>VMDR010000387.1:0-249050 GCA_007922815.1 Macrotus californicus | reverse complement strand
TTTTTTTAATAAATGAATCAGTTTTTATACCGTATATACTTTTAATAAATAAATACCATTTTTGAGTTTTCACCAAGTTCTTTTTATCTCTGTTGGTCATGAAAGTACCAATTGAATCATTCACTTTATAATAATAAATAGGCCTTTTTAAAATGCTTTTTGTCTTTTGTCTAATGTTAATTAGACAATTGACATAAATTATTAATTAATAATGTTTGCTGCATCAGATTTTTGAAATTATTTTCTTTATAATCTTTTTATTTTCATCCTTTTGGTTTCATTACACCGGTTCCAGGCATGTTTCTGGAAGGGTTTTTTTTTTATCCATTCAATTTGATAGTCTCTGTATTTTAAGAGATGCATTAAGTCCATTTATATTTATTGTGGGCTATATATTTGGAACAATTTCTACCACTTTCTTTCATTTTTGTTTTCACCATCTTCTTACTTTTTCCTTAAGGCCATCTGGTGGAGTCTTAAAGCCTTTTATATACTGCTCCTGTCTTTGCTACTTTGGGGAGCTACTGATTGTATTATTACTATTACTTTGGTAGTTACTACTACATTTCAACACATAACTGTACACTGTTTATAGTTATTTAATACAGTACATCTATTTTCTTTTCAAACTCATGGGAGCCTACACAAGAGTCCAAGAATGCTTTATCTGGGAAAACTTAGGAGGACATAAAAATATTATGTCCTGGAAAACTTTGTGGACTCAGGAAGTGATTATTGTAGTGCTAAAATACTGATGGACGAGGTTTGTGAGACGTGTTTTAACAACAACAACAACAAAAAACCATTGTTAATAAAAACTATCCTGTACTTGAAAATAATAAAGCAGGAAGAGGGCTGCAGTATATCCTTCAATGCAACCCTGCAGCATTGTTCAACAGCCTCACCCGGGATTATTTAATCCTATAGAATTTACTTGTGTTTAACTTCGCTATTTACTGTGAATTAGAGTCCAGGCACCATGCAGTTATGTGAAAATTTGTAGATTTTTGTTTGGTAGAGATATAAGTGATTATGTTCAATAGAAAAGATCATCTATTATTTCACTGCCCTGTAAAACATGAACTCCTTTTGTATTTAGTCTAGCCATCTTAGTTTGGCATTCTGGGGTTTTTTTCCTGGAAATAACCAGCTCCTCAAATGTTCTTAGAATCAGCTTTACCATCCTACTTGGTTCCCTCGGGAATTAAAATATCTAACTTGGGTTTATTCCATGTTGGTAAAAGATTTAAATTTTAACTTTTGAAAAGAATTTTGACATCATGATGTGTGGCAGTGAAAAAAATTATAAATTAATAGTTTGCACGAGATATTCATATAAAATTAATTAATATAAGTGAAATTGATAAAGTGCTAGGTAGACATTGTATTCATTTTACTCCCTAAAAGGTGATATATTTTAAGTTAGCAAAAAAACTCTTCCTTTTAGCACATATGTCCCAATATAAAGGAGTTAGTTACTCTGAGAACAGAAAGTGCACCCGGGGAGCATCAGAAATGAGGTCTGATGGGTTGCTAGAGGCCAGGTGCGCAGTACTGAGGAGTCTGAACTGTTTCCTGTGCCTGGTGGGGAACCACTGAAGTGTTTGAAGCTGGAGTGTGAGCTTTACAAGATGATTTGACAGCAGTCAAATACATACATACCAGCTGAGATACCGTTGCAATGGCCCAGACGGGCCTCAGACCCAGGGAGGGTTGGGAGGGCTTAAACGAGAACAGTGATAATGGGGGAATGAAGAAATGAAGTCAAATTTAAGGTAACATCTGCAAAAAAAAAATGGTAGTGATTGCATTTTACAGAAGCAAAAGAGAAATCAAGAATGACTCCTACATTTCTAGCATCAATGATTGGGAAAATGGAGGCACTACTAACTGGGATAGGGAACACAGAAGGTGGAATAGGTTGGTGGTGGTAGGTTGAAGGGCCTATGACTGGAATCATGGGGCTCCGAGGTATTGCTCTTTTAAATGGTCGCTACCCCTTTAAGATCCTGCCCTTCCCCCTTAACCCACCCAGGCCCAGCTGGATTTCTTTGCCCTAATTTACAATCACTGCCAGGGCTTCTGAGCATGCGCTGAAGGAAGAGCTGGACTAATTAAAGCTCTCCTGAGACCCAAGGTATTGCATCTGTGGCTCTCAGCAAAAAGTTCCATTCTGAGGACATATTTTCCACATCTAACCACTCTTTTCTCATTTTTCTTTTTCTTAAGTCTTTTGCTACCATAATTTTATAGTACCTGTATCTCTTATACCTCAAGAGTAAGGAACATCTAGGGTTTTTTACATAATAAAAAATTAAAATAATGTTTAGAATAGGGTATCTATCCAGTACATACTTTTGGAGCTAGGAGGAAAAAAGAAAAGACTAGCTTTATCCGGTGAATTACGTAATGCTTTGAAGCAAATACACTTAATCATTATCGTTTTATTATAAAATGTGTACACCGGACCACTGTGTCATGTCTTTTGTCCAGACATCTACTGGAATTTGATGTGCGGGATAATAGACTTCATGTGTGTCGTGTTGTGTCAAATCCTTGGAAATGAGTGTTGTACACTGGCCTAAAGGTACCCAGAGTTACTGTCTTTAAAAAACATCTGAAGAATATTTTTCCTTCTGCATGAACCTTCATGCTGAGCTAACCCTTGATTGTTAGTGTGTTGCAGCAACGTGCCTTAACAAAGAGAGCACAGCGAATACGAAGGGAATAACCAGGTCATGAGGGAGCCAGATTTGGGGGGTAGATGCCTGGGAGGAAGGAGCAAGAAGACAAAGGGAGAGGCAAAAAGAAAACAGAAGTAGCAGTGAGATGAGCGTGTCTCTGACATCTGGCTGCTCAACCCAAGAACAATCGTTCAGAAACCATCCTTAAGTTGGCGGAAAAATACACTAAAATAGATCTAAATTTAATGTGGAGAAGTAGGCCATTTCTCTGTCTCAAACCTGAGTCATAAAACAAGAGAGTATGCACTGAGGTGGATCTAAAATTCGGGAGTTACAGTAGAGAGATGTAAAGTATGAGGGACAAGAGCCATTAACTGTGTTTGAATTTAGATGGCACAGGGTTATGCTTGTGAAGAGTTCAGTTTTACATGTTGTCTCAAGAGGCACTGAGCTTAGATAATAGGGCATTCATTTAATTCCACAAACTCATTCCTGAGTGCCTCACCTCCAAGGAGGTGCCAGCACTGCTGTAGCTGTCCCTGCTGTTTCTTACCTGGGAGAGTCACACAACTACAGAGTCAGGCCGACAGAGTGAATTTGGCAATCTCATGGGGGGCCAATAAATTGAGGCTGTGATTCCACAGGGTGGGTGACATGTGCCTTATCAAAGCACAAATGCCTCCAAGTTCCCCAGGATTAAAATCTGGATGCTCCTAGGACTGGCTGAACCGCTCTAGTTGTTTGACTAAAGATGAGGATAACCTGCATACCAAGCGTCTTAGCCCCAACTGGGCTTTATAAATCAAAACCAGCACTTGACATTGCTTTCAGAAAATAGGAAGCCAAAGTAGAGTTCAGAGAACCACGTTCCATACACTTGACCCACTCAGTCTCAGAAAGAGACCTCACCAATTCTAAACCATCCTGAAACTCGTAAGTATTAAAATTCATTCAACAAATGCTTGCTGAGCAACTAGCTTACACGGGGCATTGTTCTGGGTGTGAGGAATACAGCATTAAAGCAGCACAGGCCCTCCCTCTCCGTGGCGGGGCTTGCATTCCAGAGAAGATCGGTTGGGGCAGAAGTCAGGAGCAGGAGGAGCTGCTGGCTGTGGAAACTGCAGAATCGCTGCCCTGTTGTCTGATCATGGAGTCAACCCCAAATCAAAACAGAACAGCGGGAACCAAGCAGGTTAGATTATAAAAGAGTCTTTATCATCCATTAAGTCTTCTTCAGTCTAAGGGCTCTTGTCCCTGTGTTCATCTGTCATGAGAAGAATGTAGCCAAATCTTGTCTCCCGATACTGAAAGTCACTTAGTAGAAAGTTATATTAATGCACAAATTCACAAAGAGAATTTGCATGATTTTCAGAATCAAATTAATCCCTAATTTACTGGGATACAACTATTTGAGCCAAAAAAAATAACATTGCATTCTAAACAATATAAACTCATCTTCTTTATCGGTCTTCATTTGCATGAGAAAAGTGGCTTATTCTCAGCCAAACAGCAAATGAAACCCTCCTGTCAATTTTCTGTTCCAGCACAAGATCGTGAATATTCTGTTTCATTTTCCTCTCCTACCAGGGCTATGATTCTTCCTTCAACCTCTTTTCTTTTTTTTTTTGTCACAGGACCTTTTCAAATCAAATGAAAGTTAGTGGTTTATCTCAGGAGAACGGGGTTGTTACAGAGAGTGCCCGCATACCCACACACATTTTCAATACCATTTTTTAAAAATTGCTGAGTGCAATCCTCACATTATAAAAACGAGAGATTAAGGCTACAGGAAGTTAGAGAACGAATTTACTGAAAGTCACTCCGTGGGCAGGCAGAGCAGTACCTAAAAACCACGTTCTCCAAAGTTCGTGGGTTTTTGTTTGTTAGGTTGGTTTATTCTCTGAGACCTCTCTCAGGTACAGGCCCCTGTCTCTGAACCATTTTTTCTTATCTGGAAATGCTAATATAAAACAACATTATCTTTGTAACACATGTGCATTCTGATTCCTTTGTAAATAGAGTAAATAGATCCTCAGATTGACAATTTTAAGGCTGGGGCGTTAGCTCAATAGGGCCATCTCTCCCTGTCTTCCAAGCCAGGACCTCTGGTTGGGATATATAATTCAGCAACGTGACTACAATCACAGACCATGAAGAAAGAGTTCTCATCTGTTATGTTTGAAGCCAAAGAAAGGGATAGGGAAAGGGATAGCATTCCTTTGTGGATTATTCCTTCCTCAATAGCCATTCTGCTTTTGACCTGAAAAACGGCCACGGAGCTCCGGCACCATCAGGCACATTTCTTGTTGGGCTGTGCAAGTGTAGCATATGGCTAATTACAATTTACACCTTCTCAAGTGCTATAAATATTCACTAAAGGCTGTTTTGTGTCTTCGGTTTACTGTTCTAGCACTTTTTGCAGACAAAGCAGTAAACGGCCTTTTTTGGAGGTACCTTTTAATTCCAAAGGATGATGGGAGAGGACGGTCTTCTGTCTGGGTTGCTAATGTATTCTCAGCCTGCCCTGTTAGAGGACTGGATTCCGAACGATGTCTCACTGCCATTACAATGTCCTGGTGACCAGCTTTCCTTTCCTTCTGTCTCCCTCCCATGTGGAGCCACGTTCCTGGAGGATAAAGTGCAGAACGGAAGTAAGTGAAAGGAGATAAGATTTTAGGAGTGAAATGCCCGTGGCACAAAATACATTCATACACAAGAGAATAAATATATTCAAGTTGTTCTGTGTTTACGTTTTTATTTTCGTCATTGCTCTTTTCCGCTGTGCGTGGCTTTGTGAGGTAAGAATGTGCTTTTTCTTAAGGAGGTGGTGTCTCTTGAAACATATAATGGAAAGATGTGTCCTCAAAGTTGATTTAGGTTTTAATTTGTTGGGTAGTAAAAGACAGCGGATAACTAGACACCAATTAAGCAGGGAAGTTTTCTCTTTTGTGAAGTGGCTTGCCCAGAGAGTAGGTGCTCTGACGGAGATGGTCTATTTGAAGCTGGATGGGGCTCTCTTCTGTCCCTGCCAACAGGTGACCAGCTGGCCCCAAACATAAGCATGACAGCTTGGTGCTCTCAACTGAGACCCACATTTCTATTTTCCTTCGCCCAGGGAATAGCTAACAACACGATCCCTAATTCCCTTATTGGCATGGGGCAGGGCAGAAATAAATGTTTTCAGTTAACGACTCTAAATAAAAACACATCCATTCATTTAGCATGTTGACATTGAAGCTTGGCAGTGGTGTTTTAGGAACTGAAGTGATGTGTGACCTAAAATGCTGTGAGTCCTGTGAGTTCTTTAGCACATGAACAAACTCAAAAGCTGATACTATGGGAGATTTTGAACTTGAAAAGTCCGTTTTGAGACCAGTGTATGTAGCATGAGTATCTTTAGGAGAGACCTCTAGCTCCCTGAGGAGGGTGCAGAGCTAGGTGAGGTCCAGGCCTTTTCCTTTTACCCTAAATTGCTTGATTTGACTAGCTATTCAACATAGCTATGAAAAAGGCTTTTGCAAATATTTCAAAGTGCCTGAACTTTCATGTTTTCCTTTTAATTAATATTCCTTTTATAGCTTTAAAGATACCTTAAAAAGTGCCCTTAAAGGATGGTTAAAAGAAGGGAAAAAAGATAACATATCCAGCAATGATGAGATTCTGCCACAATGAGGCCGGGATTGTTAGAGCTCAGGTTCAGATGGACCAACAGCCAGGTGGACCTGAGACACCTACCTGTTCTGGAGAACATGCAACCTGGTCCCCTCTCAACCCTAACCTGCTGCTCTGTCCTCAGAGCCCTGGGAGTCCTGTACGTCCTACAAACAATGTCACATAGGGCAGAAGGGCATCTGGAACCCTGTCACAGCCATACCCTCCTTCCTGCTATCCCCAGCACCTGTCAAGTCGCTTTAAACTGTCTTTAGGGTTATGCACAATGCTCCCAAGACCATTGAAAAAAGATACTTCCATACAGGGAAACAAAAGCACAAAGTTACACGAGACCATCTTTTACAGAAAAGGGGCTGCAGGGCTGGTTATAGCTTTTGGGGGGTAGAGGGAATTATTGAAAAAAAAAGAATTTTAATATGATTGCTTATAGTTCCTTTTTTGTATTTCCCACTTCTTATTCATTTTTCCTTTAAGTGGATGAGCATATTTTTAATAACTTTCAAAGTCCTTGTCTGCTACTCTGCTAATTCTGCTCTCTTCATTTCTGGGTTTATTTCTGTGGACTGATTTTTCTCTTGGTTATAGATACCAATTTCCTGCTTCTCATATATAGTGATTTCTTACTGGATGCTAGAAACTGTGAATTTTCGTTACTGAGCGCCAGATTCTGTGGTCTTAGTGAAGAGTGTTAGACTTTGTTCTACAGGTAATTGATGTGTCTGTGCACGCACTTGACCCTGGAAGCTTGTTCTCAAGCTCTGTTGAAGTGGGCCTGGGGTGGTCTTTCTCCGAGGGCTAATTCGGTCTTCCTACAAAGGCGTGGCCCTGCTGAAGGGCTGTGTGCCTGCGCCAGGTTTTCACGGCAGATTTGTCACACTGGCCTTTTTCATACCCCGGAGTTTTCCCTTCTGAGATCACCAGTGACATAAGTCCAGAGGATACTCTCAGTTTTCATCTTACTTGATTTGTTGGTGGTGACGTTTAACATTATTAACCACTCCCACCTTCCTGAACACTCTTCTGGAGACTTCTCTCTCGTGACATTCTCCTTGTTCTCTCCTCTGACCTCCATGGCTATTTTGCTGGTTTCCCTTTTACCCTTTGAATAATCTGGAGCTTTTCCTCAGCCCTCTTCTCATTTTTCTCTACGCTCTTTCTCTTTCTCCAGGGCATCTCATGCTGACCCACAGCTCCTACTACCATCTGTTTTACACTGAAGAAAATGTGTGTGTGTGTGTGTGTGTGTGTGTGTGTGCACTCACCCCGAGACCCCTTCTAAGCTTCAGACTCCCACTTTACCAACCACTTCTTTGCTGTCTCTTCATGTTCTAAATCATGTTCTAAAGAGACCTCAGGGTTCCAGCCCATTGATCCTCTTCCAATGTTCCTGCTTCACGAAAGGCACAATCCAGTTTCTTGTGCAAAAAGCAAGCTAGGAGTCATTCAGGAAGCCTGACTCTCGATGAAAGTGAATCATCACATACAGCCATTTGTCTTCCTCCTAAACGTCTTCTGATTGCGTCTCCAAGATCCAACGAGAAACTGTTGGTCCTACATACCAAGTGTGGTTCTAAAGAGGGAGAGACATACGTGACATGTTGATGTGGCAGAGCTGAGACAGCCTCAGAGTGTTGTCCATGGCCAGCGTGTTTCGGAAGAAGCAGGACATTTTCTGTAGCCTTAGAGAACAGCATAAGTAGGAATCGGTGAACCCGGGGAGGTACCAAACGGGGGATAGCGGATGCAGCAGAAACCCGGTCAACTTCTGACCACAGGTCAGACGGGCCTAGGACGTGTCAGTTGATTCTAGGGAGTAGATCAAGGAAACCAGATTGATCACCCTACATTCACCTTGTACAAGATCTCAGCATACCTTTTCCCCCAAGTTCAGATCACTAGCAAGGAAGGAATGGAGAAACCCCTAAATCGACTGAAATCAAATTTCCAAATTTTAGAAGAATGGGAGCTTGGAACTGAAAATCACTTATGTAAAAAAGAATATTCTTCTTCTTTGCAGGGGAATAAAAACCATACCCAATATATGAACTACGCTATTGATAAAGATTTGATATTTAACCTAACTTGTGAACAAGTGTAAATGCAAAGAGTAATAGGTTGTGCAATTAGAGAACCTCCACCTCACCCAGACCATGATCACATCTTGCCCGAATGCTAGTAATCCCCTCCTAAATGTTCTCACACTTACACACTTATTTACCTCCAATCCCACTCTCCACACCAAAACATGAGTGATCTTTCTGAAATGCAGACTTTATCCTATCACGTCTCTGCTTATAACCCATGAACAGTTTCTTTTGGTTCTGAGTCCTCTCTTTCATTCTCCTTTTGCTCTCTATGCAGTGGACTTCTCTCAGCTCCAGCTAATTCCACAGGGCTCCTTCTGCCTGCAATGCTGCCCCTCAGTCCCTCTCCACACACACCCCAACCTGTCCAGCTCCCATTCATCCTTCAGTTCCTTGCCCTTCCTCCCAGAAACCATCTTCCCTTGTCCAGGTCAGTCTGGGTTCTCTCAGGGGCCACTCTCACTTGTCCCCTCTCATTGTACCTCACACCACTTCATCACCACTCTGTTCCACGGGGGAAGGGCCAGGGGCTCTCTGAGCCTCAATACCCAGGATACACATAGCCACCCAAACGGGGCTGTCTAGCACAAAGAGGGCATGCAATAAATGTTGAATGAAGGAAAGGAGTCCAGAGAACTAATTTCCCAAAGTGGGAATCCAAGTGGGAGTCCAGTGGTAATGGTTTAAAGTGCTTCCTGGAGGTTGGAGGATATCTTGATAAAATTTCCAATCTTAAAGGAGTGCATCTCTATTGATAAAGCTCCAATTATTGGCTTATTTCTTAGCTAGAAGCTTTCTGGCTCCTGACACTTCAGGCTGTCCACCTGCAGGAAAGGAAATGGAGATGTCTGCCATTGCCCTTGAGTCCTCAGGTCATCTGTCCCCTGCCTGTCACTCTGACTTCATCTTGTTGGCCCCTCCTCCCCTCCCACGTGCTCTACCCAGACGGGTTTTGTTTCTATCTTACCTGGTTCCTCAGAGTGCTGTCCCTTTGTGTGGGATGCTCCCTTTACCTCCACCTTGCTCTTCACAGGATGAGGTCCTTTACAACACAAACACCACTTCCCTGGGGATGTCAACTCTGTTATTCCCTGTCGCTGCATTTAGCCACACTTGGTAATTTTATGCATGTATGTACTTACTTGTGTAGTGTATCACCTTTACTAATAAGCTAGACATGAAAACAGGGCCCACATCTGCCTTGTTCATCAGGCTTTGCCAGATCTAGCATAGTGCCTAGGGCATAGTTAGTATTCAGTAAGTATTTGTTGACTAAACGAATTAATGCTTATAATAAACCATGAGCTGATAGTTACATTTCTTACTTATCATACATAGCTTGACAAGAGAAATTGGAATGTTTTGGTCAACATCGTGGGGGCTTGGAAAGTCAGAGATGAGCGTCAACTGAGGTTGCATCTGGATGGTTGCTAAACTAGAGGTGAGGGGTGTGGGGAGGTCAGGGAAGGATGGGGATGGAGAATGCAAGGCTAGAGAGTAAGATAAAAGGTAAGGAGAGGAAAGGTGAGGGACCAAATGACATTACAACACTTAACCCGGTGATTTGTCTTCTCCCAAGATCTTTGTCTTAGAGATTTCTATTTGCCATGCTTTCAACCTGTAAAAACTAATGTGATTGAAGGGGAAAAAAATATTCAGTCTCTAGACTAATTTTGTCATGTCTGTGGCATCCTGTCTTAGTGTCCTTTTGCTGGAAACAACTAAACAGAGTGGAATGTACTCTCTTATAGTCCTATAGCCCATAAGTCTGAAGTGAGTCTCATGAGGCTACATACAAGGCACCAGCAGGGCTTGTTTTGGCTGGAGGCTCCAGGGGAGAGGCCGTTCCTTGCCCCTTCTGGTTCCTGGTGGCCGCTGACATCCCTTGGCTTGTGTTACATCTCTCCATTGCCGTCTCTTCTGTAGTCAGGTCTCCCTCGGCTTCCCTCTTACAAGGATGCTGGGATTACAGCATCCCTGAGGGCCTGCTCCCGTAATACAGGATAATCCTCCTGCATTGAGGCTAATCCTTCTATCATCAGGATCCTCAACTGAATCACATCTGCAAAGTCCCTTTTGCGATATAAGGTGGTGTTCACAGGTTCCAGGATAGCCTTAGGATGTGGATATCTTTGAGAGCTGTTACTCAGCCGACCAGGGGTCCATTTCAAATTTGAATGTCTATTATATTGCCTCTTAAAAAAAAGGAAATGTATTTGGTTTGATTTATTTTTGGCATCCTAGTGGGTTCTTTATCATTTCCCCGTAAGAGCTCTAGCAGTTTTCAGTTCTAGTCAAACTTCAGCTCTAAGTGCAGGGCCTCTCATTTCTCGCAGACCTGACTTTGTTTTACAAGGAAAAGAAAGTGTGTCGCAAGCCAGCACAAGAACTTCAGTTTTCTTTCACAGCAGGATCTCTTTTGAAAGCCCCTCCGGTGAAACCAAACTTCAATAAATATTTATCTGATTAAAGTTCTTTTTAGAGATGTCAAAAAGTAAAACTCGTAGAGGTTTCCATTAGGCAAAGCGCTGAGCAACATGCTTTAGCCTGTTTCTGATCTCCCCAGATCTGGACGTGAGTGCCCGGATGAAGTAGAAATTCACCACAAGGAGTTCTGTGCTTGTCGACTTTGACTCAACACAACTGGTGCTTGAAAGTCAGTGTAAATGCGATTGGCCTTTAGGCTCCTATCTCACAACCCTGAAAAGCTGTTGTGTTGCACATCCCCCGGTGGAAGGAAAGTTGCTCCCAAGGAAGGACGTCAGTGACCATTCCCTGAAGGCACAAATTGCGAGCCTGAGTCCAGGTGCTCTTTGAAGAAGATCCCTAGTCCCTGAAAGAACCCAGCCTTCCCAGCTCAGTGGTCATGGACATGAATTAGTTACTTTCAGCCCAATGCTGTCCAAACATTATATTTAAGTAAATAAAATTGTTTTAGTAGCTGCATTGAAAACAGCAGAAAGAACAGGGAAATTAATTTTAATGATACAGTGTATTTAATCTAATATATCCACAATATCATTACAGCATGAGTAAATAAATAATTATTGATAGATTTTATGTTCTTTTTGATTTCTTTCACATGAAGTGTTGACGCTGGTGTATATCTTATACTTCCAGCACATCTCAGTTTGTCCCAACCACGTGTTGAGTGCTAAGAAGCTGAGTGTGACCAGCAGCTACTGAATTGGCTATCACCTTTTGGGGTGACCAACAAAACTTTACTTGGTCCTTAGTAATTCTTCACCAACATAGATGTACTTTTTTACTCCTTTACACGCTCTCTGGTTTTGTTGTATTTTTGCTTATTAGATTTCTTCTTAGCTGTAAATTTTTATTTATTTTTCCTTCAACAGGAAATAGGGATGCCGTAGAAGTAAAAGAGGTTGATGAACTTGCCAAACTGCCAAAACAAAAACAAAATCAAGAGAGAAAAAAACAAACAAAAAATCGAGAGAGAAAACCAATAAACATAAGAAAAGGCCTTAATAAGTTAAGAAAATAATTAGAAGAGTAAAAACAAGGTGTACCTTTGACACCAGTACAGTTTCTGCCCCCGCTGAACTTCCCTCATGCTTCCGGTCCTCCTTGTCCAGTGGAACCTTCAGCATTATTAATCACAGTTGTTTAAAGTCCCTGTCTGACAGTTTGAGCATCTGGTTCTCTGAGTCAGGCTTTCTGATTGCGTTATGTCTTAACAATGTTGCTTTCCCCTTGATATTTGTGTCTTATAATTTTTGACCAAATGCTGGTCATTGTGTGTAAAAGCACAGCTGAGACGGAAATAAATAGCCATTCTGTCCAGTAATAGGTATGCTTCTTTTCCTGACAGGCCATAGGTATGCAGGTTTAAGTCAATCTCCTTAAGAAATCCAGGGCACCACTGGATTTCTGTGAAATAAGGAAAATCTAAAGAAAGGCAATTAAAAAGTGATAAACTGGGAGATGTTTCCAATATACAACACTAGTCAGTGCTACATATCTAAAATATGTAAGAAACAACTTCATATCAGTAATAACAACACAGAAAATGCAATAGAAAAATGGGCAAAATATAGGTATAGACGATTTTCAGAAGAGGACATTGGAATAGATAACAAGTATATGAATACATAATCTCACTCTCCATAGAAATAAAACTTATGATACCACTTTTCACCAATCGGATGGGCAAAAATGTAAAAGTCTGATGACACTGAATGTTGACAAAATTTGGAGAAACTAAAGTCCTCGGCGTTGCCAGCACACAGGTAAACTTGTGAGCAGGTGACCAACATTCAGTGAAATTAGGTGAGCAGCCCATTTGTGGGCTTATGCCTCTGGGAACTCCTGCACAGTGTTACTGGCGAGATGACGAGACCTTGGTTCTCGTCTTCTTGAAGTAAAAATTTTGGTCAAGAAACAAAGTACAGTAAAGCAAGCAAGAATTTATTGAGCAAAGCAAAAGTATGCCCAGGACAGTGAAACAAGGGAGGGCTTGGCATAGAAGAAGCAACAGCAGAGCCTCGGCTGGGCTGCTTTAGGTCACTGGGAAGTCAGAGAAAAGGGGGCCTCGGAGACAGGTTCAGGGGTTCAGTCCAGGATGAGCTGCCACTGCCCACTGCTCCCCTGGCTGCAAGTCTTGTGAGGGGAAGGGAATGGCCCAGGCATGCTCCCCAGAGGGAGAACGTGCACTGGGTCATGTGTCATGAGGGTTTTTATATCTCTCTTGCAGGTAGAAACCTTAGGGGAGGTCTCAGGGGAAGACCTCAACAGAATATTCATCATTTTCCCAGGTGTGTCTTTCAGGGTTATGGTCTCTCCTGATTGGTTGGCACCAGAGTAGGAGGTCATTCGTCAGTGCAGCGGGTTCTGAGACAGCCATGGCACCACTTGTCTGGTTTGGCTGCTTTTCTGGGCCTGGAGCTGAAACACAACTGAGGCCTAGATGTTATCTCTAGGGAGGAAAGGTCAAGGGGCCTAAGCCACAGAACTAGTCCTGTGCTAGAGGAGGAAAGGCTACCCTGGGAACAAAGTCTTTGTTTTCCCCATGCTAGGCATCCGGGGCTTTCCACCCTGGTGACCTTCTGTACCTGGCTCATTGTCCTTGCTCTGCTCATACCTGTCTAGCTGCCTAGCACACACAGGACCAGAAAAGAAGCGCTCCCAGCGACGTGCTGGGAACTCAATAAATGCATGTTGAGTGGGAGTGTGAAGGTGTTCATCACGGCACTGTTTTTCGTAAAGGGGAGTTGAAGCAACCCAATCGTCTGTTACCGGAACTATAGGAAAGTAAGGGGTAGGTTTGACAATCGCTAACATCGGTCAAATTATCGCCATGTGCCAGGATGTCTTTTAAGTGCTTTGTGTCTATCCACACAGTTATGCTCACGACAATGCTAGAAGGTTATATTTATCTTACCCGGAAGAGACAAAGTCGGACTAAGGCAGAGGTCGTGCAAACAGTACGGAGGCAGAGCTGGGTTTGAGCCCAGGCCTCAGGCTGCAGCAGCCAAGCACCAAACCGCCTGGAACAAGGGGCTGCCCACACTCTGTACTGTGTCTGTCTTCTGGAGACCTGCCCTGTGGTCTGAACATTCCCCCCGTCCCTGCCGGTCCTTTCCTGTTGTGGGCCTTCTTTTTCTCTTCCAGGGGAGACAGTTTCTTATCCAACGGATAGAAACACACCTGACTCCGCTCTGAATGATCCTGCCCCTTAGAGTTAGTGACAGGGTGTCCTCCCAGGCCTTCCAGATCTTTAAGGTTCTGGAGTGAGGAGCTGCGACCTCGAGCAGCCTCTTTCCTAGTCTTCTTGAGGTTCATTTTCAAGTTCCCTGAGACAAGCTGGTGAGTCCCACCTGTAGGTCCTTTCCTTTACAGGGCAGGCACATGCAGTCCGAACAGGGTGTATCTTTGTCTGCCAGCCGGCTTTAGACCCCCTGAGTGGCAGTCACTGAGTTGGGTTGTGACACAGTGAGTCCCTCAAAGGTGACTTACGTTAAGATCCCAAACTACTAACCTCTAGGATTGTTTTTCTTATTTTTAGAAAATGTTCCATCTTCTCCTAATTTCTATACTCATTGTCTCTTGTTGCTTTGTCTCTCTTATCCCTTGTCAGTGTGTCCTGTTTTGCAGGATTCTTGAACTGCCTGCCACCAGAGATCAGATGACCCTTCTCGGGAAAACTGCACCTAAAGAAGAACTCATTAGGTCCTGAGCCAAACACTGAAGGATTGCATGGGCTCGGCACAAACTATTTTCACATTTAAATTCAAACGTTTGTTGAGTCATGAAATGCCACGCACTCCGGCCCTCGCTGTGCTGAGTTTCTTACCTCCCCCCACAGGATCGCCCTGCCAGCTGGGGAGAAGTGTCCCCACTCTGCAAACACAGCTCAGGGCGAGTGAGGGCCTTGCTGGAGGTCAAACAATTTAAAGGATGCAGAGCTGGCATCAAGCCCAGGTCTTTTGGCGCAACTTCTGCCAAGTCTTCCATTCTTTTGGTTGCTG
This sequence comes from Macrotus californicus, assembly GCA_007922815.1. Lineage (NCBI taxonomy): Eukaryota > Metazoa > Chordata > Mammalia > Chiroptera > Phyllostomidae > Macrotus > Macrotus californicus. The sequence goes on along the minus strand of VMDR010000387.1, from coordinate 234,122 downwards.
ATGATTTGCATGGTCTAAATTGCCAGTTAATTAACCTCGACTTAAATGGTATTTGCTTTCCTTTCTTTCTAAAAACAAGTTACCTATCATTTGAAACACTTTCTGACTTTAGAATAGGCAGTGGCCTAGCAGAGATTAATTAGCAAATGGAAATTCCCTGTAAGGAAGAAAAAAAAAAAGCTCTGTTTTGCCCCAGTCTGGCCGTTCTGCTGGGGAGGAGGAGGTTTCTTTCTCTGGAGCAGGTTTGTCCACTGCTTCCACAAACACTTACGTGGTGCACCACGTGCTAAGCACCGTCCTGGGCCCTTTACAAATAATACCTCGCTTAGTCCTGCAGCAGAGACTAATAATCTCATCCACATCTTGCAGATGAGGAGACTGAGGTTCAGAGGGATCTATCCATTTGTAAGGGGTACAAGCCAGATTTGAACCCTGGAGGTTTGTGTCAGGAGTCCAGGGATATAAGCACTGCACCGCGGTTCCTTCTTTGCTGCCTTCTGTTCTGTGCTGTGCTGAGCAAAGTAAAATAACAGCACAAAGGGATACAAGCTGGGAGGAGCCAGCAGACCCCTCTCTGGGGCCGTGTAGAGGAAGGATGGGGGCGGGGGGTGTTCAGAACACCTTAGACATAAGTAGAGCAGGCTGTTAAGTCAGAAAAAGAAAATCTTTCATAAAGAACTAGATTGATGTGTTTCGTTCATGGTCATGAAATGCAGAGAGAGAAAAAGAGTTGCATTTATTGCATTTTGCTTCTGCTTTTAGAGTTCATAGAATGAAAAATAGGCTCAATTCTGCCTTCATCCACAGAGGGCAGCAGAGGGGTTATAAAAGGCTCCGGTCTCAGCACAAGATATCCAAGTTCTACGCTTCGGAGTCAGGTTCTTGCTTTCCATTTCAGTGTTTTCTTGGTTCTAGCCTTTGAGTTAGTTAGTCCACAAGAGGAAGAACAGGGTAAAATGAAAAAGATGGAGGACAGATTAGTTAACAGGTTTCCTTTTTTAAAGGTTGAGGTGGTTGTAAGGAACAGAAATCCACTAGTTTCCTGGAACATCCAGAAAGCCCTGGAAGCCCCAGGGCTGCTGGGCTCTCTCGAGCCTCTCCACTTCTCTCTCCTCTCCCCTTCTTTTTCCTCTCCCTCAGTGTCTCTGTCTGTCTCTTCTCCATCCACATCGCCCTACCAACCATTTCCTTGTCCTCTATTTTACAGAGCACGAACTTCACCTTCCTACAGCAGGAGCTTTTGTGTGATTCTCAATCAGTGTGACATCAGAGCCTCCCTTCCCTTCAGCTCCACCGCTAACTCACTCAGTCTCTCTGTTTCCCAATTCCTAATTCCTCAAGCTCCTCTGAGCGGCCCATCTTTACCAGACAGGCTGCACAAGCCACAGGCTCATCTATAAACTGGTGGCCTTTTGTGAAAGTTGTCCATTACTCATCAGCTGTCCAATTAATATTAAAAATGTCCAGCCCTGGCTGGTGTAGCTCAGTGGACTGAGTGTGGGCCTGTGAACCAAAGGGTCACCGGTTCGATTCCCAGTCAGGGCACGTGCCTGGGTTGCGGACCAGGTCCCCAGGAGAGGGTGTCTGAGAGGCAACCACACATTAATGTTTCTCTCCCTCTCATTCTCTCTCCCTCCCCCTCTCTCTAAAAATAAGTAAATAAAATCTTTTTAAAAATGTCTGCTTCAGCTAGAGATTGGATGAGGTGGGACTGTCTCTCAGAGGGCACGTGGGTGGACAAGCTCCACAATTATGTCCAGGGCAAGGCTGGGGAAGCTCTGTTAAAATGAGCACACTGCCTGGAGCTACACTTTAAAAGTAACCTCAGAGTTTGTGCTGTTGACCTCATTCCACATCAAAAAGTGGTCCATGTCTCTACGGTCCTTCCCGAACAAAATCCTCTGGGTGGACTCCAAGGCTGATGCTTTTGATTTCAGCTTCCACCATGGCAGGCAGGGTGAAATCTGTTACTTTCCTTTCTGAGAGCATAAGTAAAGGAAAAGCGTGACCTGGTACCCTGGGAGACGCTGGGCCTTTCCCGTCGGGCAGACCTGGGTCATTTGCCATCCGCGCTGTGTGTGACTGATCTTCCAATCAGCTTCCTTCTCCATAAAATACAGTCAGCACGGTGACGTCTTTTGCCCAGGAAGATGTGAGAATTAGATCCATGCTGAAGTACTTTTCCTAGTGCCCGGCTCATATTAAGTACTTGACGAGTGGTATTTGTGAGCAGCTATGTTCCTTTTCCCGGGACATGCTTCAGGACTTGGATAGACTTTACTGAGAGGAGGCCATTGCCATTAGTAAATGTGGTCTACATTCTCCTGACGGTCTGTTTCCTCTCTGGCCATCTTTGGAAACCTCAGCACCAACACGAACAATAGAAAGAGAGAAAACCTCATTCTCAATGAACCGATTAAACAAGCATGTTATCAGTCAGACTAATTAGGTACAAACAACAAAGATCCATTTTTGCAGATATAAGCAGGCAGACGACACTGAACAGATGTTGGATTGCTCACTGACTCACTGGGAAAGCTGGAGAATCAGGGTCAGAAAATGACCAGGAACCAGTGGGTGAGGAAGTGAGAACCACCAGCAAGATCACACCCACGGACCTGCCCACAGGAGACCACTGCTGTAGAGCTGAACGGCGCACGTGCGGGCCGGCTCACCCACCTTGATGCCACCCCAAAGCATGGCTGCCTGGGGAACTGGTGCTTCCAGCTGCAGAAATCGGGTCTCTACTGTCTGTGCTTCTTCTCTTCTTTTTAAAAAGATTATTATTATTATTATTATTATTATTATTATTATTATTATTATTATTTTGCCCTGGCTGGTGTGGCTCGGTTGGCTGGAGCATCATCTTGTACATTGAACTGTTGTGGTTCAATCCCTGGGGTCGGGGTGCGTATGGGAGGCAATCAGTCGATGTTTCTCTCTCACATTGATGCTTCTCTCTCTCTCTCTCTCTCTCTCTCTCAAATCAATAAACATTTAAAAATTTTTTTTAGAAAAGACTATTTTTTGTAGAGTGGTTTTAGGTTTACAGAAAAATTGAGAAGATACAGAGATTCCCCAGTGCCCCCGACCCCCACACATGCACAGCCTTGCCCACTGTCAACACCCCCCACCAGGGCAGGGGGTTTGATACAACTGATGGACCTGCCCTGGCATGTTATGATTACCCAAGCTCATGGTTTACGTCAGGGTTCCCTCTTGGTGCTGTACATTCTATAGGTTTGGGCAAATGTTTAATGTCATGTATCTGCCATTATAGTACCAGCCAGGGTAGTTGCACTACCCTAAAAACCCCATGCCCTCCTATTCATCCCTTTTCTTTGCCTCACTCATCCCCGTGTTCCAGGCTCTGTGGCAGCCATCTTGGCACCATGAGGGGGACATTGCTAAGCAGCTGAGGGTGAGGGAGTGGGGGTCTAGACAGAGCCTGTTTCTTGGGTGACATTCTTGAGCCACTTGAACCCACCCTTAGACTGCCTTCCTCCAGATGTCCCATGATTTACGTTGTTATGATTTAGGTCACTTTTAAATGTACTGTAGTAGTAGTTACTTAAAGCCAAATGCACCTTATCTGGTTTATTCCCCTTAGATAGCTGGGCTTCAAAGCCCGGACCTATCCCAGAGCTCCCCTTTTGGCCTGTTCACCATTTCCATGCGGAGCCTAAAATGGCCGGGTGACAGTTTCAGCTTCTAGTGCACCGGGACAACATGCTGCTTTATGTCTGCGCTGTTCCTCCTTCGGATTCTAAATCATCTGTATCCGGGTGGCCTGCTTGGTGGGGGACATACGCAGAATTTCTCAAGTGGGAGTGAGGCTAGCTCCTGTCTCCTCCTTCTTGATAGCCAGATGGTATATTCTTGCTAGGACAGAAATCATTCCACACTGGCCACTGGATAGAGAATGGAATTTACCTCGGAGGACCGCACTGTAATTCACCTGTTTTTGTTTCTAGCGAGGCTACAGAACAAAGCCTTTGAGGGACTACCCCACTCCTCTGCTGGCGGCACTCTAGGGTAGTGGTTAGCGCACAGGCTCTGCAGCTGGACCGTCTGGATTCAAATCTCGGCCCCCTATTACTACCCAAGTGGTCAGAGGCAGTTTATTAACCAGTCTTGTTAGAGATTGGTATAATGATGGTAATTACCTCGAAAGGCTGTTATAAGGGTTAAATGAGCTGGCACATGTGAGGTTCTTAGAACAATGCTTGGCATGTAAATGTTAGTCATCATTACAATTCTATAAGGCCAGCTGCTTCTGGGTACTGGGGAATAAGCCCTGCGACTCCCATTGCTTTCCTGCCTTCAGAGCAGCGAGTTTCCTGGTCAGAGCCAGGGCTGTGCGGGCTACGAAGGTGGTTTATCAGGCACCATTACTTCTACAGACAACCTGGGTGGGGGGCGGGGGAGCAGAAGCGTGCTGGGTGGGGGAAACAGTTCTGAACCCAGAGCATAGATCTACTTGGGGAGGATAAATTTCTACCTTCCCACTTGAAGGCAGGAGTCCAATGTCACTGGGGAGAAGGGAGGTCTGGCTGAACCCCAGGGAAACAGGGCACCATGTTAGGACCCCAGGTTAGTTAGCACTGAGAACAAGCTGGGCACTCAGAAGAGGCAGAAACCAACAGCAGAAGAAGGGAAGTCCCTGGTGTCAAGCCCAGGAACATCTCTGACTCTCCCCTCATGGCCAGCGGGGGTGATTCATGGGCCTGTTGATCAAGCCCTGCAGCATCTGGGGGAGGCGGGTGACACACCCAGCGCAAGTTACCTTGTTCACCAGATTATAACCTTTCTCTGTGGAGCAGACTTCTGGGTAAACATTTGCATGAGACAGTGACAGTCTCACATTTCTGGGCCATTCCCTGGGATCTGCTTCTCTGGACTTTCTATTAATCCTCCAATCTTGTGCCTTCCCTGACCATCCAACCATATCATTGGCTCTTGCTTATGAAATAGAAGAGATTCTGATCTCCGGCCATCGTTTCTCCTAAGCAAAGTACACTGTTGTCCTTGAAGCTCTGCCTTCTGGAGTGATTTTTCTTCCTGACTATCCTTCGGGTCCCTGCAGAGTACGGCTGTAATGCTGCACCATCCCCTTCCGCTGGTGTCACCGCATCGGGCAGAACCATGACTAAACGAGGCTTGCTGTTTGCCCCTCCTCGTCCAAGACCACAGGAGTGAATTAGAGAAGATGGGCCATGGAGAAGTGCCTGCTTGTGTGACTGTGATGTCTTTAGGGCCTGTTCGTCCTAGTAGCCCGTGTGCTACTGCTCCCTGGTGACATGGACCACAGGGCACACTAAGAGAGAGTTAGCTCTCACCCTTCCACAACAGGCAGTCAGGTTGTTTGGCAAAAACCATGTAACTAAAGGTGTATCCATTTAATAAGAAAAGAATAATCCCTTGAACTGTGTGGAGCCGAGGTTGGCAGACTTTTCCTGTAAGGGGCCATGTAGGAAACCTTTTGGGCTCTGTGGGTCATACTCAACACTGACACAGTAGTATTAAAGTAGCCATAGATAACATGTAAAGAAATGAGCATTTCCCCTTATTCATATGGACGCTAGAATTTGAGTCTCTTATAATTTTCACGTCATAAAGAGCTTCTTCTTCTCAGCCATTTAAAAATGTAAAAATCATTCTTAGTTAGTGGATCACACAAGAGCAAGCAGTGGGACGGAGTGGGCCATAGTTCACTACTCACTGGTGTAGAATATTACACAGGGGTGGGCAAGGGTAGGTTTATAGTTGTTCATTTGGACAATAATACAATAATACATAATAATTATCTATTATTTCACATGCAAGTGTAAACCTATTTTTGCCCACCCCTTGTATTTTACGGAAGGGTTTTATCTGCCTAAAAGTGCCCCACTTGTTTGTGAGATCCACCCACTGAAGTGGGTGGGAAAGAAATTATCAGCCCACGTCCCAGAGGAGAAAGTCTCAGAAGGATAAAGCCACCTCCTAAGGACCACAGATAATAAGTAGAGGCTAGACCTATCCCGGGTTTCCAAAGTTCTGCCCCTTTTTACTATACGAAGCTCACAGGAAGGCATTCATCTTTACAACTAATTTTAGAAAAGGCTCTCGGGTCTTGGCCATATATGCCCAAGGAAGGGACTGCTCCCACAGGTGAAGTGGCAGCTGTCATCTGAGTTTGGGAGTGGCTGTATGCACTGTGAGGGGGACTGTGAGAAAGATCTATCTCCTGAGGCTCCCTCGCCCCAGAAACTTGACCTCAGGCAGAAGGCCCCCAGGGCTTTGAACCTCCCCTGAAAGCTCTTACTACGCAGCCCTGTTGTGCAGCCGGCACACACCGTCCAGGGCCCCTGGCCTCTGTTTACTTTTCTGTCTAGTACGTGTCCCAAAGGCCCAGCACGAGGAAGACAGAAAGGGAGAGGAAACAGGAGAGAGTGAGCTGCACGGTGTGGGTGGGTGCCTCACCTGCTCTGCAGAGACCAGAATTTCTCCTTTGGGGTGCTGCTTGCGTGTTGGGTGCCACACGTAGCATTGACTGCAGGGTCCTGGCCATGGCCCCAGCATTTGAATGCCAACTTCTGCTTGGACATGGGCCTGAGTCCTAGAAAACAGTATGACTTTCATTCAATAAGGAAGTTATTTTATACAATAAGTTAACAACTTACTAAAAAACAAAACATTAAAATGACCAATATTTATATATTTTTCTACAAATACATATTCATATATTTGCATAATTACACATGTTCCCGAGCAGAACAAGATGTTAAGATATGTAAAGATTTAAAGGACTTGGGTGTAGGCACTGTTGCAGTCTTCTCGGGCTGCCAATACAAAATACCACTGGCTGAGTGACTTAAACAACACACGTTTATTTCTAACAGTCCTGGAGCCTGGGAAGTCCACACTCAGGATGCTAGCCAGTGTGGTTCCAGGTGAGTATTCTTTTCCTGGCTTGTGGAGGGCCCACTTCTCACTGTGTCCTCACATGACCTCTACTTCGTGCAGCTGGGGAGAGAGAGAGCCCATGCTCCGTGGTGTCTCCTCTTATTCGGCACTAACCCCTGTCAGACCTGGGCCCCACCCTCATGACCTCATCCCACCCTAAGGACCTCCCAAAGGCCCCACCTCCAAATAGCATCATGCTCGGGTCTAGGGCTTCAACATATACATTTTGCAGGAACATAAACATTCAGTCCATAACAGGTACTGTTTTCAGCAATATTTATGAATAGAACATTGTCTTTTTTCTCAAACTTGGAGAAAAAGAGTGTTGCATTCACGCATTGACTCGCTGCTTATTTGCACATTATTTGGGAACACCTGTGTGCCACACCTGTGCTCTGTCAGGGACTGAAAGCCTCAGGCCTCAGAGCTCCCTGCAGCCCAGTGTAAACATCCCCTTCCATCCTTTCTCACTGGCTCCCATTATCACCTATTTTTTTCCACGGGTAGTTACTGAATAAATGTCCCAAGGGCTTTAAAATACCTTTTTTTCTTAGATCTGCACTTCCCTTTTAATGCGGCTCAGCAAACGGAAAAGGACAACTGCTATGTGCACCCCAGGCTTCCAGGTGTGACTCCCCAGCCTCTCTGTTTTTGCAATTAGTTGTTACCTCCTCAAAGGACAGGCCCTTGCTGCCCACAGGTACTGTATTTGGCTGTTAGATGTTTAATAATTAATTGCTTAGATTCACAATTTTTTCCTTATTAATTCTAGCCGGCATCTAGTTCACTTGTAAGATTGATTCAGGTTTTTTAACTGGCCATACTCTTTTTCCCTAAAACATAAATTTTAAACACATTATCTATATAACGTGAAAGATTATGTTTAAAACAGAAATATAGAGTGATTTCCCATACCACCGCCCTGAGAGAGACAGGACCAGAAACTCCGTAGCTCTGGGAGGATAGTAAACGGGGTCGCTATGGCCCTCACGCCCCAGTTCGAGACACAGGAGGTGTGTCCGCACCCCAGCTACTCTCACACATGCGGGCCACTTCACTCATCACCGGTCCCCGTGTGCTTCCCAGTGACTGTCATGGTGCATGTATGGGCAGAGTCAGTTATGGGGAACACTACATGTAGCTGTCACTTGCACGAAGTCTGTCCAGAAGCTACCCGGCCGTGTAATATGAAAAATAGAGACGATTGTTGAAGAAGAGGCAAAATACTAGCACAGTGAAGTCATCGTTGTTCACACATGCACATACCAGTCCACTCTCCTTGGCGGCCAGGTTACATTGATGTCACGCAAACCGTTCTCATTATATTAGCAATGGCTAGAACTTTCTGGACAGACCTCATATGGCTTTAAGTATGCAAACAATTCACCTTTCCCATACTTAAGGTGGAATCTAGGCTTTCCCCTCAGTACTATCCTTGTATGAAGGGAGAGGCAAGAGACACAACATGGAAGCGCACCCCGGTTCTCTACTGCCTGAGCTCACAGCCAAGCTCCACCACTGCCAATTGAATAACTTTATCTGAGACACCTAAAATTAATGAGCCTCCAGCTCTCCATCTATAAAATGGGGGGTTATAGCAGGATTTAGGTTGTAAATCGTGAGAATGAATTCAGAATAGAAATAAAAGGGCAGAATACTTGGCATATAGAAAGTACTCAATAAGGTTAGTTAAAATAACACTATTTTTAAAAATGTTAATTATTGTTGTTGTTGCTGTTATTCTTCAGAGGTCATTTAGCCCTGGCTGGTGTGGCTCAGTGAACTGAGTGCTGGCCTGCAAACCAAAAGGTCGCCGGTTCGATTCCCAGTCCAGGGCACATGCCTGGGTTGTGGGCCAGGTTCCCAGTGGAGGACGCTGAAGAGGCAACCACACATTGATGTTTCTCTCCCTCTCTTTCTCCCTCCCTTCCCCTCTCTAAAAATGAATAAAATATTTTAAATAAATCACTCTTACCCTAACGTTTGGAGATAGTCACTGTATGCCCTTTGGTATACATCCCTCAGAATCACTAAAAAAAAAAAGACTTCTGGCCAAGATGGAGGTGTAGGTAGATATTCTTCACATAACCAAAAGAAGGACAACAAATTTAAAAACAAAAAATAACCAGAACTGCCAGAAAATGGAACTATGGAAATCTGACAACCAAGGAGTTAAAGAAGAAACATTTATCCAGATCAGTAAGAGGGGTGGAGAGAGGCAGCTGGGTAGAGAGGACTCACATCAAGGCGGTGGCTAGAGGACTGGGGTGGGAAAGGTGGCGCTGGCAGACCAGGCAGTCCCATATTTGCATGTGGATAATCCGGGAGGAACAACTGGGGAGTGAGACAGATCAACCAACCCAGGGTTCAGGTGCAGGGAAATAAAGCCTCAAACTTCTGATTGAAAACACCTGTGGTAGTTGAGGCAGCAGGAGAAAACTCCCAGCCTCACAGGACAGTTCATTGGAGAGACCCACAGAGTCCTAGAACTTACACAAAACCACCCACCTGAGAACAGCACCAGAAGGGCCTAATTTGCTTGTGGGTAGCAAGAGAAGAGATTGAAAGTCGTCGGAGAGCTGAGCAAATGGCATTGTTCCCTCTCCGACCCCTCCCCCGCATACAGCACCACACTGCAGGGTTACTTGGCCCTGGCAAATACCTAAGGCTCCACCCCTTACTATGTAACAGTTGTGCCCAGAAAAAGAAACAAGGCCCAAATGAAAGAACAGATCAAAGCTCCAGAAATTGAACTAAGTGGTGAAGAGAGAGCCAACCTATCAAATGCAGAGTTCAAAACACTGGTAATCAGGATACTCACAGAAATTATTAAGTACAGACACAAAATAAAGGAAGAAGTGAGGACTATACAAATTGAAATAAAGCAAAATATACAGGGAATCAACAGTGAAGGGAAAGGAACTGGGACTCAAATCAATGATTTAGGGCAGAAGGAAGAAATAAACATTCAGCCAGAACAGAATGAAGAAACAAGAATTCAAAAAATGAGGAGAGGCTTAGGAACTTCCAGGATGTCTTTAAATGTTCCAATATTCAAATCATAAGGGTGCCAGAAGGAGAAGAGGAAGAGCAAGAAATGGAAAATTTATTTGAAAACATAATGAAAGAGAACTTCCCTAATCTGGCAAAGGAAATAGACTTCCAGGAAGTCCAGGAAGCTCAGAGAGTCCCAAAGAAGTTGCACCCAAGGAAGCACACACCAAGGCACATCATCATTAAGTTACCCAAGATCAAAGACAAAGAGAGAGTCTTAAAAGCAGCAGGAGAAAAGGAGACAGTTACCTACAAAGGAGTTCCCATGAGACTATCAGCTGATTTCTCAAAAGAAACCTTACAGGCAAGAAGGGGCTGGAAAGAAGTATTCAAAGTCATGAAAGGCAAGGACCTACATCCAAGATGACTCTATCCAGCAAAGCTATCATTTAGAATGGGAGGGCAGATAAAGTGCTTCCAAGATAAGGTCAAGTTAAAGGAGTTCATCATCACAAAGCCCTTATTATATGAAATGTTAAAGGGAATTATCTAAGAAAAAGAAGACCAAAACTATGAATAGTAAAATGACAACAAACTCACAGTTAACCACTGAACCTAAAAAACAAACCAAGCAAACAACTAGAACAGGAACAGAATCGCAGAAATGGAGATCACATGGAGGGTTATCAGTGGCGAGGGGGTGGGGAGAATGAGGGAAAAGGAGCAGGGAATAAGAAGCATAAATGGTAGGTACAAAATAGACAGGGGGAGGTTAAGAATAGTATGGGAAATGGAGAAGCCAAAGAACTTATATGTACGACCCATGGACATGAACTAAGGTGGGAGAATGCTGGTGGGAGGCAGGGTGCAGGGCAAAGGGGAATAAAGGGGAGAAAAAAATGGGACGACTGTAATAGTGTAATCAATAAAAATATATTTTAAATTTTTCTTTTCCAAACTGCACACTGGGTGCTGTGGAGGTCAGATGAGGACTATGGCTGTGTGTGAGAAAATGCAACGTGCCTGGAGGCTATTGTTCAATACATGTTACTGATGATCCCGATGATCGTGCTTTCTTAAAAGTGCAAGGGATGGAGAAACTGTGTGTAGGAATGCCAGGTCCATTTGGTCAAGAAAATACATTACTATTGATAAGGGAGTGGTTGATAAACAATGAGTATATTGGAACACGTGGACACCCTTCTCAGACGATTCCAAACCACCAGAGAGGCTTAGAAACCTGTGACAAACTGCATCCGTGTAAATCAAACTTGGGAGCTGATTGCTTAATGATGAAAAGAACACACAAATTTGAAGGAAGGAAGGAAGGAAGAAAGGACAAAAACCTTAGAAATTGTGTTGTCCAGCTCTTTCATTTTTTTAAGTGAGGAAACTGAGACTCAGGGAGATAAAATGATTTGCCCACAGGTAGGATCAGGCACTTAATTCATGGCCAACAAGTCTCTGCTAAAAGAATGAATAAGAGATGGGTGTATTCTGCATTTCTTTCTTTCTTTCTATGTTTATGTATTGATGTGACTCTGGGTTTTTGGTTAAAGACTGTGTTTACATGTCAGTTAAAAACTATGAGAGAAATTAAGTTATCAAAATCTTTCAAAACACTTGGGTGTTTCATCTGTGATTTTGTATATACAAATTATGAGAGGAAAACATTATTGTTTACTAAGTACTTACCTACTAAGTGCCAGTTACTTTTATGTGAACTGTCTCATGTTAACTACCTAATATACCGTGGAAGAAAATCTATCCATCAGGATTTAGTGCAGAAAACAGTAACTACTCAGGCTATTTTAAACAGAAAGGGAACTTGGTGCCTTCAAAACCACTGAAAATGCGAAATGTGCAAGCTTTCGACAAGACCCCCAGGAATAATGGCTCCCCAAACTCTACCTTAGCAGTGCCCAGGGAACCACTCCCACTGCTGTATTTGGAAGGCTGGGAATCCAGAAGACATTGCACCTACTGCCGCCTCTAAGACCCTCCCATCAAAGCCATGCATCTGGGACGCGACTCTCACCGGTCTGTTGGCCCAGAACCCAGAGGCGTGCTACAGCTGCTAGAGTCACACCAGCAAACGTTCAGGCCCTTTAAGCTCTTGGCCGCTTTTCCCACTTGAGTTAGTTTCAAAGTCACTTCTCATAGTGCACATCTGATTCGTTGAAGCTAAGTCACATCAAGAGCCTTAGCTGCAAGGGAGCCTGGTAAACACATGGGCGTTTTAGTTTTCTAAGCCACTGAGGACAGGAAGTTGTATTAGAAGGAGTTTGCAGCAAGTACAATACAGAGTCATGCAATACCTTTAGGTTCCCTAGTTCCCGAATGATGCTACCACCATGATAGGGGGTCTGAGAAACCTGTGTGAGGGTGAAAGGCACATGGAGAGAGAATTCCACGTCCCGGCTGTCCCAGCTGATCCCCAGCCCTGGAGACCCTCAACTGAATGCAGCACCATGAGTGAGCCTGGGAGAAAAGAGCAGATCTATCCAGACAACTCACAGAATCATGAAAAAGAATAAATGAGTGTTTTCAGTCTCTCAGTTTGGTGCCTGGGTGTTATGCAGTAATAGATCATTGAAACATATAATTTATTTAGTGTTGTATCCATGTATTATTTGTTCATTCATTCATTTGGCAATTACTTGATTAGCATATACTACATCACAGGTACTGTGATAAGCACTGGGGGACAGAGTAATGAACCAGACAGAGGCCCTGCTCTGGACCCCTAGCAGTGACCCATAACTCAGTTTGAGGACAGTGTGTCACAGGAAAGTGTCTGGTGCAGACACTCCATGCACAATTGTTTTTGGTCGTTGTAGATGAGAGAGAAGTTACATAGTTTGGCCAGTGTCACTCAATTATTGGGACCAATAGAATTTCCCCGGAATATCACCTGAAGGCACCATACTCAGATACTATTTATTTTCATAGGTATTTTTGTTTGTTTAGTCGGTTTTGTTTAGCCTACAGTGAAAATACTAGGGTTTTGTGGTCCAAATAACTGAGCTTTCTACATGCACGATTTTCTAAAACAGAGTAGCCTGCTTTCCCACCTGATAATTCTTGATTAAAAATCAAACAGTAGAAGAGGTATTACAGTAGCTAAGTTGAAATATCAAAAGATATGCTGAAAGGGTACATTTATAAAGCAAGACTTAAAGAAAACAAATATTGATATACAATTGGGTGCCTTTCTTATTCATCTTGAATTATTACCAGTCCTAGCTCATCTGTTTCCTTCCCATCCGTACCTCAAGGAGCACACAGGTCCTGGGCCAAAGGTGATCTTTGGGTCAAAGAAGTGGCTGCTCAGAGAAGGTTCTATGACCGTTCCAGGAGCCGTGGATAGAAAGGTCAGAGCTTAGAAAACTAAGGACATAATTAGTAACCCTTATTTCAGTTAAAATACATGCTCGTACAGTCACGCACCACGTAACAAGATTCGGGTCAGTGATGGACCACATACACAACAGTGGTCCTGTAAGATTATAATGGAGCTGAGAAATTCCTATGATGTAGTAACACGGGAGTGGAAGGAAGGTCATGGTGCATTCATCACCTGTGTGTTTGCAGCGATGCTGGTGCAAACAACCCTAATGCACTGACAATGCAGAAAAGTGTAGCACATACAATTATGTACAGTACGTAATACTTGAAAGTGATAATAAATGACTATGTTGCTGGTGTAGGTATTCACTATACTGTACTTTTAAGCATGATTTCCGAGTGTATTCTTCATACTTATAAAAACTTTGCTGTAAAACAGTATGCCCTACTGGACTGGCAGCAGCCTCATACATCTGCTTATGGAGTCTCTTCATTGCATTAGTCTCTCTTGTGCTTCATTTATTTAACCTCATGTTGTTTTATAAATTTAGTGTAGCCTAAGTGCACAGTGTTTATAAAGCCGGCAGTAGTGGGCAGTGATGTCCCGGGCCTTCAAATTCACTCACGGCCACTCAGCGACTCACCCAAAGCAACTTCCTATCCTGCAAGCTCCCTTCATGGCAAGCGCCCTAGGCAGGTGCACCCGTTTTTATCTTTGGTACTGGATTTTGTATGTCCCTTTTCTATGTTTAGATCCACAAACACTTCCCATTGTGTTACAGTCGCCTGTAGTATTAGGTACAGAAACACTCTGTATAGCTTTTTAGCCTAGGGGCAGGAGGCTGGACCAAAGGGCCTCGCCGGGTAGGAGGCTGTCCCGTCCCTGTGTAAGTGAACTCAGCCACGTTTGCCAACGATGAAACGGCTCAACTCTGCCGTTCTCAGAACACGCACCTGTCATTCAGTAGGGTATGACTGTGCATAGAAACAAGACCGACAGTCTAAAAGGAAGTCCTCAAACAGGCAGTGCAGTTTTAATTAGTTGAGTATGGAGACTAATTAATATGCAAATGAGGAGCTTACCAATATTAATCATCTGTTTTACTAGGCAGCTTTTACTAAAGAGTTCCTAACGAGTTTGCAAATTAAGTTTCTTTGACATTAAAAATCAGCTAACCGCCTGTCTGAGAATAATCTCTTCGAACTCAAGGGCAGGAAGAGGGGATTTTTTTTTTTTGGATGAAAAACAGCGGTGTTTAAAACCAATTCCCATATTGGCAAGCGCCAATGCAAGAGCCCTGTGTCAACCCTTTCCAGGCTCTAATTGAAACCGTTTCAGAAACAGAGACACCAGAAAACAGTTGGAACAAGAGACAAATGAGAGTCACAGTGATTTAAAGGTACATGCACTAGAAAGCCACATCGCAAAATTTGTTTAAGTTGGTGACTGGCATTGTTAAAACCCCAAAGAGGTCATGCAGGCTTTCAAAACTGGTTTTTATGGCCTTCTCCGTGTTTGTACGTTGGGCGTGATGACAATTGGGTTGGACCTGATTAGTCAGAGATGAAGTGTAGAGACGGATTACAAGGTTTTCCTGCGGTTGCATTATTTTTAGGATTCATTTCCATTTTGTTAGCAAGGAAGTGGATAGGGACCTGGGCTCAATTGTATAAATAAATCATTCTCAGTGTCAGCTAACTTCATTATCGTGCCATTCAGCCAAAAATACGAAACAATGCAGAGCAAACTAATAGCACGCCTTTAGATTCCCTACTTCCAGGAAGAACGTCAGAAAGGAAACTCTGTAAAGGAGACAGTACACTGCGTGCGTGCCCCTGGACTTCTGCACCAATCGAAACACACAGTTGCCCTTTCGAATGTTTCTCTCCCCCAATGTTTCTCTCCCCTGTCTCATCCCAATGGAAATTCAAAGGAAGCTTTGAAGTGATACACTTTCGCAGCTCACAATCTGTTTCTTTTCGAATTTCTGCAACTCTTACACCACCGCCCCCCCCTTTCTGTAGCTATCAACTAAAAGTTACAAGCTTAGACAGATTTGTTACTGAGACAGTGTAGAAGTTACCAGTGATGTCAGCTCTTGGTTCTTGAGTTGGGCAAAGAAAGAATTCAGAGCCAAGAACTCTAGTGCAAGAGGAAATTTATTTAGCATGCAAAGCGAAAGTACACTCAAGGAGAAAACCCAAGGAGTCTTCTCAGAAAGCTGCCTTGGCCTTTTAGAAAGAAAGTCACACAGAAGAAGTGAGCGAGCTGGGCTGTGTGAACTCAGGAAACAAGTGACAGAGGCAAAAGAAGGGCCCTTGGAGACAGGTTCAGGGGCTTAACCTGGGACGAGCTGCCGCTGCCCTCTGCTCCCCTGGTTGCAAATTTCTTGGGGACCCATAGAGCTTAGGAGAAAGAGAGCAAAGACACATGTCTGAAGAAAGAAGGTGCAGGCATGCTCTACAGAGAGAGTGTGCCCAGGAATTTTATGGGAGGATCTCAATTGAATATTCATCAGCTGTCCAGGTGTGTCCTTCAATATGCTGATTCATCAAAATGAGCATATGGAGTCAGGGTCGTGGTCTCTATGATGACTGGTCAGCCCAGGTAGGGGGTCATCGATCAGTGCACCTGGTCCTGATGTCGGTCATGGCATTGCTTTGTCTGGTTTTGCTCCTTTTCCAGGCCTGGAGCTGAAACACAACTTGTCATTGGTGGAAATGAGGTTCTTTCACAGGACTGGAGAAAAGCATTTCATGGACCCATGTATGGGAGATTGTGGTGTGGCAAACTTTATTTGCATGGAAATAGAAGTCTGCCCCGTGTCCCATCTCCATCTGTCCCACCACGGAGAAAGTCCATCTGCGTCTGCAGCAAGGCCAGAGCAAAGGTCAGGGTCCAGAGTTTCTGTTTTAGGTTAAAGCCGAGTCCTTTGGAGCCCCTATGGTCAGTCACATGCCTGGGTGGCTACTAGACCCACATGGTCACTGAGGAGAGAATGCACAATTGAGTGGCGGTGAGCTTGTGGGCGAGAGAGAGAATGGCTTTGTTCCCTGGGATTATATTATCTCAGGTATGGGAAGGACCAGGAGCTTTTTCAAAATAACCAATTAATTTCCCAAACTTTCACGGGCTAGTGCTGGGCCCACCTTTCAGCCAATCTTGGCTCCTACTGAGCATGCCTCATAGAAGCCCCTCTTCCTGTGTCATTTTGACTTCTACTGTACACCTGCCTACCTCCCCCCATAGTCTGGGAGATGCGGAGGGAGGGCTCTAAATCCCCTCTGCTGGGCAACACTGCAATCCCCTGGAGTATGGGAAACAGTAGCATCCTGGCTAAGCAAGCAGGTTTACGTTCCCAGATTGATTATGTTCAACACTGTCTGATTCCCTTTGCTTCCTTCTCTTAATAACATCTAACTGCCTACACTTACAAACTGAGGCCGGGATGTTATCTCTAGTTGGACCAAAACTCTGTCTCGGGTCAACATACTCGAGTCTCTGTTTCTGAGGTCACTTGATGCTGAACAGACAGCACCATCCTGAGGGTTTAGTGCTCCAGGGAGTGGACCTGCAGAGAAGACGGGGGCAGGTGAGGCAGGGTGCTGGATGAGGCCAGTTTGAACCAGCTATCCGTCTCAGTTTGCCCAGTCTGCTTGCCAAGGAATTTCCCTGGCTTCTTACTATCCTACCTCACTGGGACTTGGGCCCTAGAATGGAAAAATACCCAGTGACCAGGAAGCCAACTCAAGACCAGGTGGTCAGAAGGAATGCCACATAAGCTGACCAAAAGAATGTCACCACCTCTCCATTCTCTACTGAAAAACACAGAGGTCACTGATTTTATCTCCCTTCTGTCTGCTTCCTTGCCAGCATTGAAACCACTGACCCACATGAGCAGGTGATCAAGGTTTGACCACTATGCCACCTTCCTAAGGTGGTGGTAATGAGCAGTCTTCCATCTTGTGTCCCCCACCCCCACCCCCACCCCAGCCACGCCCAGGCAAGGCATGAACATAGTCACCAGTCAGGAAGAGGAAATCCTCTGATCCTGAAATGGTAATCTGCAAGCCCGCCTCTGGGCAGGCCCACCTTGTCCCCAGCTTATAAGAGCAGCAAAGCAGGGCCAGTCCCTGAGCCGGTCTAGAGGACTTCCTTCCCTCCGTGCTGACCCCCCTGTGCTCGAGCATAAGTTTAATGAAATCCATCTGGAAATTTCTCTGGGGTTTCCTCACAATGCCAGTAACATTATTGGCACTATCTATATTCATTCATTGGATTGTTCAATGAATGTTTGTTCATGAGGTTGAACCAAGGTGCTGAGCACTTCCTAAAGTATTAAATACTTGTGGGATGCAAATGTGTCTCACTAGCAGTTTCAAGGGACTTACAGTCTCCTAAGAAACGAAAAGGTCTTCCCAATAAGCCTGCTTTGAAGACTCATGTGATAAAAATAATGAGAATTGTGTATCTCATGCACTTGCTGTAACTGACTAAACAATCTCGTGCAAACTTCCACCTCAATCTCCTTCCTAATATAGCAGAAATGGTCCTAGTGAGATACAGCGAAGAAGAAGATAGAACTGGTGATTTATTACCTCTAAGTTTTGAAAGTGTGAAGTGGCTGATGCAGCAAACACTGGAGGCTGTTCCCACCTTTTCCATCCTGGAGGACTTTCCATCCGTCTATGGATGTGTCTCCTTGCTGACTGGCAATGACGCTGAGCTAACGAATGGCATTTACTTAACGATGTCCGGGCAAGGAGCTGGGGACAGGATCATTCGGTCTTCTGTCAGAATCTTTTCTTGTTTGAAGCCTCACTTCTTTTGGTCGGTGCTTATGCCAGACTTCATGGCTCGTGGAAAACACCGCTAGGTTCAGATGCATTTAAATTCATGGCAAAAAGCAAGTCTTTAATCACAAGCACAAGGTCGATCTTGCAAAAAATAAATAAATAAATAAATAAACAGCCAGAAAATTCATTCAAAATGCGCTTTGGTTTGGGCTTCTGCACAAGCACAACTTGGCGGCAGGTCTGACTGGAGGTTCTGGGAGGTGCAGGAGTGGAAAATGGAAATGGCTCGTTCTCACCTGCCCTTTCTCCAGAGACGTGGCTCATCCTTTTCCATGACGCACGGGGCCTGTTCACAGTCTGAGAAAGAAGGCTGCAGGCCACCCCCTCCTGGATGCCCGGGTCCCAGGCTCCTGGGCCCACCAGTCACCATCGCTGAAACCACACTAAGCAGTTGAAAATTAACCAGGTGATTGGGTAGAGGATGTCTTTCTGTGGCCTGTGTGAATCCCAGTCTGTCAGTCTGGAACAGCTCTGTCCAACAGAACTGTCTTTGGTGACAAAAATGTTCCACACATCTGCACTGTCCAGTAGAGGAGCCACTAGCCCCATGTAGCTATTAAGCACTTAGAATGTGGATCTGAATATGAAATTTAAGTATTTTTAATTCAAATAGCCACCTTTGGCTAGTAACTACCATAATGGACAACACTGCACTAAAACAAATGACTTTATCCATTTGGATTTCCGTGAATGGAAATTAATAAATGATGACCTTGTGGTAATGAAACAATTCTGACTTGAGAGCATGAACTAATTCTCTTAATTTGGACCTAAATAGGAAGAATAAATGTCTGAAACTGCCTCACCCTCCACCCCTCATATTCAAGTGGCATCTCCGGCTTTCTCCTCAGCACCCAAATAACAAGTTTAAAAAAAAAAACCTAGATGTTTTACCAGATCATTAACTAGGTGTTTTGAATATCGATAGATAATTATAGCATTGGACTTTCTCAGGTCCTCAGTCAACATTTGTAGCCAATTGCAAGAGATGCATTTTGATTCAGGAAATTCCAAGGACAAATGCAGGCCTTCTGCCATTGACGAAAAAGGAAGGCTTTAACCTGGATTGTCTAGACTGAATATGTAACTAACCAGCTGCTCACTTTGGTTTTTCTCCCCATTTATTGCACCTCTTTGCACCTGCTCCTAGCCTCAGACAAGTAACGTTGCAATGCACTAATCTGCCATCTTACTAGCAAAATAAGGTATAATAGGTCCCTCAAACCAGGGCAAAGAATTATGAAAGTGTAAATAAAGTCAATGCAAATCATAACATTAAAACACTCTAGATAATTTATTTAAAGTGCTGCTTGGATCAGACTTCTGTATCAGTTGGTGACATGCCTAGGCGGAAGCTAAATTTGTCATTACTTGAAGATGATGGACTGAAGTATTGTTGATGGTGTGTTCTAAGGAGAAAAAAAAGACAATCGGCTTTTGTGTGGATGGTAAGACGCAGGGTGAGGCAAAAGTAGGTTCACAGCCGTGAGTCCAGGAAACACAGAGTTCATTCTTGAATTATTATTTATTAATTGTTGTATTATTTTCCATATAAACAGCTGTAGCCCTACTTTTGCCCCACACTGTCTATGAGACCATGCACAATAATGCAAAGCAGTGTGTGATCCGACATTTTTATTTCAGGATATTCTGAAATTTGGCATGTAGGTCATATCCAGGAGAAAATATCCCCAATATCTGTGACAGAATTAGTGTGACCAGAGAGTTAATGGACCTAATTCTGATGGCTGAAAAATGAGCCCCCCTGGGGTGCTGACTGCACTTCTGAGCCCCCTTCCTCGACGGACGTGTGGATCAGTCCAGACACATGAGACAAACTAGCATTTTGTCACTTTTAAATCTGGGTCTCGGCCATATTCATGAATATGGTTGATCTGGGTGAGACTGAAAAATAGAGTCGTTTAGGTAACCAAGGGCTTGAGCCAAATTCTAGGCGAGGGCTTGGGGACACCTGCTCCTCTGGTTGCATTAACGTGGCTCTTGGCAAGTCGACCCACTTGTTTATACAGCCTGCCTCACCTCACAGGGTTCCTGTGAGCATCAGAGGAGATCCCTAGAGGGCTGGACTCCTGCTGTAGGAAGAGCAGACACATGGTCAAAAATACCTGGATTTTAATCCCGGGACTTTCATTTCTATGAGTTTTCGTTTTCTGGCCCGTAGAATGAGGGTACTGATATCTGCTCTGTAGATCTCAAGGAGCGGCCTGTGTATTACACGAGACATTCTATGTGAACACGCTTCATACTTCCAACACCATTATTGACAGTGATTTCCCGGCACTGTTTTCCAGATGGGGTTCGTTTACTTTTATCTAGTCCCGCCCCCCCTCCACCGTCACCAGTTGCATGTATATTCAAAATGATTGGCCGGATTAGTGGTGTGGTCTGTGAAGGTGAAATGGAGTGAAACGAGAAGAACCGTAAAAGACCCCAAATCCGTGGCCTTGACTTCATTAAGCAGGTGCAATATTCATCAATGTGATCCTTCTTCAGTCGAATGCAGCCTCTGACCTTTAGCCAGCTTAGCCCTGCTGTCAAACGCTGGGGGCCCAGCCAAAGGGGGGGGGGCGCGGAGCCCCAGGCTGCCCACATCGCAGATCACCTCAGGAATATTCAAGGACTGTAAAACAAACCACCCCTGGTCTTGTCATTTTGCCTCAAAAAGCAAAAAAGCTTCCAGCTAATGAGCATTTTGTTCTAATAAGAACTGTAGGATTGATTAGGTTTAAACGGGTAACAGACATGAAGAAGCATTGAAAATGCCTTTTGGTTCTTTAGAAACTTAAATCATGCAAAGGCAGCAAGGGGAGAGGTTAAACTATCTGCTAGTTAATATACTCGAGATAACGGACAAAAACGTTTGCTCTTGGAAAGGATAACATTTCTTGAGAGTTAACTCTGCAATGGGCAAGCAATAAACTTTGCCGATTGTTGTCAAAAACATTCTTTGGGGTAACATGTTTTTCTGTGAATCTTGAGTGGGGGACGGAAGCTTCTGCCATTTTAATTCCTTTGTTAATGTCTTTATGAATGCAATTAACACTTCATTCACGCTTCTTTGTTTCTGGATCCCATTAGGATGTGGTGTATGCCAGTCTCTCTCTCCCAGGAGACAGCCCGCATCACACAACACTTCACTCAGCTGTGTGGCTGAGCACTGACAAACTCAATTTACCAAAGGCAAGAGTGAGCTGACACCATGCTGTGGCAGTGGTTCCTGATGGGAACAAACGACTCATTTCATTCCAAGGGGGAACCCACCTTCTCTGAGAAGCGGGCTTGCACACCAGAGAGAGTGCGGAGACCAGGAGGGACCAGACGCTTTCCGGCTGACACAGAGTGAAATCACCAGAGGTCAGGGAACGCCAAGGACCAAGGCCTTACAAAGGAAAGCCGGGGACTGGGGGCACAACAGGCTGCTATCATCTATCATCTTGGTCAAGCTGTTAGGGAGGGCTAACTAGATGAAAGCAAGGCAAGAGCTCAAATGCAGGGGGCACAGTCTCTCCCCTCTGAAACTCGCAATGGAAATAAGAGGCAACAGAGAGACATAGCGAATACATGGGAGGAGTGTAAGGCACAAGGTTAAGTCCTGAATGAGAAGTGTAGACCGAAAGAACATTAGAGCTCAGGTCTCTGTGTGATGGGGCCTGATGGGGGGTGGAGGAGGGGGAGCTTCTCTGAGGAGGTGGGGCTAAAGTAAAGCGTTCCCCTCCCCCCACCCCGACCCCCGGGATCACCAGTTAGGAGGGCGGTGGAGGGGTAGGAACTGCAGAGAGGGAAGGAGAGGCAGGCATTAGCACAGATGCAGAGGTTTGACGTGAATAAGAAGGTTCCCGTACATGAGAAATTATTTTCCCTTTATATTAAAGTCTCTCCTCCAATTGATGGCATCATTTCTATTTCAAATATCACGGTGATATTTGCTTAACAGCCAAAGGCACTGCAGATGAATATATCTGAATCTTACTAAGCTACTGCACAGGAGACCAAGGGCTGAGGGGGACATCAGACAAAGGGAGGAGAGAAGAAAGGAAGCTCTGCCGGCAGGTTGGGGTGACATGTTTCACTTTGAGTGAAAACTGATTACCTACAGGCCTTGTACCTGTACCATCATTGTAAGTTTGGTTTTCTCTGACCAACAGAACGGAATTCTAATCAGTGTGATGAAGCATAAAATACTCCCAGAAGAGGATGTAAATCAGCCTCTACCCCCAAGACATCTACACCTAACTTTAAAGGTGTGTGAATAATTCTAAGACGGTATTCCCTTTGCAGTTTTAACATTACTTAGTGATGCGATGATTGGCTGTTTCCTTTTCTCTGAGTTTCTCCAAAGATCTAGCCTTTGTTTCATTAGTCAGTTACACATTCTTACCCCCTGCCCACCCCCACCCCAGGCGTCCCCCAGCACCTTTTCATAGTAAGGAAGGTTTGTTTACATTTCATCATACCTGCCTGTTCTTCCTGAGAAAAATGGATCCTCAAGTACACATAATGCTTGGCCAGAGAATCAGGTCACGGCTGACGTTAGTGCGGCTCCTTGCCGAAGGTTAATGGGTTGGTAGTTTCATGCGGGGCTGTTTCTCTTCCTGAAGCTCATGGGTGTTCGTTGTCAGTTTTAGAACTGCTCTGCGATTTATTGGAAGAAGAATAACTCATGAGAATTACTAAGTTAATGGCCAAACACTGAAAAGGGAAAGAAAAAAAAAAAAAAACGGGATGATGGTCTGCATGTGGAGGGGTGGGGGTAAGGAGGGAAACTCTGAGGTTAAAAAAAAACACTTTACTTTTTTTTTTTTTTTGGATAGAAAAAAAGTCTGCATTTCCCGGCCTGGAGCCACTAGGTAGCCGTGTAAAACATAAACAGGGTCTGCGTTTTGCTGCATTTGAGAAAGATGTAAATGTATGGATATGATGGGAGAGTTTTTATCTCATCCCCCCCTTCAGAGATGGTCTGACAGCCCCAGGCTGGAGAATGTGTCTCTCCCAAGCGCTCTGTCACCCTGGTAACCATGGAGACCATGACGATCGATTAGATGCCATCTGATCTCAACCTCATAAAAAAAAAGGCAGCAGATGGCAACCAGGCCACTAGACCTGTCTCAAGAGAGAAGCAAAGGAAGAGAGTGAAGGGGAAGAAGGAGGGGAGGAAGGGCTGAGCACAGAAGCAGCTCTGGAAATGGACGTTTTAGAAAAGCGTGGGACTGGAAACAGAACACCAGGAACGCAGGGAGGAGGGAAAGAGGGGGCACGAGGTGAAAAACAAACACGACCGAGGGTGCGATGCACCTCCGTAGTGACAAAGCAAATCAGCTCTTCCCTGGCGCCCTAGTGTGATTACCGGTCTGGAATGCCAGGGAGCCTGGGCCCCACGCTTCTCTTCTCCGGGGGGCCCCTCGGGACTGTGGATTTCGCTTGTGCCTCACTATCAGTAGGAATTCGATGCATCTGCCAAAGAACCCTGAGACCTGGCTGTCCGCAGGTCCTTTCAGATGACTGATAAGTTTGTCCTGTTACCAGCAGTGTTCTATTATCCCTTAAGGAACAAGTGCCAACAGGTCAGCAGATACCCAAGGTGAACGACAGAACTCTTAAGTTGTTGCCTGGTAACTGAGGAGTCTTAGCCGGTGCCTTGGCGTCACGTAGTGGCTACTAGTGTTCTGACGCATAGAGGGTTAAACTTTAAACGCCGTTCGGTGAACCTGCCTTTTTTCAACAGTGTGTTATGAGCAACGTTCTGTGTTTTTAACTATTCTCTTTCATCTCCTTTAATGACTACACAGCAGTCTACTATTTAAAGGCAGATTTATTTAACCACTTCCTTATTATGGAACAGATTTATTTCCAGATATTTGCTATTATAAATGACCCTACAGTGATGGTTCTTGTATGTAAAAAACATTGTTTGCACTCATGTGATTTTTCTTTGAGAGTGAAACCACAGTGGCTGGGTCAAAAAATAAGTTTTCTTACAACTTTTGGGTTGAGATATAGCATACATATCATCATCTCATCAAGTGAATAAATCTGAAGTGCACAGCTAGTTTAATTTTACTTTTGTGCACACAAGGGTACAACCACTGCCAGGTCAATGTATCAGACAGGTGCAGCACCTCCAGTATGCTCTTTCAACAGCCCTTTCTAGTCAACTCCTACCCCACGTTCTTGAAGTTCACATAATAAATGGAATGACAGTGTGCGTCATTTCTTCTTCTGGCTTCTCTCACTGAACGCAATGTCGGTGAGATTCATCCATGCTGCAGTATATAGCAGTATTTTCTTCTTTTTCTTGGCTACGTAGTATTCTGTTTTTGTTTTTTTTTGAAAATACTAGAATTTATTTTTCCTTTTTACTGTGACAGATATTTAGGCAATTATAAATAAAGTTGCTATCAACATTCTTGTGCATCTCATTTGGAGAACATATACAAGCATTTTTTTTCATGAAAATTAGAAGTAGAATTACTAGGTCATGTCTAGCTTTAAAAGGCAGGGTAAATATTTTTTAAAGTGCCTTTTTGGGGGGGGTCAAGTTTTAAATTGGCTTACAAACAGTTGCACCGATTTGAACTCCACCCACCCAATGTTACGAGGGTGGCCCTCGCTTCACCACCTCACCACCTGTGGGCGGACATTCTCATTATTCTTAGTCTCTGCCAAACTAGGAGATGAAATGCTACCTGATTGTTTGCGCTGTGTGGGATGACATTAAACAATTCCTGCGATGTTACCAGACATTCTTATTTCTTCTTTCATAAATTGCCCGTCCATGTCATTACCCTATTTGGTGGTATTAGCTTTAGGATAAGGCCGAAAGGTGAAATGTAATCCACGTAGCCTATACAAATTCATTGGTATTGTCGGCAAATGCAATGACATTTATGACCACAACAAATTTACATTTTGTGCATAAGTTGACACCCTGCTGCACGCACTTCAGAAAGAAGCGAGCATTTGCAGAACATCTACTACCAAGTGCATTCACTGTTTTGAACAGTCCCATTCATTTAACTCTTATAGCTTCATTTCACTTCAGTAGTACATTAAATTCTCACAAAAAGCTCTGAAAGACACTTCATATTTGGCTCATTTTCACAAATATAAAAGTCAAGCCCCCCATGGCTCAGTCACGTGACTATGTAAGTAGAGGGACTGGGATTTAAACCCATGACATTCCAAGTTCAAAATAATTGTTTTCTCTGTTCTCTAGACACCATTGCCTACGGCAGCGACCCTCCTATTTTTCCACTCTGCAAACCCTTAGAGAGCCTCTGAATTCCAGAGCCCTATTAACGCCCTCCCACCCCCAACATGCACGTGTACCCTCCTCCCTCTGAAATCCAAAGCAGTGTCGGGATCTCTGTGCTATTGAGGAAAAAATTGATAATGTGGAAAAGTCCATTTTAGTTCATTTCACCTATTTAAAATTTTTTTCTTTTATTTGTGTGTGTGTGTGTGTGGTGTGTTTTAAAATCCGAGTAATGGTTTATTTCCCCCCACAGTTGGAATGAACAAAAGCAAACGTGGATCCAAGATCTCTTCCTCTTAATAAATTATTGCTTTTGGGATTCGAAGCTTATGCAATTTAAGAGATTTTTTTTTTAAAGAAAAAGATTACTGATACAAAATTAAGGTCAAGAGTGAGTGTTTATTTAGAATGAAAATAGAAATTCCTATAAATGACATATTTTAAAAATATTTAAATGCCACCAGTATCACAAAATCAAAAAGAAAAACCACCTACAATATTTTTATGTAACTGTTGAATAACCCTGTAAATTTTTTCTATCTTCTTCTTTTTCTTTTTGGCTCCATACCCTGAGATGAACTGTTCAAACGAAAAGAGTTTGTAATATTTTCTATCTAGAGAATGTAAAAGTAAATCAGTCTTTCCTGTAGCATGATTGATCAATTTTTTATATGAATAATTTAGAGAAGTATCTGTGTGCTCCACAGCTCATTATTAGCGCCATGACATGAATGTTTAGGATTATGATCAACTTTTGGAAAATGCCATCAGATTTTTGTCACGTGTGAGCTACAACATTTCAGAGTGTTTCCAGTTTGTTTTGTTGCTGGCTAGCACCTTGTTGTAAATGTTTTGAATTGACGGTGCTCACTGGTGACTAATTTGCTGTCACCATCCTCAGAGTCCTGGTGCGTCAGGAGTTACACCATCTTTGTCAATGCCACCATTCCTGTCAAATCATAAAACATGTACATATTTTTCAAATATGTCCACATAACTCACTCTTCTTCATTAAATAATTTAAGCACCTATTTAGTATCTCTATTAACAATTGATCCCTTCCCTTAATGATTTACTACTTTTGGAATGATTGAATGTTTTTTGGTGCAATTCACTTCCAGATGTCAGAATAATTCCTATTGACTTCGTTTGCAAATACATGAAAAGTAATTTGACTGCACGGCACAAAATAACAGGAGTAAACGCTACATCTTCACGTGTACTCCCAACGGGAGAGCACTTCCTCTGGGCTAGGTGGCAGAGAAAACCGAATCCTTTGTTCACAAGTGGTGGGAAGGAATTTTGCACAGACTAGCTTCTGGCTCCATTTTCAACCTTTCTTTCCCCCACAAAGGTCATAGGGATACATCCATACTGTGACACATTGAGATCTGGCACTTGATGTCATAATATGAGATGGGTTTCCACAGTAGGCTATAGGAATATTCCTAAAAGACACTTCAACCACAAGATGGCTAGAAATAATCATACATAGAGGTGACTGGGAGTCACATAAGCACATCCCACTGAACCCAAACTGATGTTTCCAGTTCTACTTGCCTTAGCTGGCTCCCCAATACCTACCAGCCACTGATACCAACTGCTGTGAGGGCAAGTTGGAGCAGAGACAGCAGTCTGATCTGTTGTGGCTAAAATATCCGACTTAAAATTTTGCAAAAACATATGACAAGGGAACGCATCGCTAGGGCTCCTCCCAGCGAACTGAGGGGCACCCAAGCTTAACCTCATCAACTTCATGATAGAGCCACAGCTGGAGTTTGGGGAGAGTTGCGGCGAAGATTGACACTTGGAGAATAAGGTAAGGACAGGCCTGTGGAGAGTGCAGGTACAAACTGGTTCTGCTGCTTGGTTCAGACACTGCCTGTGACTCCCTATCCTTAGGATGTCAGAGTCTTTGACTCCCTGACATGGACCTTGGGTGAGAGCTCAATCAGGGACTGCCCCAGACCAAATGAAGTGAGAAAAAAAAATGGTCTTTTCCAACTTTTGTCCCCTTTCACTTCTGCGTGGTCTGCTTTCCTTTATCCCTTTCAGCCATAGAGTCCCCTCTACAGGTTTTCTTCTCTACGAAGGCAGGCTCAGATACCCGCCATTCACTTACTCACAAACATTTCTTTTCTATTTCTGTTACGAGGGATGAAGGAATGAAGAAGACAAAAACATCCCCGGCCTCACAAAGCTTATGTTCTAGAGCCAGTTCAACAGAAAAGAAACGAACATCCCCTTTAGAGCAGCGACCTTCTTAGCACCACATTTAGTGCTCTCCTGGAAATTGGCATTTGAGGTCTTTTCTCTCTTACTGTGAAGAGACTGTCTTAACTATTCCTGAGTTAACTTAGTTTCAAACATCAGGGATTTCAGGGAGGAAACTCCAAATTTCACTGAGTCTTACGTTTTTCTCCCCCAGTTCCTTAAAGCCTTTCTCTTCACCCCCTACCCCACCCCCGCTCTCTCCCTACCTGGTCTTGGTTGACCCTCCTCCAGCCATGTACTCCCACTGGGAACTGTCTTGTTACTGTCAGAGCCTTTACAGGAGTCTCTGGTCTCTTGGCCGGGGCATGTTGAGGCTCATTTTCAGCGGTACACTAGATGATACCTACTTCATTCTCTTCAACCGGTTCTGTGCCAAAGTTAAGTAGGACCATGGTAGATATGTTTTTAAAACTTTAGGTTGTTTACCGAGTCAGAATCAAACTGTCCTGAGTGATGGCAATGCTTTAGCTCCAGTACTGAATTATTTCATTACTCAGTCATGCGCTCTGTAGTGGACGCCGTCTTGGTTATATTAGAATGCAGTTTTTCTTCTTTTTATCTGTTGGTCAACATTACAGTCTTCCCTTGTGCAAGCCAATGCTTTGTCTTTGCCATTAGTACTGATGCTATGTAGAAGGTTTTGGTCTTTGACAACTTGTATTAGTTCCGATTCCTTAATTTACAAGCAATGGAAAACTATAGCTAATGAAACCCAAGTCTAGGTGTCCTTGAGGCTTTGTGGTAGGTGGGTCTATAGCTTCATTTACCTGAAGTTCTCTTAGCTCTGCCCTTTCCCCACTGCTAACCTCAGCCTCAGCCTGGTGGCAAGACAGCTAGAGCAGTTGGCCTCACATCCAGGAATAGCCATGCCTGGAGACTCTTCCCACAGCAGTCTCTGAACAACAAGGATTTGCTCCAGAGGCTCCCAGAAAACCCCTCCTTTTGCCTTGTTGGCTTGAACTGTCACTCAGTCATCCTGAACCAACCCTGGGCAAGAGGCTGTGATTACCCCTGGTCACATAAGCCCTTCCCTGGAGTAAGTGGAGGTGGGAAGCTGGGTTTGGATCAGCTTCCCCTGAGGCACACGGGCTTCCTGGTGAACAGGGAGTTGCCAGAGAGAGCCAGGGTTCTGAGAAGCAGGCGGAAATAGGAACAGATGCTGGGGAGGCAAAGGGCAATATCCCTCTTCTGTGCCAGAAGTCATTCTAGTTACCCGAGTGACATTTTGTTAATTTCTGAACTTATTTCTCCAGTTTCCAGGTAATAAGGTCAGGCTCATTTGCACTAACCGATGATCATAAAAAAGACGCTAAAACAACATCCAGTATCTTTTGTCTAAGAAAACGAGGATGGGTGTGTTACATACGTAATAACTAAATTACATACTTTTCTGTAGCTAAATGAATTAAATTTTAGTTTTTAAAAATACTCCACAGTTCTTAATTGTCATCATTTTCATGGAAAGACTGGATAGATTTTACTGAGTATACAGAAGTGGGCAAAAATAGGTCTACAGTTATAATACAGAAAAATAATACAGTAATTAATAAGAAGTGCAGGAATAAACTCTGTTCTGCATCCTCATGACTGTAAACCCACCCTTGCCCACCCTGGACTGTCACGCAGAAAGAAGCTTCCCCAGCTTCACCCTGAGGTGTACATATGGGGATCCCTGGATGCTGGGGTTCACCTGTGCGTTGGGGTGTCTTGAGCCACTGAGGGCCACACTTGGGTTTTCTGCCTTCTGCCTTCTGAGGTGTTTTCTTTCTAGAATCAAACCTCAGGGGGCTCCTAAACGTTTTCAGATGTGCTATTCTCCCTCTCTCTCCTTTGTGAGGTGGGACAGAAATGTGCTGTACAGACATCCTTAACTTTATGTAAATAACCCACCTTCTTTCCCTGGGGTCTTATAAAAATCAGTGTTCTAAAAACATTTTTACAAAGTACTCCCTGGAGATGCACACAATGGTACTATCAGCCCAGCGGGTTCTCCACAAAAGCTTTTAAGTGGGAGGAGGGAGAAAGGAAAAGCCGCCTACATGCCTCTGGCATTTTTCAGATTGGGGGAAATTTTAACAAGATATCTAACATTATAGAAATTAGTGTGGCTTTCACCGTCAACTAGCTGACAGATTGGGCCTGTGTTCACTTTCCCCAGTCGGCTGCTGTTGGCTTCAGTGGGTGCCTCCTTGGGAAAGGTTAACGCATCCAAGTGGTGTCCGTTGAAATTGAAAAGTGATAAACTAGGTTTGCATTTACTCTATTATTACCAAGGATACTTTAAACATCCTTTTGATGTGCTAATAGTCCTTTCTGAGAAGAATTATGCAAACAAACGAACTATTAATTAAATCAAGAGCAGCAGTCCCCACAGAATGACAGTATGAGGATTTGCTGATGAGGATGGACTTGAACCAGGCAGTGGCCTTTGGCTGCCATGGATGCTCTCAGGGTGAGCTCTCTGTGCATCTCCCAGTAAGGACCACGGGAGCTTCGTTTCCACTGGCCCCTCAGGGATCCATGGCCATCACTATCGTCGGGCTATTAAAGCTATTTCTGGCTCAAGCTTGGCCTGACACACGTGCGCCGATGCTGGGCATGTGCACAAGGGACACGCTGTGTCTTGGTCCCAGCTGTGCTCCAGTTTCGTCCCTGGCCCAAAGCAGCCCGGCTCTCCCGGATGCTTTATTGCCTGGCCGTTTCCATCTCGCTGGCTGCCCACTCTTCCCGTTGGGCAACTTTTCAGCACACAGCTGCCTACAGACATCGTGCCACACGTGATTTTTCTTGCTTCTCTCCGGCTAGCTCTAGGCTCTTCCCCCCTCCCAAGAGTA
The DNA here is from genome assembly GCA_007922815.1 of Macrotus californicus. Lineage (NCBI taxonomy): Eukaryota > Metazoa > Chordata > Mammalia > Chiroptera > Phyllostomidae > Macrotus > Macrotus californicus. The sequence goes on along the minus strand of VMDR010000387.1, from coordinate 203,594 downwards.
ACCCCTGCTTGCCTTTTTTTCTGCCTACGTTTTTGTTTCGGTCGGTCTTTCCCTCCCCTTCCTTTCTGAACTGCCACAGAGTGTTGTGTCTCACACTTGCCAGAGTTAGCTTTGGGAAGTGCTTTCCCAGGCAAAACTCACAGCTCCCACCACTTGACCTTGCCCCTGTGCGAAGTTCTGTGCTCTTGTCTTTACTTCCTCCTGCCACCAACCAGCCGTGGACACAGGAAGGAAAAAGCCCCTTCTTCTCCCCACTGAGTGTGATAATAAAAATGCCAAGAAGACTTCTCCCATCTTATTACCTTGGGGGAGCCCCCAAGTGTCACCACTGAATTTGCATTCCCTTGGCCTAATTAAGGCATTTTTTTTCCGAGTTAAAATGATTTTTTCCAGGGAGGACCCTTCAGTGTAAGAGTCACCTGGGCCTTCTCAGGAGAGGATCTGAGAGGTAAAGGACATCAGGAGGACATTGTGGTGTGAGTTCTGGGTGGGAACAAGGTTGGGGAGGTGGACGGCCTCACCTGTCTCCCACCTTTGTTGAGGGCCAGTCCACCCGCAGTGTGTTGGCTTCAGGACAAAGTGGGCCCCGAGTGACCGCTAGACACTTGGCCTTGGTAGGGTTCCTGGATTCTGCACAGTAACCAGCTAACCCTTGAAAACACTGGGCTCTCTGCTTTGGGGACTCATTTGACGTCAATTCTCTTCCTTAAACTGATCGGTTGTTCTTAGAATCGACCAAGTGTGTCACTGAGCAGCCTGGCTGCTTAGCTAAAGAATCACAAATGGATGACGTGACCTGTTCTTTTGTTCTTCTGTAAGCACAGCCTTAAAATATCAGCCTCTGACAATGTACAAGCAAGGCCTCTGGGAACATGGCCTGGTAGCTGAAAATGCACAGGCCTGGGGTCCATTCCAGAAGCCCCCTTGTTTTAGCTGTGGGACCACTCCAGGTCCTACCTAATCTTTTTATCTGCAAATGGGATACTAACAGCACCTACCCTATTGCATTCTTTAAGAGTGAGTAATACTGTCCAGGAAGGGCTTGCACAGTGCCAGGCAAACACTAAGCATTCAATGGATGCCAGCTGCTATTTTTAATATTAGCAGGAGGCCAGCAAACCAGTTTTTAAATAATTAGTATCTTGACAATCAAGGAGACTTACTGCATCTTCCCAGTGAGACTAATTTATCCCCAGAGTGTAGTATCCAGCGAAAAAGGCACAGCTGCAGCCTTCCTGACCCAGCTGTGTGTAAGGGTAGGGAATCCGAGGACAAAGGTCCTCCCGAACATACTGCAAACCACGTTGTGCGCGTGGAAAGCAGCACCCACACTGACTGCGGCCTTCTGGGGGAAAGGAGCAAAGACTGGGGACGTTAGTGAACTCTGAGCCTGATTGGTTCCCAGTCCACTACTGTCAGGGTTATAGGGTTATGATGTGTGTCCACGATGCACACATATGTGGATGGCCTCAGTGCATGTACATGCATATACCCAGGCTGCACACGCACACGCCAGTGCACCGGATGTATTTTTACTTGTCTTCCTTCTCATCCCTTACCTCCTTTGCAGTCCATTCGGGCATAATTATGATTGCTTTGCTGGCTCGGTTCTGCAGCTCTCCAGAGTGGAGCAGATGTCGACAGCTCGGAAAGATCCCATGCTATTACACAGCAGAACAAATGAGGATGTCAAAAAAAGCTCTTCAGTCTAACAAGAAAACAGAGGAAAGAGACAAAAAGAATAAAGCCTTTGGAGACCAGCAGACTCGCTCTGATTAGATCTTATGCTAACATGATGCCCACTCTGCGTACTAACAGTGATTCAATATGTTTAAACGGTACAGAGGAAATACGTCTTGGGGAAAAAAAAAAAAGAGGAAAGAATTTCTTCCCTGGCAGGCATGATTAAGATGGTGGGGGCTTCCTAGGAAAATGCGGCTGCAGCACAACAGTGTTGCATGCAGGCCCAGGCATATTTACCCACGATGCCTGGCGTTGCCTCATTGCACTGGGCAGCCGCCGCTTTCTCCACCACTAGGTGAGTGATAGGAGCTGTTCTGATGCATTAGCTGCCAGTGCATGATGGAACATCGCCCTCACGGTCGGGCCATTGCTGCTTTTAATACGGGAGGCTACATTTTAAAACCAGTTTATACATGGGATCATGAGTCCACAAATCCTAATTATGCAGCACAAAGGTTAAAAACATACTCTAGAATTTTGGCAGGGTGGGGAGAGGGAGGTCTCTAAGCGATCCAATGGATGGACTGAGTTCATGTATTATAGCTCTGATTTACTGATTGCATGTCTTCAGTTCCTTGCTCGGAACCTATTTACTCATCTTCTCCTTATAGTTCTAATGATGAATGTAATAATTCTCTTTCATCAGACAACAGCAGAAGGGAGGGAATGATAGCAGAAGGCCAACTTTGGGATAGGGAAGACAAAGAGAAAGGCTCTTAGACAGATATAAAATTCCGACAGTATAAAAAAGTGATATGAGATAAGTTGACGTTAAGTGAGAAGACACCGATTCGGCAATGAAGCAGAGAGAATTACACATTTGTTTGCTCCCTTATTTGTCCCTAAATCCTTTCACAGTGGATCTGAGGCAGCTGTCTAGGGGCATTTGCTCTATAGATAAAGAGTAACACCTATTTTGAAAGTCCCTAAGGAATAAAAGTAAAATAAAGAAAGAAAGAAAATAACTCCCTGGAAGACAGGTTATCAGTGTTCATTGTTGAAATGCCATCAGCAGAAAAGCCCAGGAGTTTCCCTACATTTAAAAATGCCCAGACTCTATAGTCCGGATGTTGGGAACCGTCTGGAAACACAGGTCTCTCAGTGGGATGAGAACTCAAAAGTCACCTGGTCTGGTGTTGGCTCCTGCCAAGTGGTTAATCTGCCCAAGCTTGATGACATCTAGTGACTCTCCCTCACGAGGTGTCAGTTCATTCTCAGCGTGCTCTAATTTTCAGAAAGTGTGTGCTCGTTTGAATCTTAATATGCCTCTTTGTACCTTCACCCACTGGCTGTGGCTCTACCTTCCAGGACCCCAGGGGGAAACCATCTCAGCCTGTTACACGTAGGAGGCTAGGGATCACAACACCCGGCCCCTCCTCACACCCCTCTCTGATGGTCCGGCCCCAAGTCTTTTCCCATTGCATATGTGACTGGATTTCAAGGCCTCAACTCCTTCAGCTTATCGATGCTCACTTTTATAAGGTGAATGCATATACCAAAACCTATTCCCTCAGTCTCAGCTAAAGGGTCTGCAGGCAGCCTGGAACAGTAGGTTAGGCCATTGATTGGCCAGAACACCCCTGTCCATATCTTGACTCTTGAATGTGACTTTAGACAAGCTACTTAATCTCTTTGTCTATAAATTGCAGTGGTAATAGCCCCCAAAGGCCAGTAGTGAGAAGAAAGGAGCGAATCCACATAGAGATGTTTGCCATTCGGAAAGCACTCTGCAAATGTGAGCCATTGCTTTGGAGTAAGAAAAGCTGCCATCTCCCTGTGCCCTCCCCACACTTCCGCTACAGTCTGAGCTTACAGCGCACTTCTGAGCTTATAATCAATTGAAACATCTCTAGCACCTTCACGCAGGCCACTGTCAAAACACGTCTCTCTGCTGCTTATTCCATTTTATTTGCTTGTTTATTCTAACCAAGTGTAGAACTTTACATTTATCCCCATTAAACATAATCATATTAGATCTGGTCCACTGTTTCAGTCTGTCGGATCTTTTTGCACTGCAATTTTGCTGTCCAATGTATTAGTTATCTCTTCCAGCTTTGTGTCACCCACAAATTTTATCAGCAGGCCATCAGTGTCTTCATCCAAGTCATTAATAAAAATACTTAACAAGGCAAGACGGAGGCCAGAAACCTGTGGTGTGTAAGATCCTTTTTCTGGATCAACGTCAATCCATTCGTTAGTTCTCTGTATCTCATCAGTTGCTCCTCTACCTGACCTGACCACCATCAGCCCTTGCCCAGAGGTGCATCTCATCAGCAAGGACAGAGGCATCATCTGTCAAGTGCATTGCTGCAACCCAAAGGCATTCTGTTTCCATAATACCTGGGACACCGGTCTAGTAACTTGGCAGAAAGAAATGTGTAAGTCTGGAAGTAAGCGCGCCTGGGTAAGTGCATCGACTCCTTGCCTCTTATCTGGGACCAACGTCAAATTCACCAGACCCCCACCCCCCAAAAAAATCACCCAAACTTCCTGCTCTTTATTTAAAATATCAACATTTTTACTGTGGCTGGGCTTCTAGCCTCTTTCCTCAAGGCTTCTGTCCCTTGAAGCAGGCAGCAGTCTCCTAGAGTGTAATTTATCTGGCCCAGCCCCGGACCCTGAGGTCTCCTTGGGAACCTGAAGCCTTGGGCTTCATTTTCTGCCACAGGTATCCGTGGGAACCCTAGCTTTCCATCTTGGAGTCACCTTCCTGGTTGGGGAATGTGGAGGGACATAAATGCTGAAAGGATCTGTTTTCTTTCTGCCATCTGTTTATATTATACCAATGGCAATATTGATCTCAAGCAATGGGCATATTTTTTGACCTTTGCAAAATATAACTAAAAATTCCTTTTGTTTTCTTTGTATTAAAAGTCCAGATGCCTCTGAGAAGCCCTGGAGACAGGCCCAGAAAGCTAGATAGATCACCACCAGGCAGCTTGCAATGGAGGTGGCTTACGAAGGGGACCCTTTCTTTCCCAGTCACTGCAGTCCTGACTGTTTTCCAGCCCCATCTCCCATGTTAGATCCTGGTCCAAAACATCCTACCACCATTGGTAAAAATCAGTAGTTAGGATCTTGGAATTCTAAGTCCATTCAATGCCATGGCATACTGTATATGTAGCTTTGTGCCAGTCTGTAAGGGAAGGAAAACAGCAATTGCTTCAGGGTAGTGGTGAAGATCACATGGTACAATGACTTCAAAAGTGCCATGTGTGATACCTGGCACGTGGTTCAGGTTAAATAATGCTGGTTCACCATTGCCCTCTGGTTTCTGTCTCAGCCTTGTCCCCATTTGGTTCCACTCTCGTCTCCAGTCCCTGTCTATCCCCTCTCAGTCCATGCTAGCTCTGCCCCAGACTGATTTTCTGCTTACCCTTCACAGACTAGTCCCTGCCCTCACCACACATACATGCTGATTTTGGACAATATTTTGTGTGCACTGAAAATCCCTTTCTGACTCTCTTCTGGTAAGGCAGACCAAATATGTGTGCAAAAGTCCTATTCCCTACCTGGAGGGGCCAGGTCCTCATTTATGACAAAGCCCGGTGAATAAGGGATAACAGCCCCCAGAATGTTTTTTACAAGTCCGAAAAGTCACAGTGTTTGGGATCAAATCCTGGCTTCTTCGTCTTTTAACTGTATGGTCCGGGGCAAGTCGGTTACCTCTCTGAGTCTCAGGGCCTTCCTCTGTAAGATGGGCATAATAGCATAGGGTTACTGGGACCGTACACTGCTGAGCATCACACCTCTCCACAGTAGGTGCTTGATGCATGCTGGCTGCTGTTACCGCAATCAGTACCATTACCTTCATCCTTTCCCACTTGACATTTCCTGAGAGCATCCATTTTCTTAATAGATCCTTATAACCCTTTCATGTCTGCTCTTGCTTATGTGTGTCTTTTCTCCTTTTGTTTACACCCAGTAAGTTTCTGAATGTGACAGTAAGGTCTCTGGAAACCACGTGGCTCATTCCACGCCAGGCTTGCCCTTCCTTGAGAAAAGGCATGTAGACTATAAAGCCCAGTGAGAGGAGTAGTTACTATAACTCTATAAACTGAGAAATTTCAGTCACGATATTCGGATTCCACTGGTACGGTTCACACCAATCCTTCCCTCATCACAGAGTTCTTTTAAAAACTGTACGGAAGTAGGTAGTTTCCATATCATACCTTGAATGACTTGAGGGCACGTCCGAGTTTAAATAAAAGCCTTCATTGTTTTTCAGTCTTTAGTGCTTATTAATAAAGGAATTCTTGTATTCATTGAATGTGTGTGGCAAGGACTGCCACCCAGAACAGCGAGGCAGAATTCAGGCCCTTCAGCAGCCACGCTAAGTGGGGGCGGGGTTCTGTTTCCCGGGCTTCGTGTGAAACATGCCTGGAACTCCATTTCCATAGTAACACCACAAAAAGTTTAAATAACATCAAAATCATACAAAGTATATTTAACTGGGATTTAATGACAAACCAAAACAAAACAAAACAAAAAAACAGATCTTGAAAATTTTTAAGTATTTAGAAAATAAACAATACTCTTCTAAAGAAAAAAAATCTCGAGGAAAATTAGGTAATTTTTTAACTGAATGGCAATGAAAGCATACATATCTACATGTCTGGGATACAACTAAAATGATGTTAAAAGTAAAATTTGGACGTTTAAATGTCTGTATTAAAAAATAAAAAAGGGCTAAAATCAATGATCTTCGCTTCCACCGCGAGAAGTTAGTAAAAGAACAGTAAACTGTGAAGTAAAATGTGAAGAACGTAAGAATGGACATCAATGAAATAGAAAGATACAAACAGAAAACTAAGAGCCCAAAAATAATTTTGGGAAAGATCAATACAATTGATGAGCCCCTAGGCGAACTGAACAAGGGAAAAAATAAGCAGAAAATGTAAGTGACCAGTTCAAAGAGTGAAAGGAAGAATATTCCCACAAACCCCATAGGCATCAAAAGAATAATAAGAAGCTATTATAAACCACTTTACACCAACAAGTTTGCCAATAAAATTGAACTGGATACATCCTTTTAAAGAAACAGAATGTTCTAAATCTGACACAAGAGAAAAAAACAAATGACCTGAATATCTTTTAAAGAAATTGAACTCACAATTAAAATTTTTTTTCACAAAGAACACTTTTGGCCTAGATAGTGCTAATAGAGAATTCTACTAAATACTTAAGGGAGAAATAACACCAATCTTAATCTCTTACAGAAACAGAGGAGGGAGGGCTGTCTCAACATTTTCTTGGAAGCTGACACATTCGTAGTACCAAAATCTGGCAAATACACTACAGAAAAAGAAAATTACAAATCAATATTCCTCATGAATAAGATGTAAAAGTCCTTAACAAAACATTAGCAAATCAAATCCATCAATATATAAGCAGGATAACATATAATGGCCAAGTAGAGTCTTATCACACATAAATGCAGGTTTGGTTAAAATAATCAATAAATGGATTGAAAAACAATCAATGTAGTTCCTCCCATTAACAAAATAAAGGAGAAAAAATATATACATGTGTCAGTAGATTCAGGAAAAGAGTTCGACAAACATCCGCATTCTTTCGTGGTGAAACCTCGAGGCAAGCAAGGAATAGAACAGAAGGCCCTCCATCTGATAAGAGGGATCAATATAAGCCCTACACCTAACGTCAGAGTTGATAAAATATGAACACTTCCCCTCAAAGGTCAGAAACCAGGTAAGGATGACTGCACTTGTCGCTTCTATTCAATAGTGTATGTAAGGTCTTTCCATTAAGCAAAAAAGGAAATAGAAGTCATAAAGACTGAGAAAGAAGTAAAATTATCTTATCTACAATGACATGATTTTGCACATTGAAAATTCAAAGGAACCTACCCTCCAAGTCCTACTAAATCTAATAAGTAAGTTCAGCAAGGTTTCAGAATATAAGTGCAATATGAAAAACAATTATATTTCTATATACTAGCATCAATTGGAAAATGAAATAAAAAGTACTATTCACAATACATTCAATACCACGAAATGCCTACAAATATTTTTAAAAACATGTACATGACCTCAAAACTATAAAATATTGGTGAGAGAAATTAAGAAAGACCTAATAAATGGAGAAAGATATACCATACTTACAGGGTGGTAGAATCAATATTGTAAAGATAGTCATTCTCATAAAATTGATCTACAGATTAAGTGCAATTCTAATCAAATTCCAAGTAAGTTTCCAATAGAAACTGACAAGTTGATAAAAAATAAAATGGTTGGAGGATTTACACAACCTGATTTTTCAAGTCTCACTCTAAAGTTTTATAGTATTTTTGAAAGGACTCTTTTGGTCTGGTACATTTCCATGTAGTATCCACTTGTCAATGTGGAAGAGAGTATGTTATTGGTAAAAAGATAGACAAATAGATTAATAGAAAAAAACACCATGATTACAATCTGATCATCTTTGCCAAAGGTGCCAAGCCAAATCAATGGGGAAGGAACAGGCTCTTCAACAAATGGCGCTGGAATCTACTCAGAAACAAAAAAAATACACTACGAGGACATGAACCAACACGGATGAGTCTCTGAAATAAGATGTAATAGAATGAAAAAAAGCCAGACACAAAGGAGTACATACCTAAAAATTAAATTAACATCAAGTCTAAGAACAGGCAAAACCAGTCTGTGGGGACAGAAATCAGAACAGTGTTGCCTTGGGATGGAGCAGGGTAGTGACTAGAAAGGGGCACAAGGGGACTTTCTAGTAAGATGGTAATGTTTTATGTCTTACTTGGGGTGTTAAATGAGTTTTACATTCATAAAAACTCATTGGATGATACATTTAAGATCTATGCACTCTATTTAATATTATTATACCTCCATAAGCAATTTTTTAAAGTGAGGAGCAGGATAAGGGGGAAAACCACAAGGAGAAATTATAGTACAGTGTTGTGAGCGTAATGCTAAAGAAAAGCACAGAGGATTTTGAGGGAACGTGGAAGGAACACCATCAGCTCTGGGCTGTCGACAGATCTTCTAGCCCAGATCTGTCTACCTGAGAATCAGACTTTTCTACCCTTTCTAGAATCCTTGTCAACTTGCTCTAAGAATGTCTCATTTTGCTGCTGCAATTCTGGACTACCTGACCCCAGGCCAGTTCATTGTGGGAAAGGAAGATTCCCTCACTTGTGGAAAAAGAAAAGATGGGACAATCCAAAACCCATTCATTTGCTGCCGAATACTTGTTCTTCCTCATTTCGTTTCCTGGTCCTCACCCAACAATCCATCAGGGTTCTGAATACCCCAGCTTTATGAATCCCTCCAGCACCAAATTTTTTCAACTACCATCTCCAACCCTGCTTTTTTTGGTCCAATTGAACATCAAGATTCAGTCCATTTAAATCTGTTGAAAAATCTGGCTATTTGCAAACAAAGAAAAATGTATTGCCTCACACACCATATATCAAAAATAAATTCAGATGGATAAAACAGAATATTTTAAATGAAACCAAAATTTGAAAATATTGAGATGAATACTTGTCAGAGTTCTGGTTGGGAAAGAATTTTCTGTACAGATATCCAATAGAGGGAGTCAAAAAAAGAGCAATAGATTTCTTAGTGAAAATACAAAACGTAAGTCCATCAAAAGACATTACAATATTTTTTAAACATTTAATTTATTTATTTATTTTTAGAGAAGGGAAGCAAGGGAGAAAAACATCAATTCGTTGCCTCTTGCATGCCCCTAACTAGGGACCTGGCCCACAACCTAGGCATGTGCCCTGACCAGGAACTGAACCAGCAAACTTTTGTTTTGCGGGACAACGCCCAACGCACTGAGCCATACCAGTCAGAGCAATATTACAATATTTAAAAACCTTATAACAAAGCATTTTTGGCAGAAAGCACTTGGCTCAAATATTTCACAAAAGGGGCTTATATCCTTAATAACTAAAGAAGCAAAGAGGAATAACTACAATAAAAAGTAGGCAAAGGACTAAGAAACTTGAAAAAAGTCAACCTTAGGAGTTTTCAAACAAAATTTCCTTGACATACCATTTTAAAATATATCAAAATAACAGAGTTTGAAAAATAACAGCACCCCAAATCTGGTAAGATCAGCATTTTCCCCTCACTGGGGAGCGAGTGGAGATGGGTGTAGAATTTCTGGAAAGCAGTTAGGCAATCATATGCCAAAAATCTTTAAAATGTTCTTATTCTTTGATAAGAATTTCATATGTGTGAATCTATCCTAAAACAATCAGAAGTGTGAACCCATTTTTGTGCAAAGATGTTTAACAAAAAAATGAAAACAAAATGACTAATGATGTGTAATTGATTGGATAAAGTATTGTATATCAAAGTGATGGAATATTTTATAGGCTTTAAAAGTCAGTTTTTAAAAGAATGTTAAAGACGTGTTAGTTTATAATGAGCAAAACAGAACCAGAGACATGGAAACAGGGAACAGACTGACAGTTGTCAGAGGGAAGGAGAGAGGGGAATGGTAGAAAGAAGGGGCAGGGGGAGAAAAAGAATATATATGAATGACCCATGGACATGGACAATGGTGTGGAGATGGAGATTGTGGGAGGGGCGTAGGCTGGACGGAGAAGGGCAAAGGGGCAAAAAATTGGGACAACTGTAATAGAATAAACAGGAATAAAAAACATATGCCAGTTGAAAAGCATACAATATACTCTATGATTTTATTATGTAACAAAACAACACACATGCAGAAAATTACTAGAAGAAAATACGCCTATTTACTAAATCCTGACTTGAGGGAAAACTAGAGCTCTGGGCTTAGGACTCCAGTCCATCTGGGAAACTGGTTCTGCACTGCCGTGGGCTTATGCAGAAGGAAGACGATTTCTTTATGGGGTGTGGAAAGTCCAGTGATGGAAGAAAGGGGAGCCCCCCACTCGCATATCCACAACGCACCTAGGACCACGTAGGGACAACAAGTGCTCTTCCCTCTTACCCCCCAAAGAAGGCAGAGATATGAATAGTTGCTCACACAACCATTATTCTCAGCAGAATATTTTTCTAGCACAGAAGTCAGTTGCAAAATAAGACAATAAGGAAGACCTAAATAAATGGAGAGATACATCATACTTGTAGGTTGGAAGCCGCAAAGACGTGTTTTCTCATCAAAATGACAGTTGAGACAATCATTTGTCAAGGAGATTTTCTCTCAACACAAATCCTTCAAATGTCTCTTCAAACAGTACTGCATTCAGAAATAAATTTCTGAAGAAGTTGTATACTGTCTAGCACCTTGGAGAATCATAAAACACATAAACTGTATACAAGGGTAAGTTCTGCAGGAAAGATGAACATTGCTTAGCCCAATATTTCTGAAACTAATGTGATCAGGGAGATACTTTACTTTCAAATAAATCCTATTCCCAATCTATGGGGCTAATGGTCAGTGAAATACTCTCAGGCTGGTGTAGACAATCTGAATTCATACATGATCACAAATACCCGTTTAAAAAATAAAAGGAAACCTTTCAGAGACATGAGTTTTTAAAATGTGGATAGTAACAAGCAACCAGCCAGGAAAACCTCAGCTGCCTCCAGAACACCAGGGTGTTGAAATCCCACAGTTGAGAACTTGAGAACCATTGGGCAGGATGCCAAGAAGAAGAAGGATGTTGAAGAATTCTGGCCAAGGGATGGCTTAGCAGGGAATCTATGGGAGGTGCGCTCTATTCATTCCGGGCTGTTCTCTGACAAGTGTTTCAAGAGAAATCATCAAAAATATTCAGTAGCATTCTGCAAAATGTAAAGAAAGCTTTAAGACCCTGGACTTTTACATCCAACCTCATGTTGACCTTGGTCCACAGGGGAGTGATTGCACAAGATTGCTTAGACTAAACTCTCCTTTGTTGTTACTAAGTCCACGAAGAAAATGAGAGTCAAGATTATTCACGGAAGAAGGGTTGGAGCTCATAGTTCAAACAAAAGAAGAGAATGAAAGATGGCATGGTAGGACCCCTGATGGCGGGCCCAGAGGACTGGAGCGGAGGGCAAATCTGGTAGGTCATGGAGTGAATCATATGCCAGAGGAAATGAGCAGCATGTCTTAGACTGGAGAAAGGAGGTAGTGGTAACACGGGCTCACCAAGGGTTGGAGTGGTAGAGTGGGAAGGCTGGGGGGGAGTCAGAGTTCAACTAATTCTTGTCATGCATTTTGTGGATGGAGCTCTGAGTTACTAATAAACTTTTCTAAAGTCACACAGCCAGAGGGTAGCTGAGCCAGTACTAGAAAGCCTTACCACTCATTCTAGTCTACATGGGCCACGTGAAAGAGCAGTGGCAAGCCTGGCAGTGCAACACTAACCACTTAAATAAAAATGAAATTAGTATCTCTGGAGCCTAAATTTTAAAGAATATTTTTATTCCTTGAGAGACAAGAAGGAAGGGTAAAAATTTTAGGTGTACATAGACCTGGAAATAGAAAATGGGTTCCTAAAATGAGATATTGAGCATTCTTTTTTCTACTTACTGATAAAAATTTATATGAACTTTTGGTTCTGAGCATGATTAAATAAGCACACTCAACCACACCTCTCCTAATGACGACAACTAAAAAGCCTGGGCAAAAACACACAACTTAACTATCAGAACACGCTGAAAGGTGGGTGGGAGCAGGCAGAGTGGGTGAGACTCACCGGACTCAAGAGATGACCTGGGGGTGATTTCTCTTAGGTTTTTTTTTCTCCATTTTTTTTTTTTTTGCCTCCTACATATGCTGACCTGGATGTTACAGCAGCCCGAATCCTGGAACTGACAATAGACAGAGACACAGGAAGAAAAGAAAGGCCCCAAGAAAAGCCAAAATCTCTGAAAAGGGAGGACCTTGTGGGACAAACCCTTAACATTACTAGCCTCATTCCAGGTAAATACCAGCAAAGAATTGGTGCCTGCCCTCCCATCCCACCCCAACTGGTAGCTGCAGGGGTCCCTGGGGGTCAGAGTCCTGTTGACCTCCCCGCCCTGCACCAGGCAAGTGTCAGCAAAGAGGCCGAGAGCCCCCTCCTCCTCCTCACTGGCACAGGGTGGCTAAAGCCCTAGCTTTGTAACCAGAGCACCAGGAAGGGGAGAAACTCTGAACAGAGTGGGGTGGGGAGCCATGTGGAGGAGGGAGCAGGAGAAAAGGATCCTTTAACACTCACCCTCAAGCCCAGCACATTGAGAACAACTGACAGCCACCAGCACACCAAAGACTTTGGATGCTGAACTATGGACCGATCATTGCTCGGTTTCAGACTGACCTCTGGACAGTGGACAGGCAGGCTGGGTCTGAACAGCACTGCAAATGCTTCGAACACTCAGGTGACGTTGAATCACAGCCCACCGGGAGCAGGTCAGGTTGTGAACCGAACCAGGTGGCCTACCTGCTCTAAAAAAAGTGTTAATACTTTCTGGAAGATTTAAATGGGACTCAGAGTTTCAGAATGTCTGAGCTACAATCTTAAGTTACTCAGCACACCAAAGCCCAGGAAAACCTAAACAACTCTCAAAGAACAATGCACAGAAGCCACCATTGAGCTGAGTATTGGACTTTAATGTAGTTACTGTGATCACGCTTCAAGAAGTAAAGGTATTTACCTTTACAAAAAATAAATTTTTTAAAATAAATGGGATGCAATGGAAATTTTAGAATTGAAAATTCACCAGAGAGACTCCTTATCAGAATGGAGATGAGCTTGAATTGTATATACCTCACACACAAAAAACAAAGCTTAACTCAAAATGGATTGTTAAAACAATATGTAAAATTAGCTCAAATTTTGAACTAATTAGTTAGTTGAGAACTAAGTGTAAAGTTAATTCTAAGACTTATGGAAGAAAACATAGGAAAAAACTTTGTGGCTTTGGGTTATGTAAAAAGTTCTTATAAACAGTAAAATAAGGATAATTTATAAAAGAAAATGTGGTTCAATTTGACTTCACTCTGCAAGGGGTATTGTTAAAATTCTACAAAAAGGCCGGAGGCTCAGAGAAAATATTTGCAACCACATATAAAACAAAGGACTTGTATCTAGAATATATAAAGAACTCAAGATTTAGTGATCAGAAACAAAAAATCTATTTAAAAACGGTCAAAAATTTTTGACAGACACTTCACCAGAGAAGATATGTGGATAGCAAATAAGATGCTTAAGATTAATGAGATTAATAACATGGGTGAAAAGTTGCTTAAACGTAATTTATTAGTGAAATGCAAGTTAAATGACAATTTTAAGTGCTGATGAGAATGCACATCAACAGGAGCCCTCATACAATGCTGGTGGGAACGAAAAATGGTACAGCCACTCTGAAAAACTGTTATAAAGTTGAATATACATTTACCAAAGGACCCAGCAATCCCCTTTCTAGGTATTTGCCCTAGAGAAATGGAGACTTACATTCACACAAAATAAATGTTTATTAGCAGCGTTACTCGTAACCTCCAAAAATCTAAAACAACCTAAATCGCTTTAATGGATGAATGGATAAACTGTGATCCATCCAGACCAGGGAATACTACTCAGCAATAAAAATGAATGAACTATGAATATACCTCCATAACATCATTGAAGTCAAATGCATTATGCGAGGTCAGGTGCATTATGAAAGATCTCAGTACCAAAAAGTAACATACTATACTATATGACTCCACTTATTTGACAGTCTAGAAAAGGTAAAAGTGTTGAAACAGAACAGAGTGGTGGTTTCCAGGGCTTCTGAGAGGGAAAGGGTCTACCTTAAAAGAGGCAACAGGAGGAAATTCTTTCGGAGTGTTCCAATTGCTCGATGTCCTGACTATAGTGATGGTTACAAGAATCTGTGACTGTGTAAAAATGTATAGACTTGCACACTAAAAACTAAAGAAAAGTTTAGGGAGTGCCTACTGTATACCTTAATCTCTAACAACAGAAGGATGATTTAATCTTTTGAAAAGGAATTAAAATGTATTATATGAAAATGTAACTTTTCAGACTTCCGTGGCTCTAGTTTTCATTCCAAAATTGCCTCACATTCTGATCAATTTAATGTATTCTAAGACTCTATCTGCTGGCCAGTAATGGGCCAATTCGGGGGAAGATTCTACTTTGTGATGCTAATGGAAGAAAGAGATAGGTGAGGACTCAGGGAAATGAAGTTTGATTAGAAAATTTAAACATTTCCCTTTTCATTCAGGGTTGGCGCTAACAAGTAATGTGAACCCCCTGAGCAGATGCTGTGATGGGGGGCAGCCGGGCCCAAGCACCACATTACCCAGAACAACAGAGGCAGACTTTCAGCAGTCCTGTGGTTGCTTAACCCTTCTGTGTGTGGCTCCAGCTGGCCTGTTAACTGGGGGAGGGAATGGAGGGAATGAAGAATCATATAAATATGCATATATGTTAAGTAAACATGACGAAGGTTCTTCATGTCTGAAATGACCAAAAGAGGTAAAATGGGGTGGTACTGACCAGCTAGCTCTAAGAGAATAAGACGAGTGTAAAAGAACTAAATAACCTCATTAACAATTTTTATACCCTGGTATACATTTCCATCTCTCAAAATTACTCAGCTTCCAGGATAGAATTCCCTGAAGCAATGGAGTTTACAACATAGACATTCAAGCAGGTCTGGGCTGTAAATAGAATATATTTTGCTTTTACTTAGAGAGAGACCAACTCATTCACCAAGAAAAATTAACTTGGAAAGTAGAGGTGTGCTCCCCAAACACACAAAGAGTCCCCTCCCTCCCACAATTAGAGGTCACAAGATCCCAAATGACCAAAGAGATGAACACTGCTGTGATTATTTTCATTTCAAAAAGGGTCCACTTAAAATATTAACTCTGGTAGTTCCTTTAAGTGTGGACCACCTCTGGGGCACTTAGATTTCTTTCATAAATCATTAATCACTGAGCTGAAGGCACACAGTGAGGGAGAGCTCAGAGGACTAGCCAAGTGAAGATCAATAGAGGTAAAGGTGTGTCACGTCTGAGATGATGCTCTGAGTCAGTAGGAGACGTGATTAAGATTTATACTCAATGCTTAAAAAAATGTGTCTATGGGATGAAGGAAGTGGTGTCTATAATGTGGAGGTGAGAAACTGTTCCCCCCCAGAGTGGGCTGCAGGGTGCCATGAGAGAATCAGGAATGTCCTGTCACCTCTGCCATTTCTCCTTTCTCTGCTCAGAGTCTAAGACTGGAGGTGACAGGTATCGGTAAAGTTCAATCCATTCTGCCTCTGGGTCTTACTTGCTCATTAGAGAAGGCTGCAATTTCATTTCAGATTGGCGGTGTAAAACCTGTTGTCATCGTTTATGTGAAAATGTTAAGTCTGCTATGAAATTATATCCTGAGAATACCCCAAAGCCAGCTCAGTACACGTAAATAGCCATTTATTAGATGCAACCTGTAATCTTCCCACTGCTGTGACTCATTCTGTAATTTTCCCTCAGCTGACAAACGACAAATAAAAAGCATATTTAGATTTCAGTGATGAGATTCAAAATATAAATGTGGATTTAAAACATGAGGCTCTTCAAGAAAAAACCAAGAAATTTTCCCATTAAATTCTGAGGAACTTTGTCCACTGGCTTTATAATCATACAAGAATCCCATGGCCCCTTCACTGACCTCTGTCCACAAAAACTCACTGCCACCATCTAAGCCAACAGAAGTCCCCAATCTGGGATGGAGAAAGAGGACAGATTCTGTTCACAAGAAGAATTTTCAAACTGAGGATATGCAGCCTCCAGAGGACACTGAAAGTGCACTCCCCTGGGACAAAAGGAAGGTCTAATGATATAGAGAAAGTGCCTTCTCTGGTCCCTTATTGGTCTATTTTTATGCAAATGAGGAATCCAAATTCACACAGTTTCATTGGTCCAAACAGCACTGTCTTGATTGGTTGGAATATCATATCCTGATTAGTTGTTACAGACCTGTTCTGATTGTCAATAAAAATGAAAATGAGGAGCTTCCAGCCAAGATGGAGGCATAGGTAGATATACTTTACTTCCTCAAAAACCAAAGGAAGGATTACAACCAATTTAAAAACAAAAACAACCAGAACTGATGGAAAAATGAACTGTATAGAAACCTCACAATCAGGAGTTAAAAAAGAAACATTCAACCAGACTGGTAGGAGGAGTGGAGACAGGCAGAGAGGACGTGCTGCAAGGCTGCAGCTGGCAGACTCAGTGGTCCCATATTTGCGTGCTGATAAACCAGGAGGAACACTGGGAAGTGAGACACACCCCACAGCCCAGGGTTCCAGTACAGAGAAATAAAGCCTCAAACCTCTGACTGAAAACTCCTGTGGGTGTTGCAGTGGCAGTGGGAGAAACTCCCAGCCTCACAGGAGAGTTCGTTGGAGAGACCCACAGGGTCCTAGAATGTACACAAGTCCACCCACCTGGGAATCAGCACCAGAAGGGCCCAGTTTGCTTGTGAGTAGCTGGGGAAGTGACTGAAAGCCCAGCTGAGAGCTGAGCAAGTGGCGTTCCCTCTCTGACCCCTCCTGCACATATAGCACCACAACCCAGAGACGTGGGTTGTCCTGCCCTGGCAAATACCCAAGGCTCCACCCCTTACAACATAATGGGTGCACCAAGACAAAGAAATGTGGCCCAAATGAAAGAACAGATCAAAACTCCAGAAAAAGAACTAAGTGACGAGGAGATAGTCAACCTATCAGATGCAGAGTTCAAAACACTGGTAATTAGGATGCTCACAGAAATGATTAAGTACAGACACAAAATAAAGGAAGAAGTGAAGACTATACAAATTAAAATAAAGCAAAATATACAAGGAACCAACGGGGAAGGAAACTGGGACTCAAATCAACAATTTGGAACAAAAGGAAGAAATAAACATTCAACTGGAACAGAATGAAGAAACAAGAATTAAAAAGAAAAGGCTGAGGAACCTCTGGGATAACTTTAAATGTTCCAACATCCGAATTATAGGGGTGCCAGAAGGAGACGAGGAAGAGCAAGAAATTGAAAACTTATCTGAAAAAATAATGAAGGAAAACTTCCTCAATCTGGCAAAGGAAATAGACTTCCAGGATATACAGGAAGCTTAGAGAGTTCCAAAAAAAGTTGGACCAAAGGAGGAACACACCAAGACACATCATAAATTAATCAAGATTAAAGAGAAGGAGAGAATCTTAAAAGCAGCAAGAGAAAAGGAGACAGTTACCTACAAAGGAGTGCCCATGAGACACAGGTGGCAAAAACAAGGCCCGCAGGCCAAATCAGGCCCTCTACGTTGTTTTATACAGCCTGGCACCTTCTTTCTACCCAGCGGCAGTGCCAAGCTCCTTGCCCCTAATTAAGGAGTAGTTACATTTATACAGTCCTAAAATTACATTCTGCCCTTTGAAGGCAACTACGAGACTGATATGGCCTCGAGTGAAAATGAATTTGACACCCCTGTCATGAGATTATCAGCTGATTTCTCAAAAGAAACCTTGCAGGCAAGAAGGGGCTGAAAATAAGTATTTAAAGTCATGAAAAGCAGGGACCTATATCCAAGGGACCTCTATCCAGCAAAACTATCATTTAGAATGGAAGGACAGATAAAATGCTTCCCAGATATGGTAAAGTAAAAGGAGTTCATCATCATCATATTAAAGGGACTTATCAGAGAAAAAGAAGATCAAAACTATGAATAGTAAAATGACAACAAACTCACAACTATCAACAACTGAACCTACAAACAAAAACAAAAACAAAAACAAACTAGGCAAACAACTAGAACAGGAACAGAATCACAGAAATGGAGATCAGTGGGGAGGGAGAAGGGGAAGAATGGGGGGAGAGGTACAGGGAATAATAAGCATAATTAGTAGGTACAAAATAGACAGGGGGAAATTAAGAATAGTATAGGAAATGGAGAAGCCACAGAACTTATATGTACAACCCATGAACATGAACTAAGGGTGGGGGGAATGCTGGAGGGAAGGGAGTACAGGGAAGAGGGGAATAAAGAGGAGAAAAAAATGGGACAACTATAATAGCATAATCAATAAAATATACTTTAAAAAGATGCAAATGAAGATATAGCTGTGCAGTTCTGATTGGCTAGGACAGCTCTCATCTCATTGGTTGAAGTACTATTCCAGGAAGTCATTTAAAAGGATTGACTCAGGTGACAGGAACTTAGTGCAGCAGGCTGACATCTCAGTCTATGGTTTTTCCCTGATATGCAGTGTTTGTGTGAGAGGTCTCAGTCAGCAATGGGTGCTAGACTCTGATTATAAATTTGAGCCCCACTAACCACAGGGCGTCCTTCTTGGCAGATGTATTTCTTCTGGTAGTTCCTTCAAGTAGTTCCTCCATCACAATTTCTTACCCACTGACTCTCTGTGAAATCTCTCCCTTCTAGCTGGCCCATCCCCCATCTATGCACCCATTCCCTCACATCTACCAGCACATGCACAGTTCTATACATGCATATAGAATGTCTCCAGAAGCTCAGAACCTCATTGTGTTTGTGGACATAATGATGTAAGCTTTGGCCACTGAATTGTTTTTCCCACAAAAGCCAAAGTTTCATGAAATATGACTGGGTGGCAAACATTTTGTACTTGATTCCTTACATGCTCTCATTTTATACACGAGGAGACAGAGGTTCAGAACAAACTGGGTGTAAGATTACACATAGTTAAAATATGCTCTCGTTTTATATGTGAAGAGACAGAAATTCAGAACAAAGCGGTCTAAGATTACACAGAGTTAACAGCTGGAGTCAAGATTTGAACCCAAGACTAATAGATTATATATATATTTTTATGGTTTAAACAATAGAAATTTGTTCTCTTACAGTTCCGAAGGCCAGAAGTTTGAAGTCAAGGTGTCAACAGGCCACATGCCTTCTGGGGTGCCCAGAGGAGAGTCTATTCCTTGCCTTTTTCCGCTCTTGGTGGTTGTCAGCATTCCTTGGCTTGTGGCTGCATCTCCTCTCTGCTTCATCTTCACATCACCTGCTCTGTGTGTCTCTCTCTCAAAGTTCCCTTTTCCTTGCTCTTATAAGGACACATGTGATTGCATTTAAAGCCCATCTGGATATACCAGGATATGCCCCTTCACTTCATCAAGATATTTAATCACATCTTTTGCATTTAAAGTAACAGTCACAGGTTCCAGGGATTTGATGTCAGTACCTTTTTGAGGAGGCGCTTTTTTTAGCCTGCCACAGACTCCAAACCTGTCAAAGTCCTGATGGACTAAGTTCTCCATTATTAATCATGCATAAAAAATCCTTGGGCTGAGGGAAGTGGGGGTAGGGGCTGCTCACGTATGAATTGCAAGCAGCTCCTTAGGCAGCCTCCACCTACTTAAAATTTCTGGGGACCTGACATTAACAAACTCCTTCAGATTTATTTAATCATGAAAACATCATGGAAAAAAAAAAAAACCGACAAACAAGATAGCTGGGAAGAGTAATGAGGCATTACTAGCCACAATCACTATTTAATAGAAATGAGTTTATTAGATTAACCAATAGTAACTCACAGCCCTGCAGAAAAGAGACACAAACAAGTTCAAGTCTCATGGCCAAGATGGGATATTAATCCTTTTTTTGGTATAACATTAAATGGCTTTGAAATGGCCCTCGAGCCGTTTTTATATTGAGGCCTTATCTGCTGAGCCCCAGAACATTTGAATAAAAAATACAGTATTTAATTAACTTTGTGTAAGTTTTACCTACACAGCAACTTTTGAATGCTTGATTATTCACAGAACTTAGCTGTCTGGCCATCTTCTGATAGGTTTAGATTGTCAGATTGGCATTTCCTGATCCATTTATTTGTTGTTCCCATGTCCTGATGCTGGGAATTCTCCACAATATTTTGTTTTTTTGTTATAGAAAAGACCTTTTGGTAACCTTTTAAAAATGCTTATTTCTTCAAAGAATTTTATGTCAACATTACAGAATATTTTTGAAAGGATAAAAAAAAATCACCCATAATCCCACCAACCTAGCAAACAAGAATTTTCACGAGGAGAGGGCTCTAACCTTATTGAACATCGCCTTGCGCCCCCAGCAACAGCTTGAGGCTGTATGCAAAAGGGAAACAGGAAAATATTTGCTTTTCGGTTGTGAGACATAGGCCTAACTCAAGAACTGATTAAAGCACTTAGACACCATGGCCATAGTCTTACGAGTAAATAGGTCACACCCGGGCACCTGCAAATGTGGACAGATGTGAGAAATGAAGTGGGTGACAGCCTGGGGAAGTCCCAGGTACTACACATTTTCATTGTGATTCACTGGAGGGTCAGTGCTAGAACTTGTCATAAGAAATCAGATTGAGTCCTGGTGGAGACGTGGATTTTCCAGTGCAGAATGCTCTCTTGGTGTCTCAGCAACATTCAAGGCACCTCTTCCCACTGAGTCCAAGAAATGTACTCTTGCCTCCAGAATTACCAGGAAATACTAGAGGAACATATTTTTCCCCCTAGGGAAAACATCTACACGTGGAATGTAGCTTAGGTCTAAATGATCGTTTGACATTGTATTGAGAATTGTAATAAGGACGTGAATGGAGATAATTATGAGTCACCTGCAGGGGAGGAGTGTAATGCTGGTGAAGGCTGCTCTGCTGACCCCTTTCTGCCTCCTAAAATGCAGCCCCTAGCATGTTCGTGTGGTGCTCTGCTGGTGCGCTTGCTGTCACAAAGAAGAGGACACGGATGGCCCCGCATTCTAGGTTGTGAAGGTTTCAATGCAGAGCTCCTAGGACTTTTTGGGGAGTCTGGACAGGACACCAAGGGATGAATCTAGACTGGTGGTAGATGAAGGAAATGGTTTTTCTAGGGGAGAGGGCTGGCAGCTTTCCCAGAATATGACAATGCTCAAATCACATTGACAGGGTGGCTCCTTTTGCTTAAGTAAATCTAGATCTTCTTATTAGAATCTGTGGTTACACATGTGTGTGTGCATGCATGTGTGTGCATGCCTGTGAAAGAGAGAGACTGAACAATAGAGTGTAAGTAAAAAGGTCTATGTGAGAAGCATAGTTATTGAAGATATTACTTTCAAAGGGGAGAGCATGATTTGGAGAAACTGAGGCAAGATAATGCAGTACTCTGGGTGTGGCAAGCACATGGAACCACTCCCAGGACTGAAGGGCAAGAGAAAGGTGTGGTTACTTGAACCCAGAAGGAGTTCCTACATGGTGGTTCCCATTGGGTCAAGACACATGGAGGGCATGGAGCCCCACGATGCAGCCTGTGGGGTCAGATTCCCAGGCACAGAGCAGGGGTTGGGGGTGGCAGGGGAGGGGCAAGTGCAACATGGGCAGCACACTATCTTCAGTCTTATCTGAGCACATTTCCCTGCTCGCTTCCCTGAATTTTATTTTGAAGCCCTCTTTAGCAGATCATGGAGCTTCTTGCCAAACATGTTCATCCTGCTTTTGAGAGATGCCACCTTCTTTTTGCCAGAAGCCTATCATTCTCATATCACC
Organism: Macrotus californicus; assembly: GCA_007922815.1. Classification (NCBI taxonomy): domain Eukaryota; kingdom Metazoa; phylum Chordata; class Mammalia; order Chiroptera; family Phyllostomidae; genus Macrotus; species Macrotus californicus. The sequence continues at coordinate 181,398 of VMDR010000387.1, read as the reverse complement.
AGCCACAGTTTAGGCAACCAAATCCTGTTTTTGGATACCATCGATGGAGCCAGCTGTTCATTTCTCCTGTCCTCCTGTCTCTTCCAAAATTAAAAACCTCAACTGGAAGAAGAAATGAGAACACCTGATTTATCCTTCGAGTTTGGGGTGGGTTTCTCCATCAGCTCCAGGGAGGAGTGGACTGCCTGATGTTCAGATCAGAATTTCTCAGACCTTCAAGTCTGGGTGTTCTCTTGGTTATTTTTGAAGGTATATGAGGGTCCCCTCAATCTGGATTCATCCTCAGTGGGAAGGTCTTCAGGGACAGGGGGCAAGAGTGCTCAAAGACAGAAACGTTCTCTTTATCTTCCAAGCCATTTACTCAGTGTGTCCTCTGTCTCCTTAAAGATGCACCTCCCCCCCCCCCCATTTTGACTACTTTCTGGATTATTTCTTCACTCAGTCTAGGAATCCTTTTACCCCTGCTAAGGCTTTCTTCAAGCCCTTTTACCTTCTCCAGAGAGACCAGTGGAATTGTTTATGGAGAGGGAGAGACAGAGAGAGACACACACACACAATAAGTGAGCAGATTCCAGAATACTTCCTTTGATGTTCCTATCACCTGAGTCAAGTTCAGAAACAACCGTCTGTAGTTCCTCCTATAAATTCCACTCCTGTTTGCTTTGGAGTTCCTGGTCTCTCGGGATTCTTGGTAACAGTGCCATTAAGTGGACGTGGCTGTTTCCCTCCCCCTCTCACCTAACCTCTGATAATCTGCAAGGCATTGGTAATTGGCAGTAAATTGCACTAGCTATGAATCAAGTCCACTTCCTTGCAGTAAACACGGCTGCAAGAGAGTGATTTCTAGGATATATTGTTATAGCAAAAAGGAACGAGGGAAAAGCACCTATAATACTCTCTTCTGGGTAAGTAATATGGACAATAAGAAAATATACTTATATCTGCTCATTTGTACTAAACGACAGAGAGGAGGCACACACCAGAGACTACTGAGACTGGTTACTTACAGAAAGTGCACGGCAATTGCAGACAGAATAGGAGGATGGGGTGATGCAGAAAGACGAAGGATGGGTGACTCCAGAGTATACATCGTTGTCTAGTTCTGACTTCCAAAACCATATTTTTTAAGCCCTGGCTGGTGTGGCTCCGTGGATTGAGTGCCGGCCTGTGAACCAAAAGGTTGCAGGTTTGATTGCCAGTCCAGGCACATGCCTGGGTTGCGGGCCAGCTTCCCCAGTAGGGGGCGTGCAAGAGGCAACCAATTGACATTTCTCTCACACATTGATCTTTCTCTCCATCTCTTTTTCCCTCCCTTCCCCTCTCTCTAAAAAGTAAATAAATGATTTAAAAAAAAAAACATACTTTTTAACATACTAAAAATTAAATAATTAAAAGCAACTGTAATGAGGGGAAAACCAAAATGGAACCCAAATGCTCACACACTAACTAACTAAATTATAAATGAAGAACAGAACCATACAGAGGAGGCTGGGGAAACAGAACCGTGGGCCTGTATATTAAGGAATGTACTGCAAGGAATTGCCTTTTGTGGTTGTGGGGCTGTCAGGGGCTACCAAGTCATGCAGCGCAGAGGCTGATACTGGTCTGTCTCGGGAGTCCTGTGAGCACCAGCCTGTTATAACACGACACAGAACTGATGTGCACAGTGATGACCTAGTCACCATAATGGTTTATTTATTATTTTTATGCCACCTCATTTGAAAGCAGACACAAGGCCTCCGATTCATTATAAAAAGTTACCTCACATTCAATATGATTCTTTAAGCAAACAATTTCTATTAAAAAGTTTTATCAAATTTGGTAAAATAAAAAACTTGGCCAATTTCTCTGATGAAGTTTTAGAATATAAAATTGGCTGTCAAGGGACTAAGTTTCTGTCATGTGGAAAATGAACTCATGTGGAAACATTTTCCCTTGGCGGTACCAGTGTCGCACGGTGCCACCGTTCCAGGCCAGGGAGTCAGAGGGGAGGGGAGCACAGGGCATCTAGGGAGGCGGGAAGGCAGGTTAAAGGGAAAATCTGTGAGGGAATGTGGAGGTTGAGGGAGACTGGGACTGAGAGCAGTTCCTTCGGGCCTCAGCCCTAGGAAATGCCTGGGAGGCTTCTGCACCACCAGCGATGGGACATCCCTGCTCTGTGCAACCTGATGTCACTGCCACTGCCCTCTTCCATCTTCCACCTTCTTCTCTCCCTCACTTACTGACCTCTGTCATTTCCCCAAATGCATTAAGCCCGGCCAGGCTCACCGTCTCTCTGTTTATCCCCTGGTGACTTCCATTTCCACGTGGACAGCAAGGCCAGCCCCCAGTCCGACTTCCCCTTGACCTCCTCCAGGTCACCCCAGTCTTCTCTAGCCATTCCTCTCAAGGAGCACCGCAGAGCGCTATCTGTCCCACTCTGCTGCTCATCCTTCTCCTCCATCCCAGAGCAGCCTTGATCCCCAGGTTCCTCAGGTTTCCCTCAGCCTAGTAGGATCCTCTTTGTCCCTTTGTTCCTTTCAACCTGCACTCAGGGGAATCTGGTCTGGCTTCTACCATGGAAACTTGTGGCTAAGATGACCAGTGCCCTTGACATGGCCACATCCAATAGGCACTTTTTATTCTTTGGTTCACTGGAAGTCTCTGCTCCTCTTGACACCAGGCCACTCCTTCCTTCCCAAAATGCTCTGGTTTGGGTAGCTCACCCTCTCTGGCTCCTCTGAACTTTTTGGAGCAGTGCTTTGCTGCTCTTAGCACTCACTTCGCTTCTCACTTTTGCCACCATTGTAAACATTGCTGACCCTTCAGGGATCTGACCTTGGCCCTTGTCAGGAGTGAGAGGTCATTCATAGGGACAGGACTCATTTACTCAGGTGTCCAGTTCCCTGACTGCATACTCACAGTGTGTGAAGTACACCTTTCCCCACTCCGTGGGTTCATCTTCGCCAGCTCCATACATGCTGGTATTCTGCATGGTCCTGAACTTGCTCCTGTCTTCTTTAGCCCACTTTTCTCTGGGTTGTCACATGCACATCTCTCGGTTTCAGTTATCACACATGGACTGAGGATTACTTCCAGCCCAATCTCGTCCCTGGACATTCAGGCTTTGTGATCCAACTGCCAGATGGAAACTTTCACCTGGATGTCCCACTGGTTCCTCAAACCCCTTATGTTCAAAACCAAACTCATTCATTATCTCTAAATCTTTCCTTCCTTTGGTGATCTCCATCTTGTTCCAAGGTAGAGACGTTAGGGCCATCCAGGGTTTCAGTCAAGTCCCACTAACATCACTGCACATTCTTTGTATCTCTTCTCTCTTCCCTGCCCTGACTCGAGTCCGTTACCTCTCAGCTAGTACACTCCAGCAAAAGACCAGATCTTCCTCTGGTCTGCATTTGGACTGTCTACACTGATGTCGTATGATTCAGATCTTGTCCCCTTTTAATTTCTTTCTAAGCTGGTGAACATATTGTTTAAGACCCTCAATGAACAGGTCCCTGCTTAACTCTCTAGATTAATCTCCCTCTACTACCTGCCTCACACTTTTCAATCTAGTAGTGTCTGTTTTTTCCTCTGCTTAGCATAGCTCTCTTATTCCCTCTTCACCTAAATAACTCCTAGTCAACCTTTAGGACTCGGCTTTGCTGTTCCTTTCTCTAAGACACTGTACATCACTTCTCTCCACCCCTTCTCCCTTCTCCCAGACCTGGATTAGTTGTCCCTTCTCTGGTCTCCCATCACGTGCTGTGCAAACTCTATCTTGGCACTAGGTACTTTGTGTGTGTGTGGGGGGGGGGGGTGGCTCCACCCACAGGGCCCCCACCCCCTCCACCATGGATGAGAATAAGTCTACCAAGACATGATCTGCTTGTGGAGGAAAGGTGGCCGATCTCTCAAAGGAGAAGGGCCAGGAGTCTTTACCTCAATGGGCTTTTAAAGGCTTTAATTTGCATAGGAATACAGGGTGTATAGGTAAAGCTCATCAATCATTGTCAGGCAGTAAGGATCAAACAATAGATAACATTCAAAGAACTATGAGGGCTTATTCTGAGTCAGAGAGCTAAAGGGCCATAAAATTTGGGGAAACAAACTCATTCCCTGCTTGGACCCTTATCATTTAAATTGAGGGTATAAACAAAGCAGGTTTCACAGGATTTTATGCATTCTTTCTTAGGTCTGATGGCCCTTTCCAGCACAGGGCCACACCCACCTTCGGCATTGTTTCAGGCCTTAGTCAGGCAGGGGAAGTAAGGCAGCCAAGAGATTAGGAGATTTCCTTGCAGACAGAATGAGGACTCTGGGCTATGTTAAAGCTGAGGGGCAAGGGTCCATCATCCCCTTTTTCTATAGTCCCCCAATCCTTTCCTGAGTGCCCCTTCACAACCGTGCCTATCTTAGGTTGTCCCTCCCTTGAGGAATCTTACCCGTCATTGGCTAACCGGTCATCCACCCAGGGCCAAGCAGGATGAAGTGAAAGGGGGCAGAGGCGGCACCCCGGTCAGGAAGATAAGTTTTGTCCTTAGTGGCTTATGGTCTCAAGGTCTCTTTACTCAGCCTTAGCTGAGGGGTTACAGCTTCTGAAACCAGGCAGGGCAGTTCCCAACAGTACTTAATATTTAAATATTCCTTTTATGTGTTTGTCTCTCTCATAAGACTAAGATCCTTATGGGCAGGAATTACATCTTATTCTTCTTTAACTCTGATGCTTCACATAGTACTTGCTTTATTTTAATCACTAAATATTTGTTTTTGAAGCTAAGTATGCCACACAAGGACAAATGTATGCCTTGGGTAGGGGTGGGGGGTGTTGTGGAGGGAGAAGGGGCCATGGTGACATATATGTTATTTTGGCTCCTGTGGTTCTGTGGCTGCCCCAGTGCATTGGCTCTGCTGAACCAGCTAGAAGGCATTGGAGAGCAGAGATAACACTCACAGTTATAAGCAATGTGTGTGCCTCTGTCTGAACAATTCCTTAGTGCTCCCCCTACTCCGATGTTGCTAGTGGGGTCAAATTGCGGAGGCCACTGCTCCTGTCTCTTGCGATCACACACTTACCCAACTCCGTTCATGCTCCTCTTTGCTTGTGTTGTTGTCTTTGATGAAAAGGCCACTGATCTCTGACTACTGCAGTGCTCTGTAATGTTAAGGCTCAGCCCATGTAGACCTTCTCCATGTACCTCTTTCCGAGATTCCTTTAATTTGCATTTAAGTCCCCTTCTCTAAAATCGAATGGATGTTGTCATCAGTATGGTACAATTTAGTTAACATATAGTATCTCAGCTAGGTTTCTATTTTTTTTCACATGACTGTCATAATTAATCCAATCCATTTGGTGAAAGGCATTCGGTGAAGTCAGAAACCATGTGTTCACTTGTTCAACAAGTAAGTATGTGTTGACTAAGTATAAGACATCAGGCCCACACCAAGCATGGAGGGGAACAAACTGACTGAGATACAAGTTCTATCCTTAAGGAACTCAGAGTGTAACGCAGGGTCTCCTAAGTAGGGGGTATGCAAGCCAGGGAGTACATGGGAAGATCTATTGAAGTCTAGGAAGATTATACTAAAATTTTTAATATTCTAATTTCTGTTTCTAAGATTCTAGCAAACTTTTATCTGAAGAAAGAAACTAAGCTGTACTAACATATAACATGTGGATTGTTGCTGATTCCCCCGGTTGGTGTTTATGTCACATAGTCCTATGTCATGTATGGTAGAAAAGGATCTGCAGGGCAGAGGGGTGCTCTCAAACATACAGGGGTTGGCAGTGGAGACCTCTACCATTCAGTCACTTTCAGTGTACTGATGTACTGCAGTTTCAATATGCTTGGTTAAGGGGATTTGCAATTATATTATCTAGCTTTATGAAAATTAACCCTCACAATGAGACAAGTGGTTGAAAAATAATTCATTTCAAGATGCCATAAATTAAACATAATACTGATAGTACAAGCACGAAGAAATGGCAGTTGTCATTCTACTGTGACTTTGAACCTTTCATCAGCCACATTTCAATTAAAAATTGTTGACCTGAACAGATCCAACAAGAACTTGCCCCAAAATTTAAAATGATCAAAAATGTTCATTAATTCGCAATGAAACTCAACCTAAGAATATCTTTTACCTTGACATATAGCTCATGACAGTTCAATGCCAACATAATAACCCCAGAGTTTTAAAAATTAACCATGGAGTTTCACTTCCACTTAGGACATAGAAAGCTGAGAAGAATGTTGCTGTCATCCTAACAATGAGGAAAATCCAGACAAAAAAGAAAATCATAACTTTCATTTGACCTATGACAGCTGAGGTCACAAGACAATGGAACAGCTCGAGTTCCAAAGAGAGACAAATCCTTCCAAGGACACATGGAAGACACAAACTCTCTCACCTGCGGCAGAGAATGTGAGAAAGAGCTGCAGATCACAAAACAAGTGGGGATGAAGAAATAGCTCCCATTTCAAAGAGCTCCCAAAGGCCAAGTGTGGGCTAGTGTGTCAGACCCATGGGGCATTCATACGCCTTCACCAGCTCTTATCCTTGGATCTCTACTGCGTGCTCATGAATAGGATTAGGAGTGTAGCAGGTGTACAGGAGGTAACTGGCAGGTGTTGGGGGTCAGGTACAAAACCCCTTGCTCTTCACCTTAAAGCAGAAGCTTTAAGCTTCTGAGGTGGGGTGGCGCTGCAAAGGCTGTTGCCAAAGGCACAGGAAAATATGCCTTAAGGGGGAAGGAGGACCTATCTCTGGGAGAGAAGCACAAAACCATCATGGGCCTAAGATCCTAAACTAATATCAAGCAGAGCTTTTCTATTACTGGTGAGGAGAAAACTCCTGCCCAAGATCCACCACCAATGGCTTAAAATAATTCTTTCAAAGCTAACAATAACAGACACTAGTGAAGATCAGGAACAACTGGAATGTTGCTAATAAAATGCAAAAGGGCACACAACTACTTTGTAAAAGAATCTGACAGTTTCTTATTAAGTTAAACCCTCATCACACAGCCCAACTATTTCAGCTCTAGTTATTTACACAAGGAAACTGTTGAAATCTGCCCTTGTAAATAGCTCTATGTGCATGATTATGCCAGACTTATTAGCTGTATTCTTAGTATCCAACTGGAAACAACCCAAGTGTCTATTAATTTTCTGAATGGATAAACAAGTTGCCCTACATCCCATACAATGGACCACTACTCAGTAATAAAAAGGGAATGAACTACTGATACAAACAACAGCATGGATGAATCTCAAAAGCTTAGTGCTAAGTAAAAAAAGCCAGACTCAAAAGTCTGCATACTGTGTGATTCCATTTTATGATATTCTGGAAAGGCAATACTATAGGAACAGTACCAAATCAGCAGTTGTCTGAGGTAGGGTGTGGATAAAAGATAGGGGCACAAGAAACTTTACAGAATGATGGAAATATTCTATATTTTGATTATGTTGGTTACATGAATGTACTTACTTGCCTAACTGAAAGAACTAAACACCTCTGAAAGGTGAATTTTACTCTATATAAATTATACTTCAATGAACTGATTTTAGAACTCAAACACCCAACTTCCAGCCAAGATGGAAACACAGGTAGATACACTTTGCCTCCTTGCAAAACCAAAAGAAGGACAACAATGAATTTAAAAACAAAAAATAACCAGAACTGCCAGAAAATCGAACTGTATAGAAGTCCAACAACCAAGGAGTTAAAGAAGAAACATTCATCCAGAACGGTAGGAAGGGTGGAGATGGGCAGCTGGGGTGGAGAGGACTTGCCACAAGGTGGTAGCTGGCAGACCAGGCAAGGTGGTGGCTGGCAGAGTGGGCAGTCCCACATTTGCATGCAGATAAACCAGGAGGAACAACTGGGTAGCAGACAGATCAAGCAACCCAGGGTTTCAGCTCAAGGAAATAAAGCCTCAAAACCTCTGGCAGTAAAAATCTGTGGGGGTTATGGCAGCAGGAGAAACTCCCAGCCTCACCGGAGAGTTTGTTGGAGAGACCCACAGGGTCCTACAACGTACACAAACCCATGCATTTGGGAATCAGCACCAGAATGGCCTAATTTGCATGTGGGTAGCAGAGGAAGTGACTAAAAACCAGCTGCGAGCCCCACAAGCAGCACTGTTCCCTCTTGGACCCCTCCCCCACATACAGTACTAGCACCACAACGCAATGACGTGGGTTGCCCTGCCCTGGAGATTACCTAAGTCTCTGCCCCTCACTATGTAACAGGTACACAGAGACAAAGAAATATGGCACAAATGAAAGAACAGACCAAAACTCCAAAAATAGAACTAAATGATGAAGAGATATCAGCCTATCAGACACAGAGTTCAAAACATTGGTAATCAGGATGCTCATAGAAATTATTGAGTATGGTCATAAAATAGAGGAAGAAGTGAAGGCTATGCAAAGGGAAATAAAGGAAAATGTACAGGGAACCAAAAGTGAAGGGAAGGAAACTGGGACTCAAATCAATGAGTTGGACCAGAAGGGAGAAATAAACATTCAACCAGAACAGAATGAAGAAACAAGAATTCAAAAATATGAGGAGAGGCTTAGGAAACTCCAGGACAACTTTAAACATTCCAACATCTGAATCATTAGGGGTGCCAGAAGGAGAAGAGGAAGAGCAAGAAATTGAAAACATAATGAAACAGAACTTCCCTAATCTGGCAAAGGAAATAGACTTCCAGGAAGTCCAGGAAGCTCAGAGAGTCCCAAAGAAGTTGGACCCAAGAAAACACACACCAAGGCACATCATAATTACATTAGCCAAGATTAAAGATAAGGAGAAAATCTTAAAAGCAGCAAGAGAAAAGGAGACAGTTACCTACAAAGGGGTTCCCGTAAGACTATCAGCTGATTTCTCAAAAGAAACCTTGCAGGCAAGAAGGAGCTGGAAAGAAGTATTCAAAGTCATGAAAGGTAAGGACCTACATCCAAGATGACTGTATCCAGCAAAGCTATCATTTAGAATGGAAGGGCAGAATAAGTGCTTCCCAGATAAGGTCAAGTTAAATGAGTTCATCATCACAAAGCCCTTATTATTTGTAATGTTAAAGGGTCTTATCTAAGAAGAAGAAGATCAAAACTATAAACAGTGAAATGACAACTACCTCATAACTATCAACAACTGAACCTAAAAAAAAAAAAAACAAACTAAGCAAATAACTAGAATAGGAACAGAATCACAGAAATGGAGATCACCCGGAGGGTTATCAGTGGGGAGGGGTAAGAATGAGGGAAAGGTACAGGGAATAAGCATGAATGGTAGGTACAAAATAGACAGGGGGAGGTTAAGAATAGTATGGGAAATGGAGAAACCAAAGTACTTGTATGTATGACCCATGGACATGAACTAAGGTTGGGGAATACTTGTGGGAGAGGGAAGGCAGTGTGAAGGAGAATAAATGGGAGGAAAAAATGGGACAACTGTAATAGCATAATCAATAAAATATATTTTTAAAAACAGAAAAAGAAATTAAGCACCCAAAATATAAAAGCAAACCTCTTCAATTTTTCAGTGATGTTTAAAATCATGCTATACTCAATTTTCTAAACATTTCACTAAATACAACAATAAATGTTTAGAAGCCTTTTTTGAGGTTTTTAAATTTTATAGCAACAGCCAAGCGCTCTTGGGGAAATAGCTGAACTAGTACACAGAAACTGACAAGGTGACAGAGTAAAATGGATTTCCATGTTGGCAGATTCTGTTGACAGACAGCTGAGAAGCATTGCTGAGGATCTGAAGAAATGAGTGTTAGACCAATATATGTAGTGATGGAAATTTGTTAAGTTGGGTGAAAGTTATTTCTAACATGTTTCAGCTCATGGTACTTTATATATACTCTGTTTCAAACATGAAATGTAAGATGAACATCTCCTTTTAAGGGGGGCACTATAGGTAACATGTATGTTTAAAAGATATACTCACAACTGAAATGATCTTTAGTAAAAGAATGATCCAGTTAAAGTGTGGGGGTGTAACCACTGAGGAAATGGCTGCTTTAACTCAAATAAAAATAGGGTCTGGAGACTGAGAGATCCTCACAAACATAATGTAGTCACTAAATAATTCCTATGCAAGAATTTTCCATAAGGAAGTTGAAGCAGATGTGTGCAGGGTGTACCTAGGTAGTTAGTTTTAGAAAGAGGAGATCTGTAAAATGTTGATGAGCCTTTGCAATAAATGAAACCAAAAGAGCCCATGAACTTCGGCTGTCCTACAGGGAGATGCTGGTCAGCACATGGCAAAGCGCTCAAAGATTTGTTCCAAGACGTGTGTCCCAAATTTATGTTTCTTTGGTGACAAAAGACTGTCAATAATATGCTACCAACATATTAAAAAACAAACACAAACACACACTCAGTGTGTCTCTTTCAATAAAGTAAGTATTTTTCAGAGAGTTAAATGATCACTTTAAAAAGAAATTTACTACCAAGAAGGCATTTTGAAGTGAGATTTCTGGAAATGTTTCTATGGTTATGGGATTTTTGCTGCTCAAAGTAATGAAAATATACCATCTATTGAAATACATATGAACACTTTTTAAAACTTTGAAATAAAATTTCTACACTACTTAAAATTTTCCCAAATATACAGTTTCAGGGCTTGAATCCATTTGTTAAAAAAGAATAACTAATTCCCATTAAAACTTGCTAACAAAATTTCAACTAAACTCTGGCATATTTGGCAGCTATGACAGAAAAATAGGAATTGTAATTCAGTCAGCATGATCACTGATGAATTCCACTTGGACCTTTGAAACTTTGCATTACATCTTTTTCTGCTACATTAGTCATAAAACTAAGTTCTAAATAAATTGAGTGTAAAGCCAGACCATCAAATCATGCTATCACAAAGGGTTAAGCAATGACTATAAGACAATTAAGACTATTGTTCTCAAAAACTATATATTACCAATAATAGTTTGTGCTGTTAATAAAATTACTTTATAAATATTATTAATTTTATGTATAACATCACTTTAAAATGTCTTTGTGTGTGTGTGTTTTATAATAAACCGTACTATGGGGTGGCAGGGAGTGGTGAGGGGAAAATGGAGACAACTATACTTGAACAACAATAAAAAAAGGAATGAATAAAAAAAGAAATAAAAAATACTGTACTAGAATATGTTAGTACAACAATACCTGTAGAAAGTTTGTTAATAATAAATATACATACAATGGATTTGTACACTCAACATTTTTACCAATGGGGTACAAAATTGAAGAAAAATAGGATGGAAATAGCTGTCTAGTGGAATTATAAATAATTACAAACCCTTTGTCATCCAACTGCATCGGGCAAAATGCTAGGTACACAGCATGTCACATTGTGTTGACTCACTGGACACCTCTGAATGCAAACAGCGTCACGTTATGTTTTGTGTGCGTGCATACTTCCCCCTCAAAGCATGCGTCTCCCTTGGTGAATAATTCTCCTGCACGAGTGTATTTGTGTAGGATACCATGACCGTAGAAGCAGCAGATATTGTGGCTGTAGTTTCTAAAATTTGACCACCTGCATCTAAATCTTGCACACCCCCCCCCCGCAATAATTTATTAGCTATGTGACCTTGAATAGCTCACCACCGTCTCCATGTCCCCGTTTCCTTACACGCAAAACCAGGCCAACAACAGCACCTGCCAGGTAGCCTTGTGGTGAAGATAAAATGAGTTAATCTGCGTAATGTGTGAGAGAATGCACGTGGGAGAGTGTGAACCCACGTTCGCGACCGAGACCATGGGTCTAGGCATATACACAAACACACCTCCATGTAATCTGGGTGAATGTACCAGGTGAATGTATGTATATGCCATGTAATTTCATTTATATTTCTGGCTCTCAGTATGTATTTACATTATTAACCATAGTAATAGCCAACATGCAGCATGAGTTCTGGCATTAGTTTAAGCACTTGACACAGATGGTCTTGTTCATCTTTGAAAAAAAAATAGTATATAACATGATACCATAACATACTTTTCATATTCCCATTTTACAGATAGAAAGCTGTGGTCCAGAAAGGCCAAGTAACTCACTTAAACTCACACAGCTAGCATATGATACAGCCAGAAAGTCTGGCTTTTTTATCATTGCTTAATATACCCTTGCTGATTTAATAATATTATTTAATATTCCTTCTAATACCCCACAATATCTTCACTTGTATGGTGCTTAGTATTTTATAAAGTATTTTCACATGCTGTAAGTCTCATAACCAGCCAGTGGAGTAGTAGGTCAAGGTTACTATCCTCACAAGGAGAAAAACTGGTGCAGCTGAAGCCAGGGGTGTCTTTAGGTGAAAGTGTTTCTGTTTACAAATATCCTGGGCGCCTCCGTGCACAGGAAGTCATTCACCATAGATATACTGAGTCCATACAATATGTCAAACTCAGACATTGGTGCTGGGAATATGAGCTACAGACCTTCCCTGGAAGCGTCACAGCCCAGCGGGAGACACAAATGTTACACAGTGTGTCATCTCTAGGGGAGATATGAATAGAGTGCGTATGGAGCACAGAAGGAGGGACCAGCTGTGCCAGGGAGGTCTTAGAAAAGGCAAAGGTGGCAGCAGGGAGTGGGGAGACTTTCCTGGAACAGAGAATGCATGTCTGTGAGTGTGAGCCCATGACAGTATGTCTAGTTGTGCCTACATCTGGGTCTGTGTGGCAACCTGTTTACATAGGTTTACCTATGTATTAATTTATGCACACACAGGCTGTGAGTGTGGAATCAGGAAGCCTGAATGGAGAAGAGAATGTGTCTAGATGCACACACACCATAGCAGAGTCTAACCTGCCCTGGTATGTCCCCCCATCGCCCCCTCCTTCCCCCAATACCAGGGTAACCCGAGATACCAGTTACTTCCCTCTCTAGCAGTTGCTTGGTGAACTACGGTGATTCGATTTTTCAACCTGTAGTCGGAATGTGTAGCCGTGCTAGCCTCTGTGAGTAACGGGAGGTGAGGCACACAGGCATTGCAGGTACACACCTGCGTGCTCACTTCCGGTATGTGTGGGTGAGTGAGTAGTGTTGGCTTCTCCTAGCCAGACTGGGAAAACCTCCCTTCTCCCTTCATCTTCACTACCTTGAGGAGTCCATCCACTCACCTGTTTGTTTCCATGGCCCCCTGAATGCGCCCGGCTTCTGCTTCTACTTAAATGTCCTGTGCTGGTGCCGGGCACAGGCAAGGCTGGAAAGTGCGAGTGCCCATTTTTTATGGAGGCACCCCTTGTTCCCACTACCACCCTATTCTGGTCCAGGAATCTCCAGTAGGATGGAAAAATGTGTGCAAAGGCACACAGGACTGGTGGCAGCCATGAGAAACCCAGAGGGTCACCCCCAGGGGTGGCCTGATCAACCCCCTCTCCTGATGACAAAACCTGTGTTTAGGACAAAGTGGATCAAGGAGAGGAAGTGAGGACTCCTCTCTCCACAAACGTTCCCCCAGGGACTGGGGAGGAAGGTGGCTGTAAGGCTACAATACTCTTTATTTCTTTTATCTTCGCCCTATGAAAAAAGCTAAAATAATTGCAAATAATATGTAATTGATGGCGGCCAACAGTATCTCCATAAAGTGGCAAAATAATTGAACTAGATTTTCCCTTTTGTTATCAGGCAGATAGATTCAGAGCCACGGGGTCGTGTAAGGCAAAGGCATTACATGCTGAATACACTAGTGATTTGTATGTGTTTACATCCCGGTCCGGTGCACTGCCACACAGCAAAATATTCACAGATTAAAATGAGCACGAATGAACTGCAATATTCAACACATGTAGGATGCCATATTTTAAGTTGAATGAATGAGGGGAGAAGAGAAAAACAAACATATTCAGGGAGTCCAGGGGTCTCATCTAGTGATCCCTGCAATTATAATGCCTGGATTTTGTCCCCAGCTCCACCAAGGACAATCTGTCAAGAGGTTTTTATCTTATATTGGAACATTAGTCCAGTGGCAGGATATTTCTAAAAAATATGAAGATGCTTAATTGAGCCTTGTTGAAGTGCCTTTTAAAATGTAAATGACCGCTAATAAAGGGTGGTCAGTGCATATCTGAATATGTTTACTGTAGTACCATATCCAGTATATTTTCCCATGTTCTGGACACAGACATTTTCCTACACGTTAAGGGAAAATGCTGTGATATGCTGGGAGAATTTTTCCATAGTCAATATGCTGTTTATTTGCATCAATAATCTGAAAAAGAGAAATAGCCCGGTTATGGCTATAGATTCTGCTGGGAGGCAGGTTTCTATCATGGACTGCTTTCAACTGCTATATTTTATGGCACAGATTCAGTGGGAATCTGATCTGCTAAAATATTTGGGCTGTGAAAACTCCAACACGGTGACAGATGTCAAGTCCAATTAAGTGACTCATGTCCAGGTTTCTGTCCAATAGGATTTCCCATTAAATATCAATTTAGGGGAAAAAAAAATTCCATCCCCCTTCTTAAGCCTTTATCTCTTCCACCATCACCAGGCTGAATCAATTGGTACCAGGAGAGCCAAGAAGCCACGCGCATCTCTGCCTCCGGCGCTCGTCTTTCCCTGCTTCCCTGTCACCGTCCCTCCGGGAGACACTCACTTTGCACCAGCCTTTCTCCAGGCATCTCCAAGCCACTGACTGTGTCTATTTTGCTACAAGGTAAAGAAAGGAGGGGGTGGGGGTGGGAGATGTAACCGAGCTTTGAAAGACTTTGAAACTGGACATAGGTGTCTGTTTATACAACATACAAGTAAATGAGGGACGAGGAAGAGGCAAGCGTAGCCCCGAGTTACAGTATTGTGTTCCTGGGAACTGGGGAGACATCAGCTTAACAAAGCCTTATTTCAAAAAAAAAAAAAAAAATCACTTCTGAGCAAGATCGCATCTCTGCCTTGCACTTCCACTTTCTGCTCAGCACTATTAAGGGAAGGGGAGTGATCCTGCAGCTGAGCCTTATCTTAACCATCTTTCTCATTGATTCTTCCGCTATTAGAAAGTGAAGGAATCAGCCCTTTGACGGGACCCTGTTTATCTCTGCATCTCTTTTGTTATTTATAGAGACCTAGAAGAGGAAAAAGGGCAGGAGACTTTTCAACACCCGCCGAGTCGTTTGGGGGGGGTGGTAAAAAAATCAACGAATTTCCAGAAATGTTTGAGAACAATTAAAAGGAAAAGGCGATTTTTGATCCATCAACTAAGTAAACAATCATTCATATCCTCCGCATCCTGAGATCGTATCGTCCCTCGCTGTGGACCCCGGCGAGATGACAGCTGCTTTTCCACATTTGAATGTAATACATATTTTCTGCTTTTAATATATTTCGGAATTTCTCCCCCCACTCCCTGGAATTTTAACTCTAAAAGATTGGAGAAAAGATTATCGGAAAGGCTTTTACAAGGTAAGCCTCCTTTAAATATTTTTTTTTCCAGCTTAGAACTAAGTTAGATTGTTCCTATGGCACTGGCAGATGCATTTCAGTTAACTGTTAAAGAAATAAAATACATACACGATGATTTATGAATATTTAAAAAAGATATCTGGAGCAGAATTTAGCTCGCTTGGAGGGCAGCCCAGCAACTTTTTACCTGAACTACAACTACGTAGTGGCTTATTCTGATTTTCCATTACACGCTTATTTATTTATGCCCTTTCAAGCCGGTGTGTAGGTGCAAGTTCTAAGCCCGCAGGGAGTCACACGTCGTTTACTTGGAGCATTTGTTTTTATTTTGCCTTAGAGGACATGTTTTCCTCGCAGGGCAATGACAGCCGTCTCGGAGCCAGATTCGCTCCTAAGCCAGTGCGGTGCTCGGAGCGGATCGCACATCCCCGCTTTTGTCTCCCTGCAAGCAAACCCCTCTCACGCGCCCACGCGGATTTCTCCCTCGGCGACGTCGCTCGGGCTGCACACGCGGGGCCTGGGGCTCGCAGCCTGGTCCTCGCTCCTGGCGCCCGCCGTCGTGGCGCGCGGCACCTTCCCCTCCTGCCTGCCGCGTCCTAGAAGCCGAATTCCCCGTGAGCCCGGGGATCGTGGGCCGCTCCCTTCCCAAAGGCTCGCAATAGGGTCCCGTTCTCTAAGCGCCCGGAGGAGCCGGACGATGGCTACCTTTCCAGGAAGCCGGCGTTAGAGGAGAACTGGGGGCAGACCCGCCGGGTCTTGGCCGGGCCTCCCAGGACAGCTGCGGGCTGTCGACTCAGCACCCCCACCCCCACCCCCACCCTCCGCCAGCACCCGAACTTTGCGGGCCAAGGTGCAGCTCCGACTAGGGCGTCCCGCGAGGAGCCTGTCTCCTCTGCACGCACCCCCCACCCCGCCCCCACCTCCGGCTCTGCCTTTCCCTTCCCTCCCCAGCCTCTCCTGCAGCGCCGGGCCGCCCGCCTTTTCCCGGGAGTGGTTAGCAGGCTGCCGGGCGCATTGTCTTATCCCACGTTGCCGCGTCCCTGGGTCTCCAATGTGTGTGGCTGCCTTCGTGACAGATGGTGCTTCGGAAGCCTGCGAGGGCGTAAGAGTCACCGTTGTGTTGAAAAGAGCCTCCACGTTTGTTTAGTCATTTCTTTATGAGTTTGGAGAAGCGCTGGGGACGCCTTCGCGCTGCGGGCCGCCTGCTCCCAGTCTGCGCGCCGGCGAGCCCGGGCTCCTCTCCAGCACCTGGCACTCCCCACCCCGCGCCCCAGACCAGAGCGAGGCCCGCAGGCGAGATCCCTGCCCCCAGTAAAACCCAGATGTGTTGGTTTTTCGGAGTCATTTGTCTACGAAGGAGAAGAACCGAGAGAGGCAGCATGGCGGAGTTGGTCTGTGGCCGGAGGTGGCACAAAACCCAGGCCTCGCAGGCTTGTGGTCGTCCCCCGGGCCAGGCCACAGGCCGGGCTGGGCCTCCTGCACGCCGAGGTGTCAGACCTAGGGTGCGGCCTGGCCCAGGCGAAATGCGCTCCCTCCCTGCGGGGCCAGCCCCGCCGAGCCCGCGGGCCTGGTGTGGGGCGGAGGCCCTGCGGGGTAGGGCCTCCCCCTCTCTCGCTTGGATCAAAAGACCCTGATTCCTTTTGTTGATTGATTTTCTGACTTCCCTCAGCCTCCAAAATGATGCTGAGTCCGGACCAAGCCGCCGACTCGGACCACCCCAGCTCGGCACACTCGGATCCGGAGTCGCTGGGCGGCGCGGACGCCAAGGTGCTGGGCAACGTGTCGGACCTGGAGCAGGTGGAGGAGGCCGAGAGCGACGGCAAGGGCGGCAGCCGGGCCGCGCTCTACCCGCACCCGCAGCAGCTGAGCCGCGAGGAGAAGCGCCGTCGCCGGCGCGCCACAGCCAAGTACCGGTCTGCCCACGCCACCCGCGAGCGCATCCGTGTGGAGGCCTTCAACTTGGCCTTCGCCGAGCTCCGCAAACTGCTGCCCACGCTGCCCCCAGACAAGAAGCTCTCCAAGATCGAGATCCTGCGGCTGGCCATCTGCTACATCTCTTATCTCAACCACGTCTTGGATGTGTAGGGTCGGGCGCGCTGCGGGAGGCCGTGGGTCGGGACATCGGGGGACCGGGACCTGCCCGGGAGGCCACCGCGGGACTGGCGGTGGAGTTGGCTCCCCAGTGGGAGACTTGGACCAGTGAAGTTCTCTACGTGTTGCGTTCTCTGGAATCAGCAGGGCGACGAGGGAAGGTTTCCGACTCTGGAAGGTGGGATTGTCTGGCGAGCCCTGGAGCTTGCGGGGGTTATTTTTCAGGCTGGGCGGACATCCTGGAAGCACTCGAGACGACCCGCCTCCCGGCCTTCCCTCCCAGTGTTAGGATCCCTTAAAGGGTGGTTGCTTTAGCTCACTGGAGACTGGGAGTTCTCCTTAGTTTATCTCCCACAAACCTTTCAGTTTTGAAAAAAATGAAGGCAGAAGCTCTGAGTACATACAGGCTCATTCATAACTTTAGACGATCTGGATTTTTCTAATGAACAAATCACCAAGCATTCGGAAGGGTAGAGATTTTAGGCACATTGAAGTGAAAGAAATATTAGGTTAGAATCCAAACATAACAGGCAAACCCTGCATGTTTGTTAAGGTTAAAAAGATACAACGAGAACAAACAGACGTATTGTGGGAAGATCTGAGCTTGGTGAGATCTGAACCTTGCAGTATGACACGAACGGAGACAGGAAAAATCCATATTCACATGGGAAGCGTAATATCTGACTGCTTTTCCAGGCAAAGTGCCCCTTTATATATCCAAAAACATCTCTTTGTGACCTTAAACACGTGGACCCGTAGGTGCAGTTAGAAAAAGACAACCTATTTTTATTTATGTTAGAAGGAGTAGAGTATTTTTTCCAAGACATTTATTTTTCAGAGTGGTGATAATTTTACTTTGGATACTCTGTGCCAATTTATTTATAGTCAAGTGTTTACACTTTTTCCTGTGGAATAATTACGTCTGACTCTCTGTGTGTTTGTTGAGATTATACGGTGGTCTTTCTTTCGGCTCTAATTATAATTGCACTTGCATTACAAATGCCCCACTTCTCCCTGTTTCTAAACATATTTTCTATATTAAGATGTTCGTTTGTTCTTGAAAGGTCCTTTTGTTGTGAAATCAGCAACACTAACCCTTCACTATTATAGTTTTTTAAAAAAAGTGTTGTTACTCTTATCTGTAGTTATGTCTAAAAAGTACTTTACAAACTGTTTCTAAGGAGAGTAGCTTCTTTGTGTGTGTGTGTGTGATATGTTTGTGCGTGGGATGATTTTAGGAAATTAAGTTATTTTCCTAAAAAAAAAAAAAAAAAAGAATTCAGAAACTACTTTCCTCTGTGACAACCAAAAAAAAAAAAGTCTATGACCTGTAAATGTTTCATGTTCTCAGCTGTGAAACTCTGAAAACAAGGAGTGTATTTTAGAGACAAGGGGAAAAAAAAACCCACATCTGCTATCCAAAGATTTTAGTCTTTTTCAGGGTTTTTTTGTGTCTCTGTTGCTTTATATAATGCAATATTTTGTAGTGAAAATAGATATAATCTGGTTTCTATCTGACGAGTTTTTCATATCTCATGAATGGTGCGCTGTTTTGCATATAAATAAAGGTATTAAATAAAGCCCTCTCCTTTATTTTAAGCATAGTGTCAAAAAATAATGAACATGCCAGCTGAGCATGAAATATCCTAATGGGCTCAATTCCTCAGAAAGGAACTGGAAAAGAAAAGAAAACAAAACCAAACCTGAATGTATTTAGGTATGGAGACATTAGAGGCTCTCCCCCAACCTGCACGCTGGCCAGTCTGTACATAGATGCCCTCATAGGATGGTACCATAGATCATGCTTCTCTCAATGAGGACAGAATTATAGTGCTTATAAGAAAATATTACTTGAATCATGGATTCTTTTGCTCTAAAAGGAAACTCAGTAACTCACCCAAACTGTTCGAATCAGAGTGGGGAAACTGAGGCCCAGGGAGTTTAGGTCCCTGCACTAAGTCACGTAGCTCTGTGAGAAGAAGGCCCCTGATAGGATGACAGCTCTCAGTCCTCATGGCGTTTATTGAGATCAAGGTGTGTGTCACTGGTGTGCACTTGAACAGCTACCTGGGACAGAGATTCAGGATGTGACACCTGCAAGCATGACACCAGGGCCAGCCTTTAGATATGAAGAATGTCATCTACAAAAACTTATAGTTAAGTACAAACAAGTGAACTATTCTGTCTACAAGCAGGAGGCACAAATAACTTAAAAACTACGTATGTACATATATACACATGCACAGAGAATATTACGAACTATGGGTCCACATCACACCCAGTCTCTGGTTGCAGGGTGAAAACTGCAATTATGTGGATGCTTGGTTTCATGGCTATAAAATATTAGGGATTATGAACGTTTCTCACTTTTCACCTCGGTAGCTTGTAGTCAGGTTCACAGAAACCTAATAAATGAGGCCTCACTCTCTTCTTTCCATGGAGGTGCTCAGTAGGAAAGTGCCCAGGACGTGAAAAACAATGGTGCCTTCTGTGGCCTTGGGTCTGGACGGAGTCCTGGTCACCGCAGCCGTGGTTGGTTACACTAGTTTGCAGATACATGCTACCTGGGGACTGAGCGTTTGCAGGCCTTCCCACCTCTAGGGCAGGGGAGAGATGGCCGCCCCCAGTCTCCATAGCTCTTCTCTATTATAGGATGGAAAACGAGGCCTTGATGTAATACCAAGGAAATGAAGTCAACTTCTAACCTCTGGAGACCTTCTGAGGGCTTCCCTTTCCTGACTGATGAGCCCAACTTCCAACTGACCGACACAACTCTGACATTGACTGTAGGAGGGACCTAACTCACCTCCCTAGACTAAGGCCCTTGCCCTTGGAGTTGGACATAGGGCAGGCATAGACAAAGATCAAAATTCCTTCCCAGCTGTACAACTCATGTGATCCCAGGAGAGGATCTTTGCAGTGTCATTTCAAGTTCAAGGCTGCTGAGCACCCTCCAAAGAGAAAGGCAGCAGCACTGTGGCACTCTGCTAGACCGAGGGTGACCGATTCATCCTGGCACGTAGCATGGGCTCAGTGGCTGTTCAGCCATAGGAAGTACGGAGTACTGATGCTTCTTTGAATAACGATGATGGTGATCAATCAGTCCTGCAGTCAACAAATATTTATGGAGGACCTACTGTGTGCCGGGCATTGTTTGGGATGCTAAAAATAGAGCCACAAATGAGACAAAGCCTACTGGAGAAGAGCAGGCCCCTGACAACAAATAAATAAACAATGGTTGATTTCAGGTATGGCTGAATGCTGAGGATGGTAGTTGGAGGTGCCAGTGGGGGCTTTACTTTAGATAGACCTGTAAGGAAAAGCCTCTCCGAGGAGTAACCTGCAAGTAGAGACTTGGATCTGCCTCCCCCGCAGCCTCCAGAGTTGCTGCCAACTGTTAACCTGTCCTGCGCTCTTGCCACCAAAACAGCCCGTGCCCATCACTCCCTGCTCCCCAATGGCAGCGGCCTGGGTCTTCACCCCGTTTGCTCTCTCCCAGGCAGACCTGGGACCGCAGTTCCTCCTGCTGCTGTGCTCACCTTCTCCTCTCTGCCCGTAGCTGTCCAACATGGCCAAGGCATTACTGCTCCCCAGAAAATCTAGCCCTACCTGGTGTGGCGGACAAGGCTACCAGTGCTGGATATCTCTATGCCCAGGGCTTCCCCGGACTTCTGCCACTGTCTAGAGCCATCCAGAAAAAAGGGACAGAAGTCCTTGCCAAAACCCCCTTTCTGTGCAGGGAGAGGATGGGGGGGGCAGCGGCCGAGAGTGCAGCGAAGGGACGAGTCAGGAAAGGAGAACCAGACTGAGCAGGGCAAGTGGGCCTGGGAGGAAGTGCGGCTGCATGGAGGTGGAGGACGGGCAGAGAACACCTGCTTCCCACGCAAATCCTGTCCTGGGGTTTCCTCCAGGGGCTCTGCCCCATGAACAGGTGTCACCAGGCTGCTACGATCTTATAAGCAGATAGGGCTGAGCTCCCTAATGCTGTGACTTCCCCAGTTGCCACCCCTGCTGTCCACCTCCGGATGCTGGTCTTCCACCCACTGAGGTATGGGGTGGCAGCAGTTCAGGAGGAAGGGACACCAACTTGAGTGCATATACAGCAAACACCCTTTTCCAGGCTTAAAAGGGCTATCTCCGTTCTTATTGGTAATAGAAGAAAAATTAATAGCTAACATGCGTGAGTGTGCACGATGTGCTTACCAAGTGAAGTGCTTTGCATACATTATCTCATTGAATTCTCACAACCACCCAGTGAGGAAGGTACTTTTGTCTCTGTTTAACACCCAAGGAACTTCAGGCTTAGAGGGATGTGTAACTTGTCCAGAGCCATGAAGCCATGCGTGTAGGTTCATCCAAGTGCCTGTCCTTACCCGTTATATTCTACCCTCTTCTTTGCTCAGGGGGTGGCTGTGTCATCCACACACCCTACCCTTGCGCCCTGCACTCTATCTCTCCAACCATGTGCTTAAGGAAGCTTCAGCTTGGGCAGTGACAAAGCAGTGCAGGATCTGCAGGGCACCACAGCCACCCAACCAAAGGGACAGGCAGAGGTGGAGATGGAGCCCATGCTCTCCTCGCCAGGTCAAGTGTGTGCCTTGGCTCAGAGCTAAACAGTCAGGAAGACACTGCAGGCCAGTGGTGGCCCTGGGCCAGGACCTCATGAAGGAGATAGGGCCGCCATGACTCTGTCCAGGGCATTACTGTTTGCCAGCACACGGCAGAGGGTGGGGTCTGGCTCCGAGGCCCCTCCCACCCATACTCCACAGCACGTGGAGGCCCGTCCTCCTGCTGCCCCAAGAACCAGCTTTTAAAGTTAACATGTTATCCTCTGCCTGAAACCTCTCCCTGAAGACTCCTCACTGCCTGTAGAAAATAAAACTCAGCTTCTTTCTCTGGGCACAGACAGCTTCCCAATCTTGTTCCAGACACCCTCTAGCATCATTTCAGCCTCTTTCCCTGAGATGACATGTTCCTGCCAAATCCGATCTCCTCACTTCCCTGCAGGTGCCAACTCTTTTGTAACCTGGGCCTTTGCACTTGCTGTCCCTCTGCCTAGGATGCTCTCCTCCAGCTTTAGTTTTTAGCCCTGAAAATTCCAATTATTCCATTGTCACCCAACTCAAATGTGATGCTTTGCAAAATTTCCCTCAATTTCTTTGGGTGATGTTAGCCGCTCTGCTCTGAGCCCTACATATAGACATCACGATGCCAGAATGTATCTGTTTCTCCCCTCCCTGTGTTTGAGACCCAGGAGTCTGGGGCCAGGTTCAGACCCTGGCTCCAACTTTTTCTAAATGCGTGACGTTGACCATGTTACCATATTCCTTCAGCCTCCATTTTCAAATGAGTAGGAGGGGACAAGATATGTAGTTATCTGAAATGCTTGCTGTGAGGTGTCCATGGGATAACGTAGAATGCTTGCCAGGACAGAAGAAATATAATAAGTGCTCAATAAATGTGAGCTATTTTATTAGCTTTGTATTTATAGTGTGCATAGGAGAAGCTAAAGTAATACTGCAATAATAATTCATTAATGTATTAATGATTTGTGGTCTCCACCAATGGTATTCATCAGCATTAGATACATTATTAGCTCTACAGAAAGTCAAACAAATAGTCTTTGTCCTGTAAGACAGAACACATTATAGGTAAGTAAATAGTGATTCATGGAATAAACCACGAACACATACAGGAAGTCTGCAAGCCCCCTGCACTCCATGTGGGAGGCCTGGCCTACGCCTTTCCTCTCTGCACCTTGGTTTCTCCGAGTACTGAAGGCTGTGACAGGTACTATGGCTGGGTGGCTGGGGGTACGAACTCTGACAAAGCATGCCTCTGTTCAAACCCCAAATCACCTACTAACTAGCTGTGGCCTTGAACAAAATACTTAATTCTGTGCCTCAGTTTTTTCACCTGTAAAATGGGGGTGATCATAGCACCTTCCCTGTGGCACTGTCAGGAAGATTAATTGAATTAATTCACGTAATTCATGAATCCAGCTCCTAGAGCACGTCTGGTGCTCGTTACGAGCTCACTACCACTTACTACAGCGGCCCTGTATCAGGCAGCCTTTTCCAGAGTTAAACAGAGGTCAATTATTATCGAGGCAATGAAGGGAAAAATTATTGGGAGTTTCTGCTCAATTTTGCTACACATTTTCAGGCTGGAGGGAATTCTGTATCTCCTTGCTGGTCATAAAAAAGATATCAGGAACAGGGGAAATTTCAGGAGCTTCTTGAGTTGTGGGAATGGTGACTAGATTTGTGAATGGAGGACTCTGGGAGGTCCCCCCTGGGGTGCGTCTGCCCGAGAGGCTCGAGAGGCTCAGGGTGTCAGACTGAGTCAAGGGCAGGAGAGGAGAGGAACATCCTCCGGAGCCGACTCCGTGGGCCAGCCCTGGCGCCAGGTAATAGCCAGCGCTGCGTTGGTCCTGAGCGGTGGCAGGTGAGCTGCGGTGGGGGCGGAGTCTGTGTGAAGGGGGTGGGGCTTGCCTTAATTCAGATGTGAGCGCTCTGGTGAGCGAAAATTCATCCCCAAGAATTGTATGAGCAACTGCTTTTTTTTTTTTTTATACTCTTATGGAAAATTTAGGAACACCTACAAAAGCTGAGGGACAAGTAAACTGAGTACTAATAAGCCCAATATTTCATTTACACTCTTATGCCCCATAGACTAAGCAAATCCCAAATATCACATCATTTCACCCATAAATACACCAGTAAGTCTCTCTAAAAGATAAAGGACTCTTTCTTCTTATTTAGTATAACTAAAATACCACTGCTGCAGCAAAACAACAGGATTTCCCAAGTGGCGCCCACAAGCACCTACATTTTGATGGGAGTCTCACAGCTGGTCCAGCTCCCCCTTCCCTGTGACCTTTCTCCTCCTGTCAGTGGGGTCATCTCTGGTTGTCTTCCTTCTCCTTTAAAAATTCACCGCCCCCTCCATTGTCCTTAACCTTGGCACTCTGTCTTAACGCACATGTTGGATGTGAGTGCCCCTGTCACCACCTTCCCCAGCCCTGCCATGGATGGGCGTGCCTGAGAACCGGCCGTTTCAGTGCAGGAGGCCATCCCACAGTCCAAAGCTGCCACGTGTGTGCGGCAGGGCAGCCAATGGTGGCCCACAGGCTAGCTACAGGCCAGGGTGAAGGGGAAGGGAGAAGGGCCCTTGGAACACTGCCGGAGCTCAACTCACAACTCCTGCAGATTTTAAAGATCAAAAATAAAAAGTGAGATGGATTCTCTTAGCTCTGGGTCAGGAACCGGGGTGAGGAGGTGACATGGAGTAGAAAGCTCTCTGGGGACCCAGCAGTGAGGACCTAGGGGTGCTCCACTAACAGCAGCACCCATGGAGGCCCGAAGATCATCAAGAACAGTAACAAGTGCCTTGAGCATCGTCCTTTCAGTGACAGACCTGTCACTGATGCTGTCTCCGTCAGCCCCACAGGCCGCTAGTGCAGGGGTACAGCCTTACACTCTGAGTGGTTCCCAGCTCACCCACAGTCTCACACCGTGTCCGCCCCAGAGCCACCTAGAGGTCTTTGTTGCCAATCCACACCACACCGCCTGCATTGTTACCTAGCGAGAAGTAACGATATCAGCCAAAACAGCTACCCAGACGTGGCACTGACCCTGTCTGGGCATTTCCCATTATTAACTCACGTAACCCTCCCACACCTTAAAGACACCAGCCGCAAAGAGAGGCTGAGTAACATGCCCAAGGTCACATTGTTAGTAAGGATTTCAGTGGGGAAACGAAGAAGGGCTATAAAATTCAAGAGTTTATACTTTGAAAAAAGGAAAAAATACAAAGTTTCTCTTTTGTGAAAAAAATAATAGTAAACTACAGGAATTGAAAGAACAAGTTTTCTCTGTTAAGCTGCCTGGGCCTGGACTAGACTCTGGTCCAGCCCGTTGGACTTGTCCTCTGATGTTGAGACTGAAACATCACAAAGAAGTGGCACCCGGGGGGGGGGGGGGGGGTGAGTGTGGGCGTGGTGCTGCGTGGGCTTCAGAAGGCTCGCGCAGCAGTGCCCTCACCTCCTGCTCCAGAATGCTGGATGACCCCGAAGACGCCTAGACTTCGCGAGGTGACAAGAAAGGCTTAGTGGTTAGTGCCCTTGTGCAATTCTAAATTAACAGGAGGAGAAACAAGTCTGCTTTACCAGAGAGGCTGTGTGTGGGCACCGAGCCCTCACACAGAGCGGAGGAGCCCGTCCAGGAGCCCCACCTCCATCATGTCGTCCAAGTGACGCAGGCCACAGGCCCACAGCGTCACACACGCCCCTGCACTTCTCATGCCTCCCTGTTCTTTAAGCCTCGCTCTATTTCTGCACTTTCTTGTCCACACTACTTAATGCCAGACCCTCTTTCTGTTGTCACGAGGTGTGAACGAGAGGGGGCATTACTAATTATTATTATTATTATTATTATTTTTAACTCTGGAAACCCAGTGCAAGTTTTGGGTGATCTTTGGCAGTTGGCCTTCAAGAGGTGTTTGCTTACCCTGGTTTGTGGGCCGAGCTGGAGAGAGCGGCAGGCGATGTGCCCTGTCGCCATCCTATTTGCATGTGGGCCCGGATTTGTCTTTGGCTCCTTGTATGGTTTGGGATGAGACCCTTGCGTCCCAGGGGAGGGGGGCAGGTGTTGCTCCAGTCGAGCGAATGGAACCAAATTACAGGCCCGTCTGTCACCTCCTCTGGGAGAAGGTGGAGAGAGGGAGGGGCACGAGAGGGGGGGACACGGGGAAGGAAGGGGGGGGGAGGGGAGAGGCCCCTCGCCAGGAGAAGGGAAAGCCAGCATCCTAAAGAGGAGTGCCAGCTGAGACACCGGCCCGCAGCCTTAGTCACGTGGGACGGGTGACTCAGCTCCAGGGGGTGGGGGAGGGTCACCGCACGGCCCGCGACCCGCGGCTCTTCACTGACCCTGCGACCCGCAGCCACTTAGGACGAGTCTACGCGGCGCCAGCGAACACTCATGCTGGAATTGGGTTCCACCAAATTGACGGATATAGTCTCTGACTGATCTGACTTGGGGGCTGTGTCTCTGTTCCGTGAAATCTAACGAGCATCCAACACATGCATTCCCTTCATCTCTTGGTCTAACAGCTTGCACGCTTGCACGCGCACACGCACACACGCACACACACTTTAAGCCACACCAATTGTACGTGTAGACATAGGTACCCCGCCGTGATGGTAGCCCCTGCACCTCTGCCTGGGTTTGTCCTTCAGGGAGAGAGAGCGCAGGCTGATGCCTCCGCCCAGCGATGTCCTGCGGCTTCATTAACGCCGGGAAGTTACTTTGAGGCTGCCGGATGTAATCGGAGATAACAATGAGCACCTCCCGTCTCGGGCAGCCTCCAGGGATGGCCCTTCTGCCCAGCGCCCCAGTGGGGCCCGCAGCATTATTCTCAGCTACCTGAGAAAAATACAAACAGATATCCGGCCCTTTGTGGGACACAGTGGGCAGGAATCATAAATCGCCATCCTTGTGCTTTTTCTGTAAATAGAGTGGTGCAAAGAAAATGGGAGAGAACGAGAAGGAAAAGGATCTCAAACCTGAGCGGTTCTAATAAGAAGCCGGTCCCTGTCAGGTTCTCCAGCGTGGTGTGGAGAAAACCGCAGCTCACACACTTATTCTTTCTCCTGCCTCTGGGGCCAGGGAAGGTTAAAGAAATTGTCCGTTCCCACTGGTTCTTTCAATAAGAAAAAACCTGCGGCTTAGAGTGATGATGTGCAGTGGGGCCCGAGAGGAGACAAACAAATTTCTCCCCGTTTTCTCCGACAATGCAATGATTGACAGAGATAATTCCCCATGTGTGAGGCAAAGGATTGCCAGCAGACAATGGGCTGTGCTTCCGTGGTGGCTGGTTAGGCTCTGTCCATCCGATGTCAAGTGATGACTAGAAAGTGAAAAATTAATTCCACTATCCAGCTGTTGCCGCTGCCGGGTGCCAAAAGGCCCAGATGTTTCCAAACATCTGGGTATTTGGCGGCATGTTTTTACCATATACCCAGATGCTCCATATTGTGTAGACAAGGGCCAGACCTAGACACGGAGAAGGAAAGAAACTGGCGAGTAGGGAAGCCAAGAGTTTAAGAAGGGGGGTGGGTTGAGTGGTGGTGGAGGAAGAAATTAAAGGAAAAAAAGCTTACGTGAAAGGAGGCAGGAAAATAAAAGCAAGTCAATGTTCCGAAAGAGAACAACTTTCTATTCTTGGCCTCACTCTCACCCTGGCTCCGTGGAAAGTATTTCTGCTTATCCACGTCTGCGTAACAGGGGAAGAAAAGGGGACACAGCAGTGACCTGGAAGACACTCATGAAGAGACCCAGAGAAGCAATCCGGGCCCAGGCATCTCGCCTACCCCAGGCAGGTGGCTGTGTGTCTGCGCAGGAGTGAGACGGCATTGTGGACACGTGATTCATATATCAGGGTAAGTGGTTTATCACACACGGGAGTGAAAAGTCGGCATCCAAGTCAAGGAAGTCCACCCTACCCAGAGCACTGAGATGTGCCAATTAGCCAACTCTGTTCCCAGTTATCAATCAGGATGATGAGCTTGGTGTGGAGAGAACCATGGTGGTGTAACAGAAGGAAAGGGGTAATTGACTGGGGGAGAGGTGGTGTGGTTTGGTGACAGATTTCGAGGAGGGGACATGATGTGATTGAGGTGATGGTGGCAGTAAGTGTTAGGCTTTCAGAACAGCTCGCAAAGCCTCCTGTAATTCCCAAGCTGTCTGTTATCTATGAAATGCAAATCAGGAGGGGAGTGACATCATGTCGGATTATGGCCACAGGGAGTAATTATTCAGACATTAAAGGCTACTGAAGGGAGTGGTTGACAATATTAATGATGTCCAGATGGACAGAATGTGCTGCTAAAATTATTTTCTAGTACAAAGAACAAGGGAATTTTGATCAGGTTTTCTCTTCTGTTGGACGGTCTGTATCTCTTGGAGGTTTGCCCCTCAAAGAGATGGTGACTCTGAGAGATGGCCTTTGTGAATCTGAACGCAATGGGGTTCGCATTGCAGAAGGAGCCATGGTCTCCAGCTCCACAGCGGCAAGGAGCAATCAATATGCAAAACGTTCACATAACAATTAAGACTATAAAAAGAGGAAATAATCTCAAGATGGTGTATGTAACAAGCTGGTGATTGGAAACTCTTCTTTCTCAGCCCTTGCCCCACCCCATTCTGCCTTTCTTACCCAAATACTACAGCACATAGCAACTTGCTGCTTGCTTTCCATGACACTTTCCCCGTCCCCCTCCCCTGTCGCCTTCTGCAATGCAAGTGTCGCACGTGGGCACAGGTAACCAGGGTCATGGTGATCATGGACAAAGAATTGAACCGAACACACAGAGTTTATAGCAGAAAGAGAGAGAGAGCAGAGTTATTAAGTGATAGTGCACTCCATAGAACATGGGAGCAGGCCAACTCCAAGCAGAGATTGACCTCCGGGGCTGGAGGGATTCTATTTTTATAGGGCGGATCTTTCCTGTCTGGTTTTGGAGGGCTTTCATTGTGTGTGCACAAGTAGTTATATTACTTTAAAAATACTGCACATGTGGTCTCCCATGATTTTCCTTGACTGGCCACTGGGAAAGGGGAGGGCCCCACAATGTTAATTTATTATAATTTTATTATAATGAAGCAGGGGTCATGTAGCATCTTCTGCATAGATGCAGTCATGATTCACCATGATTCAGCACCTTTCCAGATAGCGGGGACAAACGGTCTTAGAACAGGGTCTCTGTTCTGTATCGACATTCTTTATCTTAGCCCTGGGGCACTCCTGGGGCACCTCTGGAGTTTCCTCCTTCCTGACCGTCTCCTGCCTCACAAGCAGTAACACAGACACCTTAGCCATTAATACTGGTATCAACTGCATAAGCACAGGTAACGGTATTCTCAGCCATTCAGGACTCATGCGGCTTGGCCCAGACCACAGTGTCAACAACAATGACCACAACAAAAAGGAAACCACGTCCTGGGTTCCATGTTGGGAAAGACTCACAGGCAGTGGCTGGTTAAAGAGGAACATTTTTAAGAAGAAGAATCAAAGGCAGAGTCGCTGATCTAGAACGTAGATCAGAATAGGCTGTCTGGAGTCCTGCTCTCTTCCCAGAGCAGGAAGTGAGGTTCAAGTGAGAATCCACCAGGGTGCAAACCTGCTGCTCATCTCTCTGCCCCTCATGAGAGTGAGTGGTGCAGCCATAAGAAACTAAATGAGCAGTACAGTCAGAAGAGACCAAAGTGTCTCCAATATATGCAAAATTCCTGCATAAAAGTAAAGGGATCAGGGGCACAGGTGATGTAAAGAAGAGGGTTCAGAAAGAAAATAGGCGCCTGCAAAGATGGTCTCAAAGATTCCCCTTATCCCTGCCCCCCATGGTTTTGGCTCACACTACCAAAATGCATCTTCTAGACTGGATTACTGCTTCATCCACCTCTCTAACATATTCATACCAGAAAAAAAAAAAATCAACAGCTTTCCCGTC
This sequence comes from Macrotus californicus, assembly GCA_007922815.1. Taxonomy (NCBI): domain Eukaryota; kingdom Metazoa; phylum Chordata; class Mammalia; order Chiroptera; family Phyllostomidae; genus Macrotus; species Macrotus californicus. The sequence continues at coordinate 151,388 of VMDR010000387.1, read as the reverse complement.
TTATTACTACAAAAAAAGAAGACTTCTTAAGCTGAGTTAAATGGATTTTCAAATTAACAACAACAAAAAGGTGATGGCAAGTCTAAGTGTGACCGAGTCTGAGATGCCTGACTGACCTCCAGGTAGACTGAGGAGACAAGTCTTCTTCCCCTTTTCACTATTGGGAGGGAAAATGTATTAACTAAGCTAACACTCACTCCTGCCTGTTCTTCCTTCCTCCCCTCCCATCCCCTATTTTTCTTTTCCTCCTTCCCACCATACAGTGAAGGGGGGTTCTCAGGTCCTATGTGTGAGCATATCATTGGGAAATTTTAGATTTTCAAAGACACAGAGAAAATCCTAAGAGTTTTCAGGGGAAAAAAAAAGAGATGACCTATAAAAGGACAAGATTTGCACTGGTACCAGCATCAAAAGAAAATAAAGCAATACCTTTAAAGACTTGAGGGAAAATAATTTTGAACTTGGAATTTTATACCCAGCCAAGTGATCAACCACGTATAAAGACAGAATGGAACCTTTTTTAAACATGCAAGACCTGAGAAAGTTTGCCTTCTACATATTCTTTCTTAGTAAATTATTTGAATACATACTTAGAAAAATGAGGACTTAAACCAAAAAACATGATACAAAACAAAGAGTAGGTCTTACTTCAGAGAGCAAAGAGGTCAAGTCAGATCATAATGGTATAACTAACCTAAAAAGCAAATGAACAGTCCAGTTTGGAGCAGAAAATATGGAAAGTATCAGGATGGGGGGCTCTGATTATAACAGGGATCCCATACACTTGATATCTGGGGGAAAAAAATTAAGGCTAACGCAATGAGAAAGGTCATTAGAAACATCAGAAAAAGTACAAAGTTTCATAAAAATTTCAAAGCTCAAAAATGAAGCACCCAGTCCAAATATGAACAAGAAGTCATAAGATTTCAAGAAGAAAACCGAAATAGGTTGTGAAAGACGAAATGTGTAAGAAATGCAAGGCTCAGCTGTGAAACTTTAAAATGTGACAAAACATTGAATAATTAGTGCATTGCAAGCACAAAGTACCTATTTATGTTCCTTTATGTTTGTATCTTCTCCACTTGTTTCATATTAGAAACATCTGAGAGGCACAGAGCCTGGGCCTTTGGGACCCTAGCACACTACTCAACATTGCTGGGAATAATATTTGCAGGACCCTAGAATGTAAACATTGTTTGTAGTTTGCCTTTCCTCTTCTACTATGAAAAGTTCAGAACACATACAGACACATTACCCAGCACAGTAAACGCCCGTCGTCACCCAGTCTCAACAGCGATTCACCTCGGGGTCCGTTCTGGTGCACGTGCATTTCTCACTCCACGTACAACTAAGTGAGTCAGCAAATGCTTCGTGGGAAGTGTATTTATACTGGGCCTCAGGTGGCAGGTTCCAACAGGCAAAATGGGTAAAGGCGTTCTGGGTTGGAGGGATGTTGTAAGACAAGGACGAAGCTGGAGAAGTTCAGGGTGGGTGGAGTTCTGATCATTCAGGGCCTTGAATGTTGTGCTCGGGAATTTGGACTTTATTCTGTAAATGGTGGGGGCCCAGCGAAAGCTTCTAAAGCTAAGGAAAGATATTATCCAGTCTGTCAATAGTGATCGTTTATAGAGTAATCACTACGATCCAGGCATCATGCTGAACATCCCACAGGCATTCACTTACTTAGTCTTCGTACCGACCCCCCGAGGATGGTGAACTTGGACAGCAGTCCGAGAATGGGTCAGAGGCAGGATGGTTAGGGGTGAGGCAGTAGGCGAGGACATAATTTCAACCAATGGCTTAGGCTTCAGGGGTAAAGGCCTGAACTGTAGAGTCTGCTAACAGCGAAAATGAGAACTGGAGTGAGAATTATGAGAAGGTAGAATCAGGGGACCTGGTGGCTCCTGGAGTCAAGAGGGGCAAGTGACTAAGAGACTTAGAAGAAAAGGCTCTCAGTAAACAACGCCTCCAGTCCTGAGACACAGCTCCCCTAGGCCCCGCCAAAATCCCAACCCCAGGGAAAATGGGGCATTTTGCCATCAGCCGGCGATGAGACTTGGAAACTCAGGAGAGTTCTGGCAATGGCGGTTTTTCCCGTTGGCCCAGGCGGGACAGCAGACCGTACGTAGAGGCAAATGGATGGGAGCAATACAAGCACTTTGCTATACGAAGCGCCAGCCCCGTGGCACTTCATGCTGGGCTAGACACCGTGCAGGCCTCATGTCATTTAGTATTAACAATAATCCCAGGACGGTCCCTGCTTTCCTGAAAGGGGACTGGGGCTCAGAGACATTAGGTAACAGGTCCTAGCTCACATAGCTGCTGAGGCGCAGAACTGAGAGACACACACCAGGAGCCTCTGCTTTTGACAGCTGCATGAAACCACCTCGGGGAAGACAGACTTCTCAGAGGAGGCAAGACAAGTCTGGCTCCAGGTGGGTTCATTCCCACATCTATTCACGCACTGATTCACCTGTTCATAGCTAAGCAATTACTGAGCATTTTTTTATGTGGCAGGCACTAGTACTGTGCTAGGTATTTAGGATTTAAAAAAAATCAATAAGACACCATCTCAGCCCATAATGAGAACAGTCTAGGAGGAGCAGCAGGCAAGTGAACAGGTTTTATAATTAACAGACGAGGGCAGCCGACCTGGCTTATGAGGTAAAGACCACGTCAGGGAACACTTTCAGGGCTGACGCCTAGGCTTAGTCCGTAGGACAAGGCTAGGGTGAGGAAGTGAGAAGACAGCCATGTCGCAGACAGGTGGACCGGTGCAAACGCACAGGCCAGAGCGAGAAACGACAGGCTCTGTCCTGACAACCGCAAGCAACTTGGTACATGGAGCTTGGATTTCATCCTGCAGGCCATGGGGAGCCCCCAGAGGCCAGACTTACATCCAATAAAGCTTCTCGTGGCTGCAGCAGAGACAAGAGGCCAGGCGGTGAAGGGGGAGGCTGCCATGGTACAAGGGACAGGTGGCAGAGATGCTGGAGAGAGAGATCCGAGAAATGTCTGAGGCTATGTTGGCAGCACCTGGAGAGGGATCCTTGGTCCTCACCTGCGCCCTCCAGTGGGCTCACCCCTCTCAAAGCTCCCTATAGGCAGTCTGGACCCTGGTCCATCCTCATGCTCAGGACAGACGGCCTGATTGGATGCCTGCAGCTGCCAAGTCACTGTTGTTGTGGGGTGTTGAGTTCCTATAGAGTGAGGCGTCAGTCCTGGGGCCACCGACCAGGAAGGGTGTGTCCTCTCCCCGTGCAGGAAAGGGTTAGCTCCGGAGGCTTGGGTTTCTCCAACCCCGTGTGTTCCCATGAAGGGCCTGGTTTATGGAGTGGCTCTGGGCCAGCTCCTGGGAGATGAGCTCTGAGCCCTAGAATCTTCTGCCTGAGGAGAGAGTTCTTTGAATGCCTGAGGCCTTGGGCTACATTTTACCAGTCTGATCAGATAGTTGATGGCAACCATGAGATTTGTGGTGGAACACCTGTTTTGCTCCTTCAGTTCGAGGAGCTGAGGTCAGCCTTGCAGCCCAGCATGCCTCCGTAGCGGACCCCCCCCAGGAAAAACCCTGGATGTGAAGGCTGAGGTGAACTTCCTCCATGGGCAGTATTTTGCAATGTGTTCTCACACACCGCTAGTGGGAGAATTAAGCATGTCCCCATCCGCTCTGCTGGGATCAAGCACCTGGATGCTTGTACCTGGTTTCTCCTACATTTTGTCCCAGGTGCCTTTTCCCTTGGCTGATTTTAATCTTTTCATTTTAACAAACTCTAACCATGAGTATAACAGCTTTCCTGGGCCCTGTGGGTTCCTCTGAGTCATCCAGCCGGAGGGTGGTCTTGGGGACCTCTGACAGTCTCCACCCTGGGGTGACAACAGAAGAAACAGCTGGGCTGGCCGGGTGGCTCACTTGGTTGGATCATCATCCCATGCATCAAAGGTTGCTTTTTTTTTAAACAACTGATGGTCAATTTATTAAAAGGATCGATTCAGGCATCTGCAATGGTGACTTCAACCTCAACTCCTGGCTCAGTACTGATGGAAGTGACCTGCTTCACAACCTCAGATGGGTTGTGAAAGTCAATGAGTCGCTTGTGGATCCTCATTTGAAATCGATCCCAAGTCTTAGAACCCTCCCCACAGGGAGTTTTTCTTGTAGTGATTCTCAGAGTCTTGGTAGGCATCCCAACTGGTCCTTTTACTTTGAGATTCTTTTTGTTTGTGCCTCGGATCAAATCAGCACACACCTTCTCCAAAGACTTCACGTTCCGGCTGGTCAGAGTAATTCTAATTCGATGAATTGTCACCTCTGGTTCCACGGGTGTCTTTCCGGTATCTTTAAAAGCCAATGCTGCATCGCAGCTCCCTGACCGACTTGTTCCTCGGTGAGAGCTAACAGCAGTGAACCAGGAGCAGAAGCAGGCAGAACTGTGGTGAGCTGCAGCTGCAGCTACGACTTCCTCAAAAAAAAAAAAAAAAAAAGAGCTCACAGGTTGCTTTCTGATCCCAGGTCAGGGTATATACCTAGGTTGTGAGTTCAATCCCTGGTTGGGGTACATGTGGGAGGCAACAGATTGATGTTTCTCTCTCTCCTTTTCTTCCTCTTTCTCTAAAATCAAGAATGTATTGTCATGTGAGGGAGGGAAGGAAGGATGGAAGGAAGGAAGGAAGGAAGGAAGGAAGGAAGGAAGGAAGGAAGGAAGGAAGGAAAAAGAAGGGAGGGAGGGAGGAAGAAGGAAAGAAAGGAAGAAACGTCCGGAGAAACACACAGCCTCAGACTGCTGTTGCACCCCAGAGCAGGCGATTGAGTCAGGTCACGTGCAAACAGCACAAGTGGAACACTGTGCCCTGTGCAGAACAGGTGGGCAGGACTGCCCCCGACACTGGGAGGGCATTTTCCAGCTTTCAGGTCACTCTGCATTCAAGGTCTCTCTGCTGCTCCCAGTGGCCTCCAAGATCCTGCTTTGATGCTGACCTCTACAATCCAACAGAGCACTTTCCCTTTTCATCTTTAGCTTTTGCAGAAAGTCTATTGTCCTCCCTCCCCTGTTGTAGCTGCTTTCTTTTGCCAGATAGTCGCAAGCCATTTCCAGATTCTGTGATACAGAATTTACCCTGAACAACAGATGTGAGATTCCATGGCGTCCCCCAGAAAGGCAGAACATCACCGTGCTGTAAATTTATAGGTTATTCAAATAGCACGCTGTGGCACAACAGGGAAATTAAACTTCTCAGCAACGGGCATGACCCTCAGCCAGGAAACCTGAGGTCTGACTGGATGTAAATACAAGCTTTCCATGCTCAATCTCACTCTTTACCTTTTATCATTTCCTTGGTTTGTTTGCATACCATGAACTATTATTAATGAGTGGTACCCACTTCCCCTTCACATTTGTATAGAAAAGGACTGATAACAGGTATTTCTGCTCAACTTGCAGCCCAAGCTCACCCTTGTTCTCAACTCCAAGCCTAGTCACTAGGGACCCTACGCAATAGTTCAGTTAAACTGGGTCCTTTATGCATTTGGAAAGCTGCTCTCAGGTGTCACCAGGCCCTGCTGCACCCTAGCTTAGCATCCCCTTTATTAATCTGCACTTTCTGTTACATGGCCCTCAGTTCTGCACCTAAACCAGTGGCAAACAAGACAAGAGCTTTCTCATCTGTTTATGACCTTACAGGGGGCAAAGTTCAGTGCATAAAACAGAAGTCTGGGTATTTTACACACAAAAAGAATTCAACACAGGAGATGGCAGAGTAGAAAGTTATTGGAGGGGCTGGAGGAATGGATTCTAGGCTGGGCTCCAGAAAGCCAGCCCCGGAACTGTTGAGTTCAAGTCCACACTGTCATGCCTGCTAACTGAGGATCTGCACTCTCTGCCACTTCCACCACAACTGCCTCGAGACCCCAGGAAGCTGAAGACTGGCATGTCCCGTGTCCTTGACTTTGCTCACCAGTCACAACAGCCAGTGGAACAAGGAGACAGCCCCTGCCTCACTTCCACGATTCAAATCCTGCTCGTGCGATTAAGAGGCAGAACCCAAATTGCAGGCAACACCCCAGTGGCCAGGGACACTTGGCATATGAAATGTTGAACTTTCCAGAACCCGCAGTGCAGGAAGCACACTAAGAGGCAAGAGTGGAGGCCATGTCAGGCAAGTTACCGCTCCCGCCGCAGGCCACTCAGGTCCCTTCAGGAGCCAACATTCCGTGTGTGACCAGGGCCCGGAACAGGAAAGACAACGCTCCCTAGAGGATACAGATAGGGAAGTATGCCTTCTGCTCCTGTCTCCGCTTCCACTGTCACCTCCTTAGGAAGAGGTGACTTCCAGGTCATGTGCTCCAGCGACAAGCCCAAAGAAATTTGAGCTTGAGTTCGGACTGTAGCTTTGTCCTCATAGTTTAAAGGCCTGATTCAATGGGATGGGTGTGTAGCTTTTAAAACTATGATTTAAAGGGATGCAAGGAGATTTTTGTCTTGTGAAAGTTAGAGATGATATATCCGTATACACACACTACACTCTTTTAGTCTAGAAAAGCTCTTAGAATAGACATTTAGATATGGAAAAGAAAAGCAAGCCCATAATAGAGGAGATGCTAGAGACCCTGTGACTAGAAGCAGAGAAATGTGAATGAATGGACAAAACTTGCCCAGGTTTTGGGCAGACATGCATCTCTAAAGGCCATGCTTATTTTGGAGAATTTGTATCCTAAAGAGACCTCGACTCTGCTGTTGCTGGTTTACGTGGACGTGTGTGTGTGTGTGTGTGTGTGTGTGTGTGTGTGTGTGTTTGTTTGTTCTTGGTCAATTAGTTGCATCAGGCTCTTTTCCTGAAGGTCTTTGTTCAACTCCAGGCAGAGCTTTGAGGGGCGGCTGCCCAGATCCTTGAGAAAAAGAGATGAAGAAAGGATGTTTTCTCCACTTTTCCATAAAACTCAGCACATCTCCGGCCCTTTATGGGCCGGCAGTAACTGGGGGCATCCTAGAATTGATCTTGGCTTCCCGGCAGGGGAAGGCCACCGTCTAGAGACTGCTCCTTCTTGAGGCTTTATGAGCAGCAGACATCATGGCGGGGAGGCAGGTGCCATGTGCTGGTTTGTGAGCTTACATAGAGCACCTCTTGGGAGGACTATCCAAAATATGGGCGTGGGGAAGAGAAGGACTTGAAGAGGCGAGTAAGGTGGATGCAGGTGGGGGCAAAAATAGAAACTTCAGCTGATTGGTGGTAATATAATTTTATTTGTATCCACAGATTGAGGAAGCTGGCAATTTAGAGTATACATAGTTCTAAGAAGTGGCAGGGAAGGAATAGGAAAGGAGGACACTCCCCATGTGGCACTTACTCTCAGGACGTTCCCTGGCTTGTGGCCTTCACTTAGTGACAGCTGGTCTGGCTCGCCAGGCACTCCAGCCCCGGGGACCAGGTTTTGCTGCTTCAGAAGTTCTCTTTCCCTTTCCCTCCGGCCCTGGACTCCCTTCCTCAAGTACAAGTGCGGACACAAATGCATATACATTCTGCCTAACCTTGAGGAAATTACTTATGTCTATGGTTTTTCAAAAATTATTTTGAAGACTAAGGATTAGTAGGTAAAGCATTAACAGTTGGGCCATGGTGATGATGATGATGGCAGTGGTGATGATGATGATGACGATGGTGATGATGGTGATGAAATACTCCCAGGAAAAGCCATGCGTGGATAAGACAAGTCTATTGAAACATCCTCCTGTTTGCAGCCCCACATGTCCTGTGCACTAAGCTTGCAGCCTTCTGGACTAGGCCCAGAGAGACTGTCCACTTAGCCCCTCGCTGCCAACTGTGGGCACTGATCCGCGTCTGAAGCTGGACGGGATCCTGGAGACGATCTTTTATCTTGTGGTGCAGGAGCTAAGGCTTGAGAGTTTCAGTAACTCTTCAACTCTGTCACCTGGATTTTCAACCACTTGTGCCAAAATGTTGAAGGAAACTGAGCAATGGCAGAGGCACCGCGGCTTTCTGATTTTAAATTCGGCGAAGGTCAAGCCCTCTTAGCTTCTTCTGTCAACTGTTAATCTTGACTGCAAATGGCCCCGATGCATCCTGGTTAATTGGACTTTGGGGAGGCCTTCCTTAACTCTGAAGTAGGGAATGTAGGGAACATTTAGGAAGAGTTAATATTTTGCCCTGACCAGTGTGACTCGGTTGGTTGGGTGTCATCCCACAAAGTGGAAGGTCGCCTATTCAATTTCTGGTCAGGGCTCATTCTTAGGTTGCTAGTTTGGTACCCGGCTGGGGTGCATATAGGAGGCAACTGGTTGATGTTTCTCTCTCAAACTGATGTTTCTCTTCCTCTCTTTCTCCCTCCCTTCCCTGATCTCTAAAAAATAAATAATTTTTTTTTAAAAAGAAAGAATTAATATTTTAACCAGATGTTTTAATTTGTTTCATTCACTGCTGTATATATTCCCATTCTCTTTTCTAGAACAATATGAGATATGAAAAGCAGAGTTTAAACAAATAACACCAAAAAGTGTAGGGTTCTTGGGGTGGGGATGGGGCAGAGATTTAGCCAGTAAAAGAGAAATGCATCTGGGACCTGTGCTTTTGAAGAATATTACTGAATTGTCTTTGGATAACTCAGAAGGAAGAGTCCAAGGAACTTGATGGTGGGATTTAGGAATTCTGGTGGGAGACATCATGAGGCTGATGGCAGCCTGAGAGCTGAGAGTTTGCACAATCGAATGTGACTATAATTGGAGAATTAACAAAAATATGGTTTTCAGATACAGTTTCTTGACCTCAGCCCAACTGACATTTTGGAGCAGATAATTCTTGTCCTGGGGCTGTCTGTGCTGTGCATTGTAGGCTGTTTAGCACCGTCCCTGGCCTGTAGATACCGGTAGATGCTCCACAGTCCTGACGACCAAAGATAAATGTCCCCGGGGGAACAAAATGGTCCTCGGGGAGGACCACTGCTTTCAAGTACAGGTGTGTGTGCAGGTGTGTAGACTCACATTGACAGAGACAGTCATGGGGCGGGGGAGGGGGGTCGGTGGTAGCGGTGGTGGGCGAATGAAGTCACTGTCATTTGGAACCTGGAAAGTTAGCAGGTCCCTTTTAATCTTACATATTTTTTTTTAAGGGCTGCCTTTGGGAACTCAGTAAGTACCTCCTTTTAGCATTTTTTCTTTATTCCAAAATACCACCGGCATCTCCAGTGGTTAGGGCTCCACCTACTGGACATGTTGTTATTAACCCTTCAGCCTCCAAAAGCTAAGCTCTAGCCCCTCGTGCTAGGATGGATATTCCAGCAACCGCTTTGAAAGAACAGTTGCATGTAAGGATCGTTAAGGTCAAAGACTTCTTAGAAGAAGGAAAAAATATTCAGTGCAAGCATCAGTGAACACCCCACTCAAAAAGTGGGTTATTAGGGTTCAAATGAGCAAAAAGTCAAATGAGAAGTTGTTGCCTGGAGTGTTCCTTGCTTCCCTCTGAAAGCAGATACTTCTCTGTGCTCCTCAGTAGGTCTCTGCCTGTGAGTTTGTGTCCCCTCCTGAGAGCTGTTTCCTTGGTTCAACAGTTGAGAAAACCCTCTTCCTACCTCCTCTTGGCCACCATGGGGCCTGGGAATTCCAATCAGGGCTTAAATATTTTGCCTCTGAGATGACACCAAGCCCAATAGTGACAGAATTACTAGAAGGAATACCTTCAATGTTACCAAGCTTTTAAAAGCCCTGGGCACCTCTAGGAAGAATGTAACCTAAGACCCAATCTCTGACAGGTGTCCACTGATCTCAGGAGGTATTAGGGGCAGAACACTCACTCAGTAACGACTGTTGGGTGTATGCCAGCTGCTGGGTTAGGTGCTGAAGGCAGAGAGAGAGAGAGGATCCTGCCCTGAGAAAGCTGATGAATAAAGTGGCGTGACTGGGAAGCACAGGACGCTGCAGGGACACGTTTGAGAGTGCAAAGGAGGGTTGTCAAGGATGGTTAAAACTGGAAACCAGAGGTTGAGGGAGGACTTCCTAATGGCCACCCCAGCTAATGTCATCTGGACACGAGCATCAACCCTAACGTCTCTGAAAGTGAAACAGCCAGTCTTTGTGGTCCTCCCAATGTGACGGAGTAGAAGGTACATAGCACTATTTATGGAGAATTACTGCAAAAAAAAATGTACTGAATCTATAAGTCTCTGATTTAACCACCCATTTACAGGAAACACAGGTGTTAAAGGAACACGTTAAATGACACCAAGAAGATGCACTTCGAACAATTCAGAGTGAGGGAAATTCTTACAGAGGAAATAACTTCGTTAACAATTAAGTTGAATGAAATAGTAAAAAATAATAGGAGGAGCCATTCGAGATTAAAGGAAATTTAAGACACAAATCAAACAATGTAATTTGTAGACCTTGATTCAAACAAATCAACCATAAAAAAGACATTGTGGAAACAACAATCTGAAACTGAACCTGCACTAGATATTAGGTGACATTAAAGAATTATTATTAACTTTGTGGATAATAATAATGGTATTGTGGTTATGTTAGCCTTAAAAGAAGAGTGATTATGCTAGAGATAGACTCAGGAGAGTTCACAGATTAAATGGTAGCATGTTTGGGCTAGCTAAAATATTTTCAGATATACTTACCTATTACATGTACAACTTGAAAAAGAAAAACTAAAATGTAGGGACCAGATTTTGTATTTTAGATTTTATTTATCTCTAGAGAGAGAATAAGGGGAGGAAAAAGAGAGGAAGAGAGGAACATTGATTGGTTACCTCTCACAAGCCCCCAACTGGGGACCCGGCCCACAACCCAGGCACGCACCCCTACCGGGAATCAAACTGGTGACCTTTTGATTCATGGGTTGGCACTCAATCCACTGAGCCACACCAACCAGGGTTAGGGACCAGATTTTTATTACTCATCATTAACATACAAGCGGGCCCTCATTTACTCTAAGGAGTTGGGTAGAAGGCGTGTCTATGGAAACCAGGTTTCAGGAGGTAGGTTATTGCAAGGGAGGTCTTCTGGAGGGGAAGCAGAGAACCAGGTAGGATGTGTTGAAAGACTTTGCTACTCAAAGAATGGTCCATGGCCCATTGGCCTCTCCTGGGTTATCATAAATACAAAGTCTCAGGCCAACCTCAGACCCACTGAATTAGAAACTGCCTTTTAACCAGATCTCCAGGTGATGCAAGGGCACGTTAACGTTTGAAATCCACTGCTCTAAGTGCACGCTCATCTTTTAATAAAGTTGCTTCATTATCTATCTCTGATCGCTCCTAGTGACCAAATCCAAGATTTCATGCAGAATCCCCCAAGAGCACAGATTTGTGTATTAATCTGTTGCAACACCTACACCGGTTGCCTTACTAATGGCTGATCCACCATTTATTCCTGGCCCCCAGCCACACAACATCCTCCCTGCCATGCTTCCTAATTGGTAATCTGCCACCCATGACCTTGACCAGATGGTGTACTGCCTTGGGACCCCTGGCCTCATCAGCTGATTCCACACTCAGCCAGAACCATATTACAAAGGGAGGCTAGTGCCTGGAGCATCCACAGAGATGAATGGGCCCCCAAAGCTTGTGGCATGCAATTAAAGGGAAAGAACTCTATTAAGTATTTTTATGAGAGGCCACGGCCCTTTACAGATAGGGGTCACCAGCCCTGCTATTAATCTAGTCTTGGTCTGTCCTCCAAACAGAAAACACTTTACATATGAAGAGATAGGAGGAGGGCACAGGGCAGCGGTGGAGTGCTTCAAACCCATTCAGATAAGTGGGACTTTCTTCCCCCAAGACAGCGAGGCAGGTTTGTCTCCATTAGTGTTATCTCTCCTTTTGGGCAGATCCAGAGCCTCTGTCCTCTTTGTGATTGACTTTTGTCCCTGCGCAGGGCTGTTTAATGATATTAATTCTGGTGATTGCTTTGATTAATAGGGTCTGAGGAATTTCACACTTCACATCCAAGTGGAGATGGAGCATGTGGCAACCATATCACAGCCTCCTTTATGAAGTGTCTCAAAAGAAATCCTTTCATATTTCTGAATATTTGCCATCACATCTGCCCAGCACCTTTGGGTCTGACTCTTCTCGTTTTGCTTCAGCTGCTGGGGGTAGGGGCGGTCACAAAGGCAGAGCTGAGCAGTGGGACTGCGGGTAACGGTCTAGGATGTGGGCTCTGAGGCCAATTGCTTGAGTTCAATCCCAAGTTTGCCATCCAGCAGCCGTGTGACGTGGAAATGACTTACCCTCTCTATGCCTCAGTTTCCCACATGTGAAGTGGGGTTGATAATGACTTCTACCTCATAGGTTTGCTGTGAGGATTAGGTGAGGTAATATTTGTAGAGCACTCAGAACACAGTCTGGAACAGGGCGAATGCCCATGGATGGTATTTATTATCACCTATGCGAATCACTTACATTCCGAAACAAATTCTCCGACACCAACTGGGTCTCCTACAATTCAATTCAATTCTGCCACTAGCTACCCAGAGTCAGCACAGACCCTCCCGAATTAAAGGTGAGGCCCTTCAGGCAGAATTTTAGGTCGTCAGGATCACATCCCACAAAATACAGGGCAAGGTCCCCCAGGCTGCCCTTACTTCAGATGCCAATTATAAGTGACATCTCCAGGATACCTGTACTTCTGTCTGAGTTAGCTACAAATTCAGGGATGTCTGTGACCCTGCCCTTCAGATTTGATAATTCACTAGAATTACTAAAGGCTACCACCCAGGAACCACTAAATGAAAGAGGTGCATTGCGAGGTCTCAGGGGAAAGGCACAGAGCTTCCTTGCCCTCCCTGGGTGTGTCACCCTCTCAGCACCTCTGTCTCTAACCAGGAAGCTCTCCAAAGCGCTGGTGCTCAGGTTTGATCTGGAGTTTCATCACATGGATACCATGGATTAAATGATCTCAGCCTCCAGCGGGGCTCTGCTCCCCAGAGGTCAGGGGGTGGGGCTGAAAGTTCCAACCCTCTAATCCTACTCACCTGCTCGGTTTTTCTGACATGGTCAGTCTCTCTCTCCCTTGAAACTATTTAAGGGCCCAGGAAGCTGATTGTACTAATCACCTCATTAACATAAACTCAGGTGTGGTTGAAAGGGACTGTCATGATAATAAAAGACACTATTTTGGCTCAGGAAAGTCCAAGGAATTCTGACACTCTGGGCCAGGAACTAGGGACAAAGACCAGTTGTATCTTTATAATATCGCAGTAAACATATTCTGAGCACTTATGTTGGGCCGAGTACCATGCCAGGCTTTGGGGAATAATCTATACTTTCAATGGTGTTCATTAAACCACCAGCCTGAAAGACAGAGCCATACTCAGGCCACAGATCAGGACCACTGCCCTTTCTTCAGCACCATGACCACCCGTGGGGAACCCTGCCTCGGGGGTTTGAGGACCACAATCTCTGTGAGCGGCAGGGCACCTTAGAACTCGCTCCACCCCTTTACGGGTGAGGAGACCAAGAGGCAATTGGCCAAAAGTTATATTCAGCCAGTGACACATGTCATGAGTGCCAACCTGGAGCCCTTGCCACTCACCATGAGCCACAGGATCAGAGACCTTGGCCCCTGGGCCAAAGGTAAGAGGTAGAGAGTTCCTGCCTTTTGGGCCAAGGGCCTGGTTGTCTGTCTTTCTCTGCCCACTTCTATATATAATGGCCCTCAGAGTTGGCTTGGAAGATGTCCAGGACATTCCAGGGAGAGCTGCTGGTCTGGGGAATAAACTGTGAGAACACGCTCCCTTTTCTCTTCCCCTCCACCTAAGTTGATCAGCTCTCCCACCATTTGCCACCCCTGCAGGAAAGGCTCTGAGACTTTGGCAAGCCCTCTCTTTGACATGGGGGAGCCCACACTGTGTGCAATGCCTCCTACTAGCTGCTGAGCACGCAGAGCTGCGTGAGACTTGGTTTTATGTGACACTGACACACATAACCTGAATGCAAGAAAGTAGTGTGGTACCAAAGGCATAGTGTGCAATGAGAACAGAGGGGCCAAGAGATTAGTTGGGGGCGGGGAGGTCCTAGTGCAACCGCTCTCCAGGGCACTGAGCCCTCGGCTGCTCTGAAGGCCACGGAGGACCAAGAAGCTAAAATATGTTCAGGGCCTGCCCTGCTGTGCAAATACACACTGTTTTATTTACCTTCAAGCCCCTAGATGAGAGGTTTCGAAGCAATTTTGATAGTGCCTCCTAATTTAGAAGACATTTGGACAATCTCATAAGTACATTCATATTTAGTTATGAATAAGATGTGACTATGCACTGATATATTGTGTAAAACACATAAAACATAGTAAGATAGTGAAAATGACAAATTTGGGTGATTGTATTTTCCAAAGATGACCATATCAACATAACTGGTTCCTACCAATTGTTTTTTGCAATGTGACAGTGACACTCCTTGACTGAAGGGTGACATCTATGTTCCCTCCCCTTGAACCTGGATAGAACTTTGTGACAACCCAGCTAGACGAGGTCATGGAAGGAGACACTGCTCTGCTGGTGCTTTTTCTCCTGGGACAGGTGCCTTGGGGGCCCTGAGCTGACACTGAAGCGTAGATGGTCCTCGTGGGGAGGAGCTGACCATCAGCATCCACTCTGTGACTTTAGACAACCCCGGCCCCAGCCTTCGAGCTGATCCCAGTAATGCCACGGGGAGCAGAGAGAAGCTATGCCTGATGAGCTGTGCCCGCGTTGTAAAACAATGGGCAGACCCAATGTCATTGTTCTAAGTCACTGACTTTGGGGATGGCTTGTTCTGCAGTCAGAGCAACTAGAAAAGGGAAAAAGATGACATGACACATATTTCTAAAATTCGTTCACTTCACTGGTGGTACCAACCCCTCCATACTCTTTTAGCGCTATAATTCATTGTGATGTTTTTAGCGAGAGCGATGTAGCTGGGCACCCTTCATTAAAGAGCTAACAAACGAACTTGCTTTGACATTTTACAGCGCAGTGATTTCAAAGTTGCGGTTCTGCGCCCAGTTAATTCCCCACTAGGTTGTTCGAATTGAGATGTAATTGACATATAACATTATATTAGTTTCAGGTGTACAACATAATGAGTCCATATCTGTGTATATTGCGTCTAGTTAACATCCATCACCACACATCGTGGCAAATGTCTCCTTGTGAGGAGGACTTTCAAGTTCTACTCTCTTAGCAACTTTCGAATCTACAATGTAGCATTATTAACTGCAGTCACCACGCTTCATATACTTCCTCCCAGAACTTTCCTACGTTATAGCTGGAAGTCTGTACCTTTTGAGCCCCCAGCTACATTGTCATAGCGGACTTCATGAAAACGTGGGATACACCCCCTGGAGATGGGACTCGGTGGTTAGTGATCATCTCTGTCTTTTGGCGGACTTGTTATCAGAGCAAATCATGTCCTGTTTGCTTTTACCCCATACTGTGGCTGGCAGAGAGTCGTGAACTGCCTCTGCCACCCTCCTGTTGGCTTCAGTCTGCCAGTTCTTTACAGGAATCTTTTAATGCCACTTGCTCACTCCGTGAGGAGGAGTCCCGCTAGGACCACACACAGACAGTAACCACTATGCTGCAGTGATCTGCTCGCATTCTTTCTGTTCAGAGCCTCCTCATCACCCTCAGGACAGGTACCCAAGAACCGTACCCAGCAGACCACATCCTCTGCTCCCTCACGTGCACCTGGGCACCAGTTTCCCCAATCACCTGCAGCCTCTGTTCAGTCTCCCACAATGGATGATCATGGAATAAATCGATACATCTGAATCTATCAAAGGCATGAAAGACAGGAGCTCTTTCAAAAGCACATGCACTTGGTCCATGACAGCAGAGAGAAAGGGTCCCGGTGACTTGCATGACAACCATCCTACACACAACGATGGCAAACCCTAACAGAACACTCCTTAAAAGTGCCCGAAGCTGCGGGGTTGAGGGCGGAGGCAGAGTCCTTGTCCTGGCCTAGGAGTCTATACCACCCGCAGTACATTTGTCTCTTGTGACTTAGCGCCGACGGGAAAATGATAGTCACCCAACAATTAGCCCCGGCCACCTTCCCTTTATTTGCACGCTCTTTAACGCTTTATTATCCTTTAAGTATGGTTCCGATGATCCCCCAGAGCGAGATTTTTCATCTGTTGCACAATTTCAGTTTTCAGATGGGCATCCATCTGAACTCATCTGTTCTGAAAAGTCGGTGTATTTATATCCCTCTGTCCCTTCGGGGACAGGGGAGAGGAATGGAGTAGGCAAATGCATCCAGCTCACCAGTTATTAACGCTGTGGATTACATCCCCTGTGGATTAGAAGGGGTGTGTTTTTCATTCCAGGCCAACACTGACCGAAGTGCCTGGGGAATAAAAACTCATTTTAAAATTAGCCCAAGCAAAAATAAATAATGAGGGAAGAGAATGCACTGTTAGGAGGAATCATATGATGCCGGTGAAAGCCAGATAATACGATTTTGATCAGTGCCCACTTCGGACTGTCTTTTCCCTGCTTTCTCTTCATTTGCATGCATAATTGAATGTTGACTGCATGACCTTAAAAGGAACACACGAGAAAAATATGAGAAAAAACGTGTGTGAGAAAATGATCGGGGTTTGCTAAATTTGTGCTATTCTAAACCTCAAGGCACCTCTCCCCACTCAGGAAACTTCTCCTGTTCCCACAGCCTGTGCCCCCTTAGACTTGGGGATGATCCACCTGTCCTGGGTAGCTGATGGGCTTGTAGGGAACGGGCCCTCGGACCCTGCAACGACATTTCTTAACACGTGTGTTTTCTTTTTCTCTTCCCTTCTCCTTTTCATCCTTTGGAAGATACTTTGAAGATGTGGTCTTTCCCCTTTCCCAAATCTGTCACAACCTAAACATCGTGACTCCCTGCCCATCTCTGTTTGTGGCTCTCTTCATCGTGTCTATTTCTTGTCCCAGAGTTAACTCAAGAGGAGATGGTAGAATTCCTTTTCTACACTTTGAAAAGAATGATAAGGCTGTCCGTACACAATGACTGATTTATTTACACAAATGATTTGTAATTCAAATAAAAGAAAGTAAATTGTCACAGCAAACTCACTTTCCCCTCTGTGGTAAGGGTGTCCTACGGCTCCGGCCTGCATTTAGGGGAGCAACATCCAGAAAGTGCTTTCTCCTGCCACCTGGGTAAGCAGCACCAGGCATTCGAGCAAATCTTGTACAATCATCCCCCAAGGGTGCCCCACAGGTATTCCAGGAGCATCTCTGAGGGCCCACCAAGGCAATGAACTGCTCCAGCAAAGTTCTTCTGACCTTCCAGAGAGTGGCTTGTCTGGCTTCTGTTGACAAGCCATTGACCCAAGGGGCAGAGGGTAACCTGTTTTCTTGTCCACCCCCGGAAATTACAATATTTTCATGGACTCTCCTTAGGAAGAGAGGGAAGTGCCTTCTTTTGTGATCATGCTAATTACTGGGACCTTGAACTTCATGCAGAGTAAGTAAACATTAGTCTTCTATAACTATAGTACCTACACAGGCAGCTTACTCAGCATTTTTCACTGCAACCAAATTGCTTTTTCTCCCCATTACTTATTTCCCACTTTTTAATCTAGACTTACAAATACAGTTGTTGAAAAAAAAATTAGTCTTTGGGCCTAATGTTTTATTTTTTTAATAATGTTTTAAAAATAATGGAACCCACATTGGCCTGCCTCCCTTTTGTCTGAGTAAAAACCTTAGCACAGTATAAAGGGGTTGCATATGCTCAAATGTTGCCCAAGGATATGGGTTATTATTCCTCCCCCTTGACCAGCAGGGTCTCCTCTCTCTTTCCCTTTCAGCCTTTTGTTTGAACAGATGGGATTGGGGAAGCCAGGGAAAGAAAGCCATTCTGTTCTCATTAACTCTCCCCGTACACACACACACACAAACCTGGGGTCCGGGGACTCTGGAGAGGGATCGCTCCCACTCTGTCACGGAAACCTGGTGCACTAAGGTACAAAGCCCTACCGACGAGACTGCCAACCAGTGGAATCACGCTTAGAAATGTTTTCACAAATGCCTTCTCAAAGATGTGTGCCTATATGATGTATAACACAAGCAAATAGTATGTGCATAGAATAAAAGCAATCTATCCTGTACACTACACATATCATTTTCAGAAATCTTTTATCATGTATAATGATATCTTAAGAGTGCAAATAATATATTTGTGATGAAAGGGAAAGGTATTCTTTTCCCGCTTATAATATCTTTTCTCTAAACAAGAGTTAAAATATATTGAGAATGGCAGGGATATTATTATTTCATGCTCTTTTACTTAATTGTAATGTGAAAATTATTAATAAGGTTTCTGGTTTGGATGGTCTTGAGTGTGAAACCCACTCTTACCCAAGCAAAATGTCACAAAAATGTAAAAATATGGTCCAAATGTTGAAGGCTCTCTCTTTAGGGGGTTCTTATAATAGTATAAGACTTTTGAAAAAGATATTTTGAGAGAAAGTAAAAGGTTTCATAGAACTAGACGTGGGTGTGTCCCCCCCGGTGAGCTAATTCTGGGAAGTGCTATCTTTTGTTCCAGAGGCTGGATTAGGAAGTGGTCTGGGCTATTTGTTAGATGCATTTGCTTTTAAGTCTCCATCCGTCCTCATTACTATGATGAAGGTACCCAGCCATAGACAAAGAGAGCCTGAAAAGATGTCTTCTCAGGGCCAGATGCTCCCACCTGAGCTTTTGCCTCCGTCAGCCCCAAGTCTCGGGAGGGCAAGGCGAAGGAGGAAGCTGTGCCAGGAACAGATGTTTTTATTTCGTAGCACATCCACACATTCAGAATGCGGTCCCAGAGGAGGGAGATGCAACTTCTATTCTTCTAGGGCGTCTAAAAGTGGGGAACATGCGGAATAAAGACGAAACGGCTAAAACTGTGGAGACAGTAAAAAGATCGGGCTTTGGGAGGCCTCTGAGGAGAGGGTGGGGTGAATGGGCAGAGCACAGAGGGTTTTCAGGGCCGCGAAACATTCTCTAAGCTACCGCGAGGGTAGATGCATGTTGTTCTGCATTTGTCAAAATCCACAGCATATGAAACACTGAAAGTACACCCTAATGTAAAGTATGGACCTTGGGCGATGGCGCTGTGCCAATGTACATTCACCACTGTAACAAATGTACCACCCGGCGGGGATGTCGTGAGGGCAGAGGGTTACATGGGAAGTCTCTGTACTTTCCCCTCAATTTTGCTGTGAGCTTCATATGGCCCTAAAAAATAAAGACTAGTTTAAAAAAGAAGAAGGAAAATCTACTTTAAAAAGAAATAAAATGGATCTCTGTGGCCTCTCTCTTGTTGGGTCCCCAAACACGGGGGAATATTTATGACAAAAGGCAAAAGCATTTCTAGCTGATAAATAATCCTTTGTAGTTCTGTCAAATTTTCCCGGCAGTTTGTTGTAAATATAAATTATTCAGTTTGGGTTTTTTTAATACCCGAAGAAACTTAAGCACAAAATGCTCCAAACCCGAGTTTGTGATCAAAAGGAGAAACTGAGTGAAACTTTTACTTTTTTAAAAAAGACTTTATTTATTTATTTTTAGACAGAGGGGAAGGGAGGGAGAAGGAGGGAGAAGGAGGGAGAAGGAGGGAGAGAAACATCAATGCAAGAGAGAAACAATGAAGACGAAACCCAGGTATGTGCCCGGACTGGGAATCGAACCCTTGACCTTGGCTTTGTGGATTACCCAACCAACTAAGCCACACAGGTAAAGGTGAACATTTTCCTCTTTATTAGCAAGTGTTAATTCATGAACACAGTATTCCAAAGAACTGGCAAAAATAAAACATTTCATCAACTATCCAGATCACATCCAAAATATGCTGATATTTAGTGCCCTATTAGGGGACACTAATAGACTCTGCTGTACACCAGAATTGTTTCCTGCTGCATAGGAAAAAAAATCCCCTAAACATAAATTTGAACTTTAACTAGAAAATCTTGGGGTGTCTTTCAACATTTTCGGTTTCAAAACTGGTTCAGACTGATGAGGAAGAGGGAGATGGCTCTCTACATTGGCCGCAAAACTGCAGAAACAAAAGCTTGTGACAAAAGGCAGCCAGTCCTGATGGGGATTGTCCCACAGGGCCCCGCAGGGGCCAGCCCTGGGTGAGTCCTGTTCGGTATTTTTATTAACTGTTCCGAAGGGGGTGGGTAGACCGCATAAAAATGAAACCTGCGGATGGCTACTCATTATGGGGGAGGGTTTGCAGAGCGGGGAAGAGCAGGAGTGAAACCTACAAGTTCACTGGGAAGGTGATCAGAACGGACAGAGGAGGCTGGAAGGCAGGGAAACCGGGAACCTGAGGGAGACAGCTCTGGCACGGTCCCGGAAAGGAATCCTGGGGCAGGTGTTCCCAGCACAAGCTGGCAGCGGCCATTGATGCAAACAAGCTTTATCCTTGCTTGTTGGGGAACACCTACATCACGTCAGGTGTTTGGAGTGCAAGGCCAAGGTCTATGTGATTGCCTTCAGATTGCTGGGTTTAGCTGCAGGGAGACAAGGGAGTTGACTTTGGGATCACTGCCTGTAAACCGCAGGTGCTCCCCCCAAGGGGTGATGGAGGTTGAAAGGCCAGCCCTGTCCTCAGAGCCTGTCATGCTGTGCAGCTTGGCTCCTTAGCACGGCCAGCCCACGGTCCACCAGCCTGGCCTCCCCTTCCCAGTGACCCACTCATTGGTTCAAGTGCTGCCCCTGGAAATTCTACAAGTGCGCATTCAGCCTTCCTTGTTTGCTCGGCCATCGTCAACTGATCAGACGCCCTCCTTTGCTCCTAGTGCCCCGTGGCTCCTTGCAGCCTGTAGAAACCGACATTCCTGAGCCCAGGGTCTGGCTGTCTCCTGAGGACTGGGTAAGTGGCTGCCCAATCGCAGGAATCAGACTGGCTGCAAACAGCATGACTCATCAAATGCTGTCTTTTCAGGCACTTTCAACCACCTAATGGGGATGGTGAGAATATCTGTCTCATCGCATTGTTCTGAGGGCTGAGTGAGGTAAGCACACACAAAGTGCTTTTCTTGTGTCTGGCGCCCCGTGAGTGCTCCGGGGATGCCAGCCGCTGCTTTTCATTTGTCAGAATTATTCACAATCTATCCCTAACACCGCCGTATAAAAGGGCCTTCTCAACGGCATCGTCCTTGTTTTATTTATGGTATGTGTTCTATCTCCCAGAAATTTCTATTTCCAGGAAAATATTTAATCTATGTAAATATTTCATAATATTTTTTGTGGAGCAGCTCGACAACCTGCTCCAAGTTGGAACAGGTGCTGGTGTTGGAACTCCACCTGCCTGGCAGTGGACTGGCCTGTCCTAGGACCCCCTTTCGGCCTCTGATCTTAGCCCACGTTCCAGCCTCGCCTTTCACACCGCCCCTTCCCGAGGCTCCTGCTAACCTGTCCTCCGAGCACATCTGATCACTTTCTATGTTCCAACCCTCCACGGAGGTCATGGCCATGCTGTGCCTGCCCCTCACCCACCTCGGGTTTTCAGGCCTGTGTGTTGCCCTGTTCCCTCTGTCTTTCTATCACTTTCTCATTTGGGGTGGAGGAGGGAACCCTCAGTCATTCTCTTTAAGGTCCAAACAAGATGGCACCTCTTCTGGGAAGTCCTCCTGGAACTACTCTGCTCCACCCCTTCTCACAGAAAACGCATCTGTTTTTCTGGGTTCAGGCTATCATATCTCCCAGCTTCCTACTTATCTGTCTCCATCTCTGTCGCGAGGGTTCCTGGGCACAGAACTGTCTGGAGTCAACCTCCATCCCAAGTTCTTGCCACTGATGTCCTCAATAAGCATTTCCCAAGTGTTGTAATTAAACTTGATAAACTCATGAACGGAAGTTGTTCTTGCCAGAGAAAGGAAAAAAAAACAAAACCCAGGCAATCCAAGGATCGCCTAGGGCAATGGCAGATCTGAGGCCTGGAGAGACCGCAGCCGGGTCTGCGCAGGAGGACGCTCCTGCTGGAGAAAGTGGGCACCAGCAGCTTTGAAATTGCCCAAAGGAACCGGGTCTGGGTTAGCCCCAGGGAAGGGCGGGTAGTGAGACTCCCAACTGCAGCTTCACAGTCGGAGCCGCGTGCCTCCCGCAGCGCGAGCGGCTACGGTCTGTTCCGGGACCGCACGCAGACTGTGTAATCGGGCTCAGCTGGTAATCTGGGAGCTGCCACACAGACGCACGACTGAATTACCTCCCTGTCCCAGACAGAGTGGCCTTCTCGACGAGGGTGAGAGCCAGTGACGGTGGAACAAACAAAGGAAAGTGCCAGCTGCTCCCAACACCTGGCCAGGGGACAGCTCCCAATCCGTCCTTAGTCGCCTGCTGACCCTCTATAGCCACGTTGCTTAATGAGGATCTGGTGTCTCAGACCGAAGGTATTTATTTGGTGCCAAAGTCATCATTAGGGAAGGAAAACAGTGTATGACTGCGGTGACCACAGAAGGCAGAACCAATTTCCTGTCAACAGCACTAACACTTGCCAGTGGCAGGCTGAGTAAACTTGGGTGGGACAACGTGCCTCAGTTTCCCTCTTTATTCATTGATGGAGTGTACCCTAATATCTAAACAGCAGATGATCAGACCTTTTTGTGACAGAAGACTCCATTTCTGTTCCTGCCTGTGTGACCTTGGGGACTGAAAGGGACCTTGCAGTTATAGTCAGAAGCCTATGAGTTCATGAGCTGTAGGGTAAAAAGTACCTCAGAAAGGAAAGAAATCCCAGGAAATCAAATAATTACCCAGGAGAAGGGCACTTCTGGGGGTCGGACAGAGATAAGAGCCTGCTGTGTCTCACCTGACATTTGGGAAGGGCTCTGCGTGCCGGGTGCGTGCTGGGCACTGAGGATGCCGGGCTGAGCAAAAGCACCTGGAAGCTTCTCCTTCTCCAGGAGGCTCACAGCTTGAGAGGGCAAACAGACATTAAACAAATCTTCCCACGAGTCAATGCAAAATTGTACCTCTAAGGGCTGCAAAGAAGCAAAGCGTTATGGGAGTGGTTAGAGTGGGATTTCATTCAGCCGGGACAAGTCGCCGAGAGCTGAGAGCTGCAGGATATGAGGCACGAACCCCATGAGGAAGGGGAGGATCAGCATTCCGAGCTGCTGGAACAGCATGGGCAAAAAGGCCTCTGGCGCTGCAGGAAATAGCTGGTCTTTCTGGTTGCTGCGTCAGTCACTGTCTGGTTCAGGCACGGTAGGCTGCAGGTCTTCAGTACAGCGGGAAGTTGTGGAAAACAGGGCTACGTTCTTCTGTGGACGTGGACGATGAGCCAGGGGCTCTTCCTGAGTAGGATGGTGAACTTCCCCTCTTCTGGCGGCTGGAGGTAGGTCCTGGGTTTCACTCGGATGTCTAGCTAATAGGAACAAGGTCAAGATGTCCTGATACTGCTCTTGGGTAGCAGATGGTAAGACGGGCAGGGTTGCTCCTAGGAAGGGACTTTAGACAGGGCCTGTGACTTGTGTCATCTGCATCAGTCATCTATTGTGACAACGATGCTGCAGATGAAGTCAGCCCTGCACTGGGAGGTTCATCACGCCAGCCTTTGTGCCCGTGCTCACGGGCTGTGGATTTCCTGCAGTTCAGCTGATCTAGACCCGGCTACTGGGAGGCTCTGCTTCAGGCTGTGGGGCCTCAGTGCAGGGATCCTGCTTCAGGTTGGGTTCAGGCTGGTTCCAAGTGTCGTGCTAGGTGTCCAGGCTGAAGACGCAGTGCTGCCCAAGGCATGTTCTCATGACAGGTCCCTGGATGCAGAAGGCAGGCCGTGCAAGCACATTTATGGCCTGTGTTCATGTCATGTCCATTAACATTCCAATGGTCAACGCAAGTCGCATGGCTCAGGCCAACACCACTAAGACAGGGGTGTGTTCCACCCACAGTGGGAAGGGGCAGGAAGGAGTATATGCTGAACAATAATACAAACTCCTACACCATTCTTAAGACAAGCATGTGGTTACCTCAGGATCAGAAACCGGTGTTCTGGAAGTCACCATTTATATTGTCCGATATTATTTCCATTTTGTTCCCCCTTAGTATTTAGTTAAATTCTTTTTGAAAATGTCAGATCGTCTCATCTGTGCTGTGAAGACCAAGGGAAACAGTGTTGTCCCCTCTCGAGCCTGAGTTTTAAATGGAAACTGATGTTCCCTGGGGTGAGAATCCCAAATGGGAGGTGAGACTCAGGGGCACGGTTTCTAAGAGTCCATGTTCAGAGGCCCCTCCCCTGGCATGGCTTCTCCTTTCAGAACTCCTCTCTGCTAACTCCTTGGAGGATTCCGGGGCTTGATCTCATAAGAGCACGGTCTCTTTGCGGTTGCCTGACGTGTCAGAATACATTACAAATGCAATGTGCTATCCACCCTCTACCAAGATGCTTCCGGTTGACTTGCCAACAGCAAGACAAGTCGCAGCAGTGCACACGGCCAGGAGCGCTCACCTTCAAGCCTGGGCTCCCACGCCAGGCTCCAGGCCTATCTTCATGCCACACCGAGGCAAGTGAACATCACCAGCACTGATTTTAGAGAGAGAAATGTTGGAGAGTCACTCACACTCCTATGCTGTTCCTGAGAGAGAATGCTGGAGGTGAGCAGGCTCTGCCACTAAAAGTCAGTACCCTGCCCACCTCCGTGTTACGGAGGTCATCCAGACCTTCTCCCTTGTTCTCGCTTGCAGCTGGTGGTACCAATGTGCAAGGGCCCCTCCTCAAATGTCAATGAGCCGAAATCACTCGGGGGTCTTGTTAAAATGCAGATTCGGACTCGCTGGTCCTGAGAGTCCACATTTCTGGTAAGTTCCCAGGTGATGCTGATACTGCTGGTCCATCAGTCACTGTTCCTTCCAGGAAACTACCCTGCAGAGGGAGTGACACTGCCATGTCGAAGTATAGAGGACCTTTGTCGGCTTTGGTGAGGACCAGCTGGCTGCTGCGAATGGTTTCAAGTCAAATTGGGAGCAGCAGGGAAAAGTTATAGAAACGCTGATTTATGTCCAGTCTCCCACAAACCTATAACAAGAGCCATCCAGCCATGAAAGGGGCTCTTTCTGATAGACTGAGCTTCCTGTTGCTGAGGGTGCTGGACAGGGGCTAGGTGACCACTGATCAAGAGGGGCAGGAGGGCCTCAGCTGGGGGTAGAATGCACCTGGAGGACCACTAGCCTCCAAGCTGTTGGTCCACAGTCTGATGTGGCTTTTATGCTAGGTGTGATTGGTTCTCATTTGTGATTTATGATTATGTAGTGAAATGCTCAGAAATGGACAATGCGATAAAGCAGTGCAGTCAGTGGGAACAAATTCTAACCACCCCCCCCGTAGACTTGTATTCCTAGGCAATCACATGCTTCTTAGAAGTAGGCGGGGCAAATGTGAGACTCAGTGTTTGCACGCTGGCCTCAGAGCACCAGCTTTGGAATAAGTCACTGGAGTAACATGGGAATAAGGCATGAGAGCCTCAGCAAGTCAGACAGGAAAGAGTCCCACCAGGGACCCAGGACCTGTGGGCTCCAGGGCTGGGCCTGCTACTTCCGGGCTGTATGCCTTGGATGAGCCACAGCCTTCCCTCCCCCTATGGGGAATGAAGGAATTGAACTAGATCCATTTGCTTTGTTTTCTTTTCTTTTCAAGTGGGAAGGCCTTTTGTCAAATTGAACCTAATGTGGAACCCAATATAAAATGCAAAGCCGCTCTCCCTGGGGCAGGGAGCCTAGGACTTTCTGCAGGCCCCTGAACACCCCTTGGGGCTCCTCCATGGAAGCCATCAGCCGTGGAAACAGTTTGCAAAGGACAACAAACCCCTGGCTTCAACGATCTCAGAGGTCCCTCCTGTTCAAGGCCTTGGGGTGCAGGTCACCTCACCTGCAAGAGTGTTCCTGAGACTGGATGGAAGGTTGGAATAGCCCCTCCCAGAGGGAGGGCAACTGGCTGTCTGCAAAGGCGTGGGCCCTTCCCTTTTGCTCTTCTACACACAAATTCAGTTTATTAGGGATAAAGAAAGTTTGTTAAAATCCTGAGCATGGTATACTGTTCACAAATCTTCAGTTGCAAGAGACACAAAGCAAACCTGGTGAAGGTTTTAGCAAAAAAGAATTTATTGGCTTATGCAGCTGACCTCAAAAAGGACAAGTGACCTAAAGACCATTGGAACCAAAGACTCAAACACCTCCTGACGTCTCTCAGTGCTGCCTCTGCGATTCAAATCTTTGCTCAGCTATTAACTGGGTTGTTGGTCGTCTTATTGGGTTTTCTTACTATTGGGTTGTCCAGTCACTTATATCATCTGCATGCAGGTTATCTATTAGATGTGTATTTTTCAAATATGTTCCCCCAGTCTGCGGATTTCATTTTCTTAATGTTTTTTTTTTGAATAGCAAAGGTTTTTAATTTTAATAAAGTCCCATTTATCAACATTTTTCCTTTTATAGATCTTTCTTTTTGTGTTCCATCGAAGAAATCAGTGTCCATCTGAAAGTCACACATGTTTTTCTGCCATATCACTAGAACTATTTTTTTAGCTCTTATATTGAGGTCTATGAGATATTTCTATTGCGCTTTAAATATGGTATGAAGGTGGGTCTGAGGTTCATTTCTGTGCATATGAATATCCAATTCTTCTAACATTATGTATATTTTAAAAGACTATTTTTTTTGAGTATTTTAGGCTCACAGCACAATTGAGAGGAAGGTACGGAGATTCCCACATATTCCTGGCCTGTACGCATGCACAGCCTCCAAATTATCAATGTCCCTCACCAGTGGGTACATTTGTAACAACTGATGGACTTACACGAGCATATCGCGATCACCTCAAGTCCGCAGTTCACGCTGGGGTTCGCTCTCGGTGCCGTGCGGTCTGTGGGTTTGCACAGATGCACAACATCTGACCACCGCTACCCTAAAAATTGTGTGCTCCGCCTACTCACCCCATCCCCCCCCCCCCAACTGCTGATCCTTTTCCAAAGTCTAATTGGCTTTTAATCCCATCTAGCAGGTTTGCTAGTGAGGACCGACTCTTGTCACTTTGATACTTAGGCATTTTGACTAGTCCTACCCTGTATTTAATAAGGCCCTGCGGTTTCCTGGAATTCCCAGCAAAGAGTAGGGAGTTGGAAAGACAGGGACACGGACTGTCTAGCTTATTGGTGTGTCACCTCGGGAAGTCACTCAGCTTCTCTGAGCTTAAGGCTCCTCATCTGTAAAACTGGAGTAATTGATAACAATACTACCTAAATGTGCGGGGAGTTGGGTGGAGCAGCAAACAGGTGGAGGAGATTTGCAGCCATGAGACCCCGCCCCCAGGTTTTACAACTTCGCTGCTTGGAGAGCTGGTTTTAGTTATGAGTCAGAGGGAGGATTAGCAGTCCCTTGGCCCCTAAGAGGAGTGGCACAGGAATGTCTCTGGACGTTATGAAGCCAGGCTGTGCACTGCATGACACAGTGGCTATTCCCGGACATGGCTGTGGTGAAGATCTGAACAAAGGCTGCCCACAGGTCTCAGGGCGCCACTGCCCCAACCCCAGCAGCGTCAGCCCCATGCTCCACTTTGGCCGCATGTCATGCCCTTCTCAGGGCAAGAGAACTCGGCCACAGGACAAAATCTCCCAGGAGCTGGGGCACCTGAGCACCACCAGGCTGGTCACGTGCTGAGACAGGTAATGAGGGAATTTCGGGGAGGACTCAGCACATGGAACAGGCAGGAAGAGTGACCACAGGACCCTGTGAAAGCATCGCCCCAGGGCAGGCAAAAGAACCAGCCAGCTGTGAATACTGGCCCCGAGCAATAAAGCGTAGGTGTCCTCCCAATCTAAGCTTACCCTGTAGCCCCCATGGGCAAGGACCACAGGCTACACAGCTGGGGCCAGAAACGCAGGCAGACAGGACCACCCCAAACAAAGGATGGAGCTGTGTCACATGACCTGCAGGTTCTGGGGGCAGGGTTAAGAGGACTTGCTGCTCAGGTCACAAAGACCAAACCCTGGTAACCCCACAGATGGAGTCTCCGCCAGCACACCCTGGGCTCTGTTTCGGTCTCATCCAGGGTTTTTCAGCCTCAGCGCTAGTGAGTCTTGGGGATCGGGCAGTTCCTTGAATGGGAGCTGTTGGGAGCATTCTAGAAAGTTTGGTGCATCACCAGCTTCTATCCACTAGGTGCCAGTAACACCCCAACGCCCTCCCCATGAGTTGAGACAATCAAAATGTTCTCAGGCATCGCCAAGTGTCTCCTAGGGTGTCCAATCACCCTGGCTGCAGAACAATTGATCTTGCCTTGGGGTCTCAAGCCTCAGAAAAGCTGAGCGCTCATGATCATTTTCTGAGACCAGAGCTTGGTGTGAAATCCAGGCACCTCTGATGACAATGCAGCGCTTGTGTTGATTTATTTCAGCTGTGAAGCCAAAGCCATTGTTTATATAAAAAGTTGCCCCCCCGCACTTAACAGCAGCGTACAATGTGGTGGCTCATCACACGAGCCCCAGAGCAAGAGTTCCAGCTGCGCGGGCCCAGCTTCCCCTCTCATTGGTGTTATCGTGGCATTGGGCAAGGGAACTTTGTACCTTTGCGTCTCGGTTCTTTATCCGTAAACTGTGGACGGCCACAGGGACCACCTCCCCGGATGTCTGAGGACGGGCAGTGCATTCACTTTGCAAGTGAAGTGCCCAGCACAGCACTTGGCAAATGCTGAGCCCTAGAGGTATCCACTGTAGCACCACTGGGGGGCAGGGCAGGGCAGGGCGGCGGGACTATGGTCCGAGCTCATGACATAACCGTGACACTGAGCCTTCCTTTCAGTTTTGTTTTTTGTAAGTACTCATAACACTAACTTGAAAAATATCTTGCCACTTCAGATAAAACTGCCTGAGACCCTCCAATTAAACATTCCTGCACACGGCCCTTTGTGGAGCGGGGCGGGCCAGCTCCTGACTGAGACGCACAGGTCACCACTCAGTGGCCACACAGGCTTGGCTTTGGCAGGGGTCAGCCATCCTTGTTCTCAGTTGTCACGTTTTCTAATGTGTGCCTAGGGCACATGATTGTACAAAGACAGGAAATCCAGGGAACATCAGTGCTGAAACTCCAAGTTAAAAGGTAGCATGATAAAAATTAGATAATTCTGCAAATGCAAATAACTTCCTAAGTTTAATGTATCAACCCAAATGCTAATGTACATATGCAGATATATCTTAAGTCAGAATCCAAAAAATACTGTTACAATTACAGTGAATTTGGCTTTATGTTTATAAGAATAAAGAGACTACCCACAGCCATGTCGTGTTATTGGTCTCAGAGTGCTTACAAATAGCCTGCTGCCCACCCAGGTGGACACTGGGATGCTTCCCCACGTTCCTCTGACTTTTGGCAATGACCTGAGTGTCTTTTGGGCACCCCACCCCGTCCTGGTGGCCCAGGGCCGTGGGGGAAGCTGACCCCGCCGAGTCCCATTAAGTCGGTGTAAGTGTGCCCCCGGACTCAAGTCTTCAGAGGTGGGCACTTAATGACCATGACCTATTTTAGCTGAAGGATTAGAGAAGATGGTTCCTGGGTTTTCTGGGGAAAAACACACACACTTCCTTCCTGGAAGCAGAAAAGAAACCACGGAGCCCAAGAGTAGTTTGCCCACATCCACGGACAACCAGGCACTAAGGATGGATTGACAACCATCGTCAATCAGGTGATGAGGGCTTGAGAGGAGAGCAGGCAGGACAGAGAAAGGAAAGCGAAAAGATCCTGATTGTTGGGCAGGTGACCCACCTCCCCCTTAGCCCTCCCACCTCCTGCTGAGAAGCTAAGCTAGCTGACACTAGTCTGTGTTGCTTATGCACCACAGTAGTCTCACTGTGTTGCCTTCAGCTTTCTAATTATTTAGAAATAAACTTAAAAATGATATACACTTAATTTGTTCAGAAAGCACAATCTATAAGAACGACCACCATCATATTATAAAATTAGATTTTGGATATTTTTGCTTGTATAATCCATAGCTAAATTTCAATTTTCCAAGACTTTTGCTTGCAGGCAACATTGAGTAATGGACCAAGTGGCTCCGAAACAACCAAAAAACCCCAAAGAAACACTTGAAGTAGCAGTTTTTTAAGATGCTGCACGCCAGGCAATGAAAGTGTGATCCCCGAGAGACAGGAAATAAACGGTGTGATTTCCACAACTACCCCAGCCAGCTGCCTGCGGGGCTTCTAGGCGTGGCGCAGGGAGGGGCAACCACAGAGCAGCCTGTGTTGAGGAGGCGCCGAGGGGCCAGGGAGACCAAAGAGACCCAAGTTCCCAGGGCCACAGCATCCGAGAAGAGAAGTGCTCAGAGAGACAAACTTGAAGTTCGCAGAGGAGTCCCCAGAGCACTGGGCAGAATCCCGGTGAGCGTGCATGTGCAAGGAAACTACACGAGACTGGGAAGAAAAATCCGGAAAGACCAGACTAGAAGGAACAGTACCATCGATCACTCATTTTCGACAAAGGCATGAAGACGATTCAGTGGAGGGCGGTCTTTTCCAGAAACGGCGCTAAACCAATTGGATATCCACATGCAAAATGAAACAAAACAAAATTTGGTCCATACTGCTCCCCACACTAAAGATGGACTTGAATGAACCACAGACCTCAACTTGATGTTCACGGCAGCTTTATGTGTGAAAGCAGCCCCCCTGTCCACCAGTGAAAATGGATAACGAGCTATGTATATAGATGTAATGAAATTCCATGCAGCAGTCAGAACGAACGAACTCAGCACTCATACACCCAACAACGTGACTGAACCTCAGGAAAGCATCAGGGTGAGTGAAATAGCCACACCCCCCAAAAAGGAGACAATTTATGAGTCCACGTACAGGGAATTCTGGAAAATGAGAAGTGACCTATAGCAGCAGGGCAGAGAGAGTGGCGGCCTGG
This sequence comes from Macrotus californicus, assembly GCA_007922815.1. Lineage (NCBI taxonomy): Eukaryota > Metazoa > Chordata > Mammalia > Chiroptera > Phyllostomidae > Macrotus > Macrotus californicus. Next base: position 120,499 of record VMDR010000387.1, on the reverse strand, counting down.
TGTGGGTCGGAGGGGAGTGCCAGGGAGGGGGAAGAGGGGGACAGAGGACACAGAACATGTGGGCAGTGGAGTGGTCACGGCCTTGATCGTTTCACGGGTGCATGCACACGTCAAAATTGTCAAACTTTACACTTTGAATATATGTATCTATTATAAGGCGATTACACCTCAATTTAAACACAAATTTAAGAAAGAAAAACTTCAAGGTTTATTTTCTTATATACTGGGTGGGGCAAAAGTAGGTTTGCGGTGGTGAAGATGTAAAACACAGAGTTTAGTCTTGTGCCATCGTTAGGTTCCCTGTTCTTTTCCACATGAACAGCCGTGAACCCGCACCGGCCCCGCCCCATATGCGCGTTCCCCTACCAGACGCCCCTGAGACATTTGTGGGCGACTCGGTCTTTCTCCTGAGTAACTGTTTTCATCCAACTACACAGAATGCATTGTTCACAAACTGACAAATTATGACGTATTTGTTCCGTATGTCATGACTGTTATTAGAAACGATACTGAAACAAACCTTAGAATAGAGTCCGCAATAATGTATCAATCTAGAAATGCTTGAAAATCATTCCTTTTTAAATGCATTACGTGAGAATAACAACTTTTTTAATTCTGAAGAAGAGACATGGGGAGAGTGTCAATTACTATGTAAAGGAAAGTCAAAAACAGCTAAGGAATGCTGATTCAGTTTATCTCTTACTTTAGAGGTCTAGGCAGGTGAAGTGACTGGCCCACCGAGACACCTGTCCCGGCTCCTTCCCGGGGCGGGATTCAGAGCAGTCTAGCTACGTAACAGAGTCTGGTCACCTGTGCTGCGCTAACCTGCTCTGCCATCTGGTTATTGCTGGCAATGTGGCTGGAAGAAGGCTCAGGTAACCTATCCAGAGAAAACAGCTGAGGCCATAGGAGAGGCAGCCTTGCTTCATTTGGGAGTCAGCACTCACCGGTGTCCCTCAGTATCAGCTCAGTATTGCTGCTGTAACGGGTCACCACAGACTCAGGGGTTGAAACAGCTCACGTTTACCCCCTTGCAGTGACAGTGGTTACAGGTCAGGAATGGCTTTGCAGGACCGCGCCCCCTCTGGAAGTCCTAGGGGAACACTGCTTCCTGGCCTAGGCCACCTTTCAGGCCACCCATGCGTGTGGGAGCTGGTGGCCCCACCTCATGCAAGTCCTCTTTCTCTCTGACCCTCCTGCCTCTCTTTTCAGGAACCCTGTGATTGCACTGGGCCCAGCAGGACCATCGAGGCTCGGCTCCCCATCTCAAAGTCCTTACTCCTGAATTCAACGACATCTGCAAAGCCCTCCTTACTGCATGAGGAGACATTTCCACAGGTTTGGGGATGGGACCTGGACACCTCCGAGGAGTGAGAGCGTCATTCTACCGACCACACTCTCTGTGTGGTCGCTCCATATAACCTCTCGATCTGGGTGTTTCTGTTCTTTTACTGCTTTCCCTAAGAAGTCTACGTTTTTTCTCTAGATCCGGGACAAATCAACCCCAAATTGCCACTTATCTCTCCTCTGTACATTTTCTTCTGAAATAAATTCCTCATTTTTTTTCCCCTTCCAACCATTCTTCTTGCTCTTTCCTGTTGAAATACCTGGTTTCCCCTTTTTTTTTTCTTTCTTATCCTGTAAAGTCTGGGTAATCTAAGTTTTCCCTGTTTTATTTTTCCCTGAAGGAAACAGAGGAGGCCACCCCTCCCTACACAGAGTAGCCTGGAGTCATGACAAACCAGAATGACCCTGGTCTGTGTGACAGGCAGACGACTTGACTTTACTGAACCTGAGTTTTATCATCTGTGACCTGGGAGGAATAATAGGATTTTTTTAAAAGAGAGAATCTTTTTTTAAAAATTGACTTTAGAGAGAGAGAAATATTGATTTTTCTCTTTTTATCATTGCAGATGCCAGCCATTACCTGAACTAGCCTCCCTATGACTCCTATACCCTTGCCTTGTTTACTCCTGAAGTAGAAGGGCTTTTGTTATCCAAACAATTTCCGAAGTAACATGGTGGGCACTGTGTGTGTCCCATCCCAATGTTATTAATGAAAGTGATTTACTGATATTTCTACTTAACTCTTGGCATTGTTAGAAATGCTGATTTTGAACTTCTGGCCAAGATGGAGATGTAGGTAGATACACTTTGTCTCCTTGCAAAACCAAAAGAAGGACAACAACAAATTTAAAAACAAAAAACAACCAAAACTGACAGAAAATTGAGCTGTATGGAAGTCCAACAAACAAGGAGTTAAAGGAGAAACACTCACCCACTCTGGCAGGAGGGGCAGAGATGGCAGCTGGGCAGAGAGGACTCGCGGCAAGGTGGCGGCTGGTGGACCAGGCGAGGTGGAGGCTGGCGGACTGGGCAGTCCCACACCCATGTGCGGAAAAACTGGGAGGAACAACTGGGGAGCGAGACAGACCACGCAACCCAGGGTCCCAGCGCGGGGAAATAAAGCCTCAAACCTCTGACTGAAAACACCTGTGGGGGTTGAAGCAGCAGCGGGAGAAACTCCCGGCCTCACAGGAGAGCTTGTTGAAGAGACCACAGGGTCCAGAACGTACACAAGCCCACCTACCTGGGAACCAGGACCAGAAGGGCCCACTTTGCTTGTGGGTAGCGGGGGAAGTGACTAAAAACCGGCAGAGAGGGGACCAAGTGACATTGTTTCCTCTCGAGCCCCTCCCCCACGTACAGCGTCACAACGCAGCGACGTGGCTGCCCCGCCCTGGTGAACACTTAAGGCTCCGCCCCTTACTACGTAACAGGTGCGCCGAGACAAAAAAAAAAAAATGGCCCAAGTGAAAGAACAGATCAGAGCTCCAGAAAAAATACAACTAAGTGATGAAGAGATAGCCAACCTATCAGATGCACAGTTCAAAACACTGGTAATCAGGATGCTCACAGACTTGGTTGATTATGGTTCCAAAATAGAGGAGAAAATGAAGGTTATGCTAAGTGAAATAAAGGAAAATGTACAGGGAACCAGTAGTGACGAGAAGGAAACCGGGACTCCTTCAATAGTTTGGGACTACCAGCCAAGATGGAGGCATAGGCAGAAACCCTTTGCTTCCTCTCACAACCAAAAGGAGAATAACAGCCAATCTCAAATCAATAAACAACCGGAAGCGCCAGAAAATCAAACTGCATGGAACTCCGACAACCAAGAAATTAAAGAAACAGTCAACCAGACCAGTAAGGTGGCAGACAGAGAGAACCCACAGCGAAGCGGTGGACCGCGGGCAGGGCTGACTGAACAGGAAACTCAGGAGACTCAGAGCTGACTGGGGCCTACGGCAGTTGCCAAGGTGGGAGAAACTCCCAGTCTCACACAAGAGTTCACTGAAAAGTGGCCCAGAGACAAGCAGGCGAGCAGCATGTTCCCTCTCTGGCCCCTGCCCCACAGGCAGCGCCGCCGCACAGCAAAGAGGGTCGCCCTGCCTGGGTGAACACCTAAGGCCCTGCCCCCTACGCAACTTAACAGGTGCCCCAAGACAAAGAAATACGGCCCAAACGAAAGAACAGAGCAAAACTTCAGAAAAAGAGCTAAGCGATCAGGAGATAGCCAACCTATCTGAAGGAGAATTTAAATTCCTGGTAATCAAAATGCTCACAGAACTGATTCAGCTTGGTTTAAAAGTGAAAGAACAAATGAAAGAGACCCAAAATGAAATAAAGCAAAATATTCAGGGAACCAACAGTAACAAAAAGGAAACCAGGACTCAAATCAATGATTTGTAACAAAAGGAAGAAATAAACATCCAACCAGAACAGAATAAAGAAACAAGAATTCAAAAAAATGAAGAGAAACTTTTGAACCTCTTTGACAACTTGGAACGTTCCAACATCCGAATTATAGGGGTGCCAGAAGGAGAAGAACAATAGTAAGACATTGAAAACTTATTTGAACAAATAATGAAGGAAAACTGCCCCAATCTGGTGAAGGAAATAGACTTCCAGGGGGTCCAGGAAGCCCAGAGAGTCCCAAAGAAGTTGGACCCAAAGAGGAACACACCAAAGCACATCAGCATTAAGTTACCCAAGATTAAAGACAAAGAGAGAATCTTAAAAGCAACAAGAGGAAAGGAGATAGTTACTTACAAAGGAATGTCCATAAAGCTATCAGCTAATTTCTCAAAAGAAACCCTAATGGCAAGAAGGGGCTGGAAAGAAGTATTCAAAGTCGTGAAAGGCAAGGACCTACATCCAAGATGACTCTATCCAGCAAAGCTATCATTTAGAATGGAAGGGTAGATAAAGTGCTTCCCAGATAAGGTCAAGTTAAGGAAGTTCATCATCACCAAGCTCTTATTATATGAAGTGTTAAAGGGACTTATCTAAGAAAAAGAAGATAAAAAAATACAAACAGTAAAATGACAACAAACTCACAACTATCAACAATCAAACCTAAAAAAGCAAAAACAAAAATGAACTGAGCAAACAACTAGAATAGGAACAGAGTCACAGAAATGGAGATCACATGGTGGGTTATCATCAGGGGTGTGGGAGGGGAGAGAAGGGGAAAAGGTACAGGGAATAAGAAGCATAAATGGTAGGTAGAAGATAGACAGGGGGAGATTAAGAATAGTATGGAAAATGGAGAAGCCAAACAACTTATATGTATGCCCCATGGACATGAACTAAGGTGGGGGAATGATGGTGAGAAGGGGGGTACAGAGTGGAGGGGAATAAAGGGGAGAAAAAAATGGGACAACTGTAATAGCATAATCAATAAAATATATTTTAAAAAAGAAAAACATATTGATTTTTTGTTCCAATTACTTATGCATTCATTGGTTGCTCCTTATATGTGCCTTAGCTGGGGACACAACCTGCAACCTTGGCATATCAGGACAATGCTCTAACCGACTGAGCTACCCGGCCAGGGCCCAGCTTGGTAGGATTTAAATGAGATGATGTATACAACCTGATTAGCTCAGCGACTGGCTCATAGTAAGACTGAAAACATCAGTCCCCTTCTTCCCTCTCCTGCTGCACACTCAGAGGGCAAGTCGGTGAACATGTGCAGAGCCAAAACCCAGGCCGCACCGCCAGAGGAGCAGTCTCACACCATGGACACCATACATCGCTCGGAAGCAATTCCTGGCTTGCCCTAGTGCCTTTACCAGCCCCCTGTGAGAGACATCTAGTCGGTGATTACAATGGTAGAGAACAGACACAAGAGGGTTCAAATTCCAGCTCCGCTATTCCTAGCCATGTGAGCCTAGGCAGGTTAGTTAACCTCTCTGTGCCTCAGTTTGCCCATCTGTTAAGCGGGGATGCTGAAATAAGCAGCCTCATAGGATTGCTAAGAATAAATGAGTTAAGTTTGTCAAATGCTTAAAAGAAGGCCTGGCACGATGTAAGTGCTTCAAATTTATTTAATAAACATTTAACGAGAACTACTATAGGCAGAACTTGTGAGTGGATGCTGTCCCCACGCCAATCAGGCTCAGTCCCCTGGGGAAACGTCCTCCCCAGAGGGAGAGTGTCACCAAGGAAAAGTGTGCTGTGTAAGGGGAGTGAACATCAGCCGCTGGCCCACACCCAGGGCCTCCCCGAGGAAGTGACATTTGTGAAAACCTGGAATTCTTATTGGTAGCGCTGTGGGGCTCTTTTTCAACTGAGCATTGATTTTTGTTTCCTGCCTGATTCTGCTGAGGTGGCTCCTGGAGCAGGGGAGCGAGGAATGCTCCCGATATTCAGAGTAAAAAGGAACAGAGGCCTTGGGGTGAGGAACAGGCCTGTTCCGAGCTGAGCAGGGGACGCCTGCGGCGGGGGACGCATGGCTGTGGACACAAGCGTTTCTGAGACTCTCTGCCAGATGAACAGACTGTATTTCCCTGGCCAGTGGCCTGGCCTGAGGGATGGGTAAAGAGGATCAAACAAAGACAGGTGCCATACACCATGTTGTCCACTGGGTGGAGTATGTTAGCCAGTGAAGGGACCTTTGGACCTATTGACACCTAGCTCTCTGCTTTGGAGAAGACAGATGCAAGGTTGGACTTGCGAAGAGGCACACCCATCAGAACCCTCCTCCGCAATGGAAATGGACAGCCAAGAGGAAAGGAGACTGGACCAAGGTCCCACAGCCAGGCTAGGCCGTGTCAGACCAGCCAGCACTCAGGTCTCCCCAATTCCTGGTCACGTCTGTCACTCTGAACTGTTTCTGAGCCACTCAGACAGGTTTCCTTCCCCTGTAGACCTTCCAAGGTAGGTGTGAACCTAAGTATTTTATTAACAGATGAAAACGTGTGAGAAAGCTGATGCTGAGAGGAAGAGGTGGGTACAGCTCCCTCTAGTGGTGGAATCCACTAGGTCTCCTCTTCCCTGGGCCCCGCCTTCTCACGGCTTGTTTCTCTGCTCCCATGTTCTCTCCTCAAAGACGAATTCTGGACCTCTGGCCCAAAAGGGGCACTCCTCACCCACTGTCACGGGCTCTCCTTTGACCTTGTCAACTGTTCTTCTGAGCAGGTGTGTCTGCTTGACGACATATCGCTCACGCACACACAACATTGTGTGCCTGCCTCCCCTCTGGGGTGGGCCTCAGTGAGTTCAGTTCCCCACATGTCTATCCCCAGTGCCCAGGAAAGTGTCTGGTACCTAGAAGCTGCTCAACATAAGTTTATTTAATTAACACGTTAATGAAAGACCATGGTTTCAAATCTTCATCTGTCCATAAAATGGATTCTTGCACAAATGAAATTAAGTAGAATATAGAACAACTTGGCTGCCTGTCAAGGACAAACGAATACAAGGGTGCTCACTCCCAGTGAAGGACTGAAAACTGTTAGCAACCACAAGGGCCCGGTGTCATGTATTGTGACGATAATTAACATGTATTTGTATTAATTTGTTTCTTTAGTTCGATCTCTTCTTGTTCCAAAGCAAAAGAAAACGATACCTGCTAACGGCACATCAGGATGCTCGCAGTCCAGCACAGCCCTGTGAGCTCGGCGTGCGTGATGCCTCCTTGCCTTAGGCGGCAGCCAAGCCTGGAACGAATCAGCAGATCTGCGAGATGCACAGTTGACTCAGAAATGTCAGAAGCATTTTCTGTTGACAAAAATAAATGAAAGGTGGTGAGCAAGAAGGCAAAGTAAAACAAAATTAGGAAAATAAAAGGCAGCCAGAGAAAGGCTGATCCATTAAAAGCAGATCATGAAAACCCATCGGTACCAAGAGTGGGACACAAATTTAGGCCCTCACACCCACGGTGGAGGGACAGTGGGAAATCTGATCGTCACAGCATATGTCAGTGGCTGGCCGCCCTCAGGGCTGGGCTGAGAGGTCCCAAATAGAGGCCAGGATCTGGGGACAGGGACTTTCCACATTGGGGCTTTTTTCTGTTCATACCCAGCTGGTCTTGAGAGCCAAGCTAAAATTTAAAAGATTATCCCTTTGCCCTGGTACTTTTCATCTCTTGTAAGCCGGTAGGAAATTCAAAGACTCTGACTTTCAATATCTCCCAGTTTTTCAGTAACATTTAAAAAACCATATATTAAGAAAAGTGGAGCAAATTCTAAATAAAGATAAGCCGATGAGATTGAGACAACTGGGAACAGTCTGGGAAGCTGACCTCAAAAAGACAAGACATGCATTGTTTTACTCGGAAATCTCCCCCCCCACCCCCGACTTATCTGAAGAAAGCAGGGACAATGGCCTGGAGAGCTGACGGCGCCTTGGAGTGGTCATTCTGGCCCCCGCTTTAAAAGCATAGGGAATGCACCATCGGAAGGAACTGGGTGCTGTCGTGGGTTTTCATGGTGAGTTCTCCAAGGTCCTGGCTTCCTGGACACAAAAAGTAACGACTCCTCATCAGCCTGACTCCCAGCATGAGGCCCTGTGGCCGCAGCAGAGGCCTGGTGTCACTTGCACAGGCCACTGAACCTCCCTTTGCCTTCTGTCCCCTGAAAACCCTGAGTGCCAAGGTCCTCGCGACTTCTAAAGCTGGCTTCTAAATGGAAGGAAGACAAAAACTTGGCCCAGATCATAAGAGCCAGAGAGCACTCTAAAGAGACATGCCTAGAGTGTTGTTTGACCAGAAGGCATGGTCAAGGCGCCACTGAAGCAGAACGGTGTCTGCCGGGTGATTGTCCTGGGTCCGAATCAAAGCAGCCAGCAGCACCAGGTGCCGAGGCAGAGCTGAGTCCTCATGCTGGCAGACAGAAACCATCTCAGACAAGTTGCTAATTTCTCTGAATCTCACTTCGCTCACCTGTGCAATCAGCACCGATCACGTCTGTCGGGATCAAGGAGAAAACGGACAGGGAGGGGCTCACGGCCATTACTACTATCGAACACTAGCAAGTACCTGTTATAGTAAGTAACCCACGGCCCAGCATCTCCAGTGAGAATGAAATAAGGAGAACAGCTGCCGGGTTTAGGACTTGCTTCGTATCACACTTTTCCATCTATGTGGGCCAAACCCTACAATGTGGGGTTGTATGATTATCCCCATTGAACTTGGGGGCAGCTGAGACTCAGAGAGGGGGAGGTTCATTCAGCTATTCAAAGGCAGAGTGGGCCCTGGCCGGTGTACTTGGTTGGTTGGAGCATTGTGCTGTAACCAGAAGGTTATCGGTTCGATTCCCAGTCAGGGTACATACCTAGGTTACAGGTTCAATCCCCAGTTGGGGTGCGTATGGAGGCAATCTCTCTCTCTCTCTCTCTTGAATGAGAATAATATAAACCTTTAAAAAAAGGTGGAGTGGGGATTTGAACTCTCATCTGTCCGGCCTCTAGACCCTCTGCACCACTCTGTGTCTATTCAAGAGTCAAGGGGCAAAAGTGATACGTTGGGGATTAATGTAAAAAGAAATATGACAGGTATGACAGCTGAAAACCTAAGATTCCTGAGGAAGACTATTGAACTTTTATTTAATTTTAGAATGGGAACAGGTCCTCCTGGCGCCGACAGAGTTCGGCAAGGCAGGGTGCAGGGAAGGAACTGTGGTCCTGTGCCGGCTGGCACCCCTGGAGCCCTTCAATGTGGAGGGCTGGTTGGGAAGGGTGTCCCTGCACCCTTCACCCAGTGACTGGCAGGGCCATGTGGGCACAGCGAGGGGCCAGCCAGGCTGGGTTTCTAAGAAGGGAGGACAGGAGGCAGGCCGGGCAGAACGTGAAGTCCACTTTGGGGCTCTCTCCTGTTGTGTCAGCAGTGAGTGGGCAGGGGACGGACAAGCTGTCCCCAGGAAGGGACAGGCTGGATCACCTCCTAGATAACCAGGTGGTTCAATAATGTCCGAGTGGCACTGTGCACGTTCTACCCTCTCCCCTTGCTGACCGGTGCCACCGTCCCTGCTCTCCTCTCATTCCCTCTTCCTCCCTCCCAGTGCACCTCTCGTCTGTGACCTTCCGGCCTCCTTATTTTCCGTGCCCTCTCCTTCCTCTCCCCACTGCCTCTGCCGTCCCCACCCCTACGACAGACGGTATCAGCGAATCCCTCCACTGTGGCTCAGAGAACTTTTTTATTCATTGCATGATTTATTTTTAGCCCGAAACAAGTGCATCCTAAAAATGGAGTTCCTGATGGCACAGGGGCCGGGCAGAGCTATGCGAGGTATCTGGGGCTTGGCCGCCCAGCCTGGCTCTCAGTCCACACGTGTGCGTGTGTGTGTGTGTGTGCGCGCACACACGCCTCGGCTCTCTTCTTCCTGAGCCCACGACTACAGGGGCTGGAGCCGAGGAGGTGAAGAGTCGGTCCTGCGCCCCAGGAAGGGCAGGAGGGACAAACTCAGCCTCTCCTAAGAGTTTTACCTCTTTTTGCCTGCACTCAGTATTTCTGGGCAAGAAAGGCCAAACTTTTCCCAGATGAAGAGGACTTGCCTGTTTGTCATGGGGGTCTACCTGCTGTCCTCCTGCAGGGCAGAAGAGGGGCTGAACTTCCCCACGTACGATGGCAAGGACCGCGTGGTGAGTCTCACCGAGAAGAACTTCAAGCAGGTCTTGAAGAAATACGACCTGCTCTGCCTCTACTACCACGAGCCGGTGTCTGCGGACAAGGTGGCTCAGAGACAGTTCCAGTTGAAAGAGATTGTGCTGGAGGTAAGCGGGGTGCAGACCACCGTGCCGACGAGCTCGTGCTGGCCAGCGGGGGGATGTGGGCAGCAGGGCGCAGAGCCCCTGCCCTGAAAGCCCATTGCAATGGTCTCGGGTAAATCTGAAGACGTTCTTGGTGCAAAGCTGGGGTGTGTGAACAACCCTGGGCCGAGATGCTGAAAATGGGGATGAAGGGACACGTCTGACTTAAAGTCTGTTCCCTGGTGGTCCTCGGGATTTTTCAAGGGCAATAGCCCCAGCCACTGTTTTTCGGAGAGAATGCAAACTGTTAAAAAGGCTGGCTGCCGTGAAACTCCCGGGGCATTGGAGGGTTTCATGCTGATAACCCACTCTTTGCGCTGCATCCTGGGCAGACAGGGGCTTTGACCTTGCCTGTCCTGGTCACTAAGTGACCCTCCTTCCTGGTGGTTTGGTTTCAGCCAATGTGACAAGTGTGGATGTGTGAAGACCTTAGCTGCACGCTCAGTACCGGGAATTTTTGCTTTCCTCAGAAAGTTCTCCGTGTGAGTTCAGGGCTGACACTGAACTCAGTTCTTACTTTATCTGCATTACAGGCCCTGTGTGTAAACCTTGGCTCCGGGGCCCATTCTCAAAACCCGGGTGAGGGCCCCAGGACTCTTCCTGTGGCTCCCCCTGGACGGTCTAAGGTCACTTACACTCAGGAGCACCACGAGTGCCAAGAATCCCAGCAGTCACCTGGGTCCCTCGTCAGTCCCCATGCCCAGCCCAGTCCAGGCACAAATCTATGGAAAGGACTATGTGAGAACTACAGTGGTGTATTAACCATCAGAAAGCTCCATTTAATTAATACTTTGATGAACAGATTTAACATATAAAGCCCATGTGGATTTGAATTCTCAAAACAAAAAAAAGACTGATAAAATCCAGGAAAACCATCCCAAGCACATCAAAATATCTTTGACAACTTGAAGAGCACTTCAGAATCCTAAGTGTCTCCCGGTCACCAGGCGAACACCTGTTTTTCAGAGGGTTTGTGTGGTCAGCAGGGGAGCTCCCGTCAACAAAAAGTTAAGTGTGTTTTAATGCCATCACACCACCCTATTTCCCCTCAGGCTCCGCGCAGGGGCGGGATTCGAAATTGAAATTCCGTTCCCTCTGTGGGTTGCCAGCAAGGGAAAGCAGGGATGGCTTAGGTCTCTGTAATCCAGACATGGGAAAATCGCAGGCTGGAAAAACCAGGCCATCCAGCCGAGCTGCTCGTAAAATCCTCACTCACATCACCACCTCCATCTCAAACTGCCCTACTCAGTTAGTGAGAGATATTTTGATGAAACATTTAATTGAAGGCATAAGGATTCTAATATGCTCATCACTGTCTGGTTAGCCTAGAACTCAAAGAAACAAAAAAAAAAGCCAGTGCCCTGCAGAGACTGACGAAGAGGTGGGGAGGTTCGGCAGAGGGAGTGGGTACCCTTAGAGGGAAAAGAACACAGAACTTGGGGTCGGGAGATCGGGATTTGTATTACATCACATTTACATGGTAATATCACCATCCATGTTTATGAGATCCTTAGATGGAAATAATGAACATTTCGAGCGTTTACTGTGTACGGGGACTACTTTAAGCACTTTGCACATGTTAGCTGGTTCTGTCCTTGCAGTATTTCTATGCCGTAGGTACAGTTACTACCCCATTTCACATATGGGGAAACTGAGGCACCAAGAGGTTAAGTTGCCCAACGGCACTCAACTAGTACAGGTGAAGCAGGCTTGGACCCTCCACCGCACTGCTGCTAGAATCGATGAGACAAGTACAAGGAGCTGCTGGTACCGTGATCAGCAGCGTTTCAGGAGTCTGCCTGAAATAGAGTGTCTCAGCCCGTGAGCCTGGGTCTGATGATGCAGCTGTATCACCCCCAGGGCTGAGCAGCATAGAACCCTGAAGCTACCACTGATGTAAGTACCCAAACCAGGGAGCTGGGGGGCAAGCCTTTGTCAAGATGCCTGTCAGGTGAGGCTGTTTCTCAGAACCCCGGACAAAAATGGCTCCAGGAAACCCATGGGTGGGAAGGGGGGTGAATGTGAGCTTCTCAATATTTTTCATAGCCAAGCAACTATTTCTCCTCTTAACTCTCTGGACCCCAAACCTGCATGCACTAAGGAAAATCCGGTTTGGAAGCCCACGCTGGAGCACGCCACCTCTCAAGCATTTCAACCCAAGAGAGGTGGTGATGCCGGAGGACTTTCTGGCAGCATGAGTGGAGCAGGAACGCTGGCTGCCAGGTCCAGGGCTGGGTGGTAGAAATGCAGGGGAGGAGGCGGCAGTTCCCAGAGTTCTTTCACAGGCAGGGGCATCGCAGCCACGGCAGACAGCTGGGGGTGGGGCAGCGGGAGGAGCAGGTTCCTTTCCTTCAATGAGTGTCAGAAGGAGGCTTTTGATGTTTTTTTTTAATCGTAACTCACACCGACACATATGCATGCAAATGAAACAAAAATGTCATAAAACAATCCTTATCACAGTCTGTTGTATTTCACTTAAAAATGTTTGATCCTAACCAATGGAATTGGTTTCCCTCTCCCATGGCAAGCTGCCACCCCCAGCTTTAAAAATCTGAGCACTTGCAGGGGTTAGGAGGTTAGGGAATTCAGAGTTCATGGCTTCTCACATAAGGGCTATCCCATGCTGATAAAAATCCCAAGGTTCTATGGTCAGTTATGTATATTTTGTCTGCCCCTCTAAGGCAGCAATTTTCAACCTCTCCCATCTCATGGCACACATAAACTCATTACTAAAATTCCACGGCACCTCAAAAAATGTATTTTTTTGCCGATCTGACCGAAAAATAGGTATAATTTTGATTCATTCACACTGATGTCTATTATTGTGTTGGCTGCTGACATTTTTTATGTGACAGTCTGAGGGAGAAGAGGTCAGTGCCCCTGACTAGAACAGTCAGGGATTGCATGTTTTAAAAACTCCTGCGGCGCACAGGCTGAACATCACTGTTCTAAGGAAGGACAGTAAAGACACCCAGAAGCAGGCCCTCTACAGGGCCAGGAGGTCACTGCTGGACTCAGGGCCTTGAAATGTCCTTCAGTTAGTTCCATATCTGTCACTTACTCTAGGTTGGGCCTCAGGGTGGACACTATGACACAGGGAACATGGGACACTCAGGTGGCTCACAGCCTGATACAAAACAAGAGGAGCAAATGAGAAGGCACACAGCGATGCGGCCATTGTCACAACAGAGTGACCTACAGGGTCCTCTGGGAGTGCAGAGGGGAGAGGGAGCCCCCCTCCCCCCACCTCTGCCCGCACTCTGGGAGAAATGAGGGAGCTGTGACAGAGAAGAACTGGACGATGCAAATGAGTGCAATTTACCAGGCAGGTAAGCCAGGGTGGGGCAGGGGACCCCAAGAGCAAAATCTCTGACAGCTCCCAATATTTTTCTACCTGTTAGCTTTTTCCTGAAACGGGCTATGAGGGCCTCACGTCTTCAGGGGAAGATTTTACCCTCCTTTGTCCAGCCCCTTTAGGAGACCGCTTGTGAAGAGGCTGCCAGTCATTCAGACCTCCCTCTGACCAAGTGTGAGTTCTGTGGGAGAACAGGGCTTGATAAGGAGAAGAAGGGAAGGGAGAGCCTATAAGGCCACTGAAAGCTCCAGCAGAAAAAGGGCCAGTAAAATGGCACCAGGAGGCACCAAGCTCACACTTTTCTCTCCAGTCTGGCCGGGGTCTAGCTCCGGAGCACCCCAAGGTGGGTGCATGGTACACAGTCCTGTACAGATGTTCTGTACACCCTTATGGAATGAATGATTGACAGGTTTCAGCTCAAAAGAACCTGGAGAAGCATCTGAACCCCTCATTTCATAGATGTGGCCTTGTGGGGTTAGGACTACACAGCTGGCAATCCTGATTCCTGCTTGGGCACTCTTCATCCCCGAAATAGCATATGCTCATCTAGAAATGTTGGAATATATAGAAAAAGAAAAAGGAAGCTATAGAAATTGCCAGCCAGAAATAAACATTGTTAATGTTTGGATAGATTCCTTTCTGGTATTTTTTTCTACTCACAAACACACATTTTTCAATTGGGTCGATACCATTTATTCAGTTTTTTTCCTCATTTTCTTTCTTTTTTTTAAGATTTTATTTATTCTTTAGAGAGGGGAAGGGAGGGGAAAAAGAGAGAGACAGAAACATCAATGTGTGATTGCCTCTCACATGCCCCCTACTGAAGACCTGGCCCGCAACCCAGCCATGTGCCCTAGACCGGGAATCGAACCAGCAACCCTTTGGTTCACAGGCTGGCACTCAATCCACTGAGCCACACCAGCCAGAGCATTGTTTCCTCATTTTCATTTCACTATATTGTGAGAGTTCCTATGTCATTACATAATTTTACTTTGTTTACAAATGTAATGTCAACACCAGCATAATATTCCATCATATGGTTGTATGTGCTTTTTTAAATAATTTCTCTAGTTTTGGATACTGACATTTTTCAGGATTTTAAAAAACTTTGTCTACTTAGATTTTCATTGCTGTTTTAATGAACATTCTTTGATTTCTAGCTAGACTGAATTTTTTCATAAAATTATTTGCCACTTACATTTTTCCTTCCGTGCATTATTTTTCTGTGCCTTTCCCCATTCTTCTATTGAAAGAGGGAGCTGCAGCTTTGTGTGCTGTTCCCTTTGGCTTCAGCCAAGATAGTAGATTTAGTGGACACCACAGCAGCCACATTGTTATCAGCACTGCAGGGCTCAGGGACTGGAGAGGAAGATATGGGCAATGAACTTAGTTCCTCCTTGTTCCTTTGTTGCCTGCTCTACTTCCCCCTCGAACCTGTGGTGCAAAGCACTGCTTCTAGCATGTTCTATAAATACTGCCAGAAAGTCCTCCAACATCACAGTCTCTCTTGGGTTGAAACGCTTGAGAGGTGGCATGCTCCAACGTGGACTTCCGAATCAGACAGACCTGGGTTCAACCCCCAAGGAAGAAGCCTGTTCATGTTCAGGTTCATTACTTGTAAAGTGGAGACAGGGGTGGTGTGAAGAATCAGAGGTAGCTAGGCAAGGGCACAGCTTCTGAACACTGAAGGTACTCCGCACTCTCCTGGCCAGTCTGGATTTTAGACCCAGCCCAGCCTAACCCCATTATTTTACAGACCGAGGACACCAGGCCACTTTCGGAAGCTCAGGACTGGTGATGCAACACCATATTGTTTATTCATAGCTAGCTAAGCCCCAGAGGGGGGGAGTGACTTGCCCATGGTCACAGACTCTAGATGTCCCCACGTTCAGTGCTCCCTCTAATCTCTAAGGCTTTGCTGAGTCTGTGTCCGATATATTCAGTGACCTTATCAACACCATTTATTAATTAGCCACTTTTATAGGTTCAGTCCCAGTACAGCCTCTGTCCCTTTGAAAAGTGCTTCCACTGTATCTTCTAGCCTACTCTTTTGCCATGGTGATATATGTTGGAATTCTAGATTGGAAGCCTCCTGAGGGCCACCTGAATCCAAAGCAAATGTGGTGCTAGGGGAAGTGACAAAAATGGAATCAAGTTCATGTGGACAAGGATCAAAAAACCACTCGAGTCAGAAACACAACTAAATGAATGAACAGGCCATGTGACAGTGTGGCAAAGGATACCTTGGTATAAGAGCCTGGGCTCGGCATCGCACTGTGAGTTCCCGAACTCGTGGGAACAATGTCGTGGTTCTGCCAAACACTGAGCCAGGTGCCGGGAACCCCTTCTCCTCCCTTGTCCCCTCCTGCCTTCACACCGGTCCTATCCCAGAGTCCAAGGCCCATTTCCTTTCCTCTGCACCTCTCCACTTCTAGGAAACCGGCAGTCCAACCTGAGAAGGAAGAAAGGAAAGGACAAAAGCCCTTTCCTAGTACACTTCGTGCTTATGTAGAAACAATTTTGTGGCCATGATACATCTCTAGGAGGCAGGTGCGGGCCCAGTTCCAGGGTCTCTGGCACATTCATGTCCAAAGCTGAGGCGGTTAACTGCACGTGTGTGTTTTGTGGGGATAACTGCAGGCCAACCTGTAACAAACACAGTGGTCCCCCTTACCTGCTTTCTGCGGTTTCAGTTAGCCATGGTCACCTACCATTCAAAAATATTAAATGGAAAATTCCAGAAACGGACAACTCATAAATTCTAAATTGCTCGCCCTTCTGCGTAGTGTGAGGAAATCTCACACCATCCAGTGTCTCCACATCATACACGCTACCTGCCTGGTGGTCACTTGGTAGGCAGCTCCGTGGTTCGATTGGCTGTCATGGTATCACAGTGTTTGCATTCAGGTCACCCTGATATTACTTAGGAATGACGCCAAAGCCATTCACATACCTCATTATAGTCTATTGTTATAACTCTTCTATTTTCTTAGTAGTTATTGTTAATCTCTTACTGTGCCTACTTAGTAAGTTAAACTTTATCAAAGGCATGTATATACAGAAAAAAATAGTATGTATAGAGTTTGCTACTCTCCACAGCTTCAGGCATTCACTGGCAGTCTTGGGATGCATCCCCCATGGATAAGGAGGGACTATTTTAGACCCTTATTGGATTGGGAGAAACTATGGAGGATCTTCTCAGGCATGTTAGTGAGTGTTTAAGAACATGGAAATTAGTATTGGGAATCCCTGACTAGAAATATTGATTCATCAAATATCCACTGATCTGAGCAGACTCAGTAATCTTTGCATTAAAAAATGAATGAAAGAGCCATTGAATGAATGATGAATGAGCGATGCTTTCCATATTGTGAACAGTAAAAACTGGTTCATTTGTTTAGGGTGAACTAGGTCCCTTGCACTGGCAGGCAAGCTGGGGTCTTGGCACAGAAATGGCCACATTATCCAGGTGGCTGCATGCCAGGTCGACCCACAGCTCCTGTTGATTTTCAGCAGGGTTCAGCTAGGGTGGGAGGTCCAAGGCTGCCCCTCAGTGTCCCCTCCTCAGGGGCCTTTAACTCCCCACACAAAAGCTGTTGCCATTTACCAGGACCCTCCCAGCAGCTTCCTCCCAAGCCCTCTTGGATATTAAATGGCAGGGTTGTCACATAAAGATTATTGGAAGTGGCCTGGCTCCCAGCAGGGAGGATTATTGTGATGACCAATGTTTTAGTGCTGGCAAGCACATCACTTTCCAATAGTTTCTAGATGGTGATTCCAGCACAGATTATCCATCAGGCCCTCTGGGGGAGGGGAAGGTGGGTTCCATCAGCTATGGCAGAATAAAAAATCAGTATCCTGTGCAATGTAGGCCTCTGGTTCTGCTGCTGTGTAGCTAAGTCTCTTGATACCACTGCTCTCGGCCTGCCATGGCCCCTAATAGACTGAGAGCCCGTCTATATTCAGGTCATAGTCTTTTTTGTATATTAGTAAAAATGTCTTTGGCTGGGAGTGCTACAGCCTCCTCAAGTCCTGCGATATGCCCAGTGTTATTGACATGACCCTTATGTGCCCTTGATGAGTGTGGCCATCTGGTATACCCAGCCTCAGCTCAGGGAGCAGTGCTTGGGACAGGCAGACACCTGGGGGTCAGAGTGCCTGAACTTCTCTTACAGGTAATGCCCCGATTAATCCATGGCAGGTCACAGGTATGCACCCCATTTTACTCATTTTATAAAATCAACCACATAGTTTCTATCTCAGTGAATTAAAAGAATGATAGGAAAGCTGGCGAATAAGAATTTCTTATAAAATTCTAAGAAGCAATGCACATACCGGGTATTATTATTGTGTTATGCTGGTTCCTATTGAGGAAATTAATCATTGTAGAATGCCTGAGTGCTCAAAACACAGCCAGCGCTGTTCAAATACTAGTTCCCTTCACCTGTCAGTGGGATTTCAGAACACGTTCTTGGCCAATTGCAACAGTTCTCAACCTTGGCTGCATATTGGAATCAGCTAAGGAGTTTTTTAGAATACTGGGTCTTATCCCCCAGATACTTGGTTCATTGGTCATGGGGTAAGGGAGGATCCAGACACTACAGTTTTTAAAAGCTCCATGGGTGATTCAAGCCAAGTTTGTGGACCACTTGAGCCTTGATGCTCAAAATGTGGACCGCAGAGCAATGTCGAGGGCGTCACCTGGGTGCTTGTTACGTGTAAATGGCATCCCTGGGTGATTCGCAGCCACGTGTAAGTTTGCGGAGCACTGTGCCCGTCTCTTGGGCTGGATGACCAGAATCATGCTGCACTTGCTTGACCTTTGGTCTGTGACCCCCCTGGAGGATACTGCACTGTCAGCACACCCCTGCTTTGGAGAACTGCTGGGATGTCAAGTTGGTCCTGGGGCTGCAAAGGTCTGGGTCTGCTCTGGGACTCAGCCAGGCCTCCCAGGGCTCTCCCACTGTCCCCTCACACAGTAAGTAATGAATACTTCAGGCCTCCTTAAAAGGGGATGGTCTGGGCCCATGGGAAGCCTTCCCCTAATTGGGAGTTTTCAAGTCGAATTGTGGGGTTTTCTAAGAAATCAGAAGATGTCTTTCTAAGTAATCTTTCTTCAGGGTCCAGGAATTACCTTCAGAAAGAGAGGGAAAGCATCTATTTGGCTGCTGTGTCACATTTCATGTTCCCCCAAAGAAATGAAAATCTGAGAACTCTGGAGGTGTATGAAAATGGAATACTAAGATGTGAACATGTTTAACAGGGAACCACGGGAACACTTCTTAGCGCAAACTGGCAAGTGTTGCACAAAGGGAAACTAAGTCTTGTGAACACCCAAATAGAAATAATTTGTTATTTCATCTATTCCTCAACTCTTCGGGTACTGCTCACTCACAAAGTGCAGATAACATAGCCCCTGACATCTCAGATGTCATTATATTGATAAGAACTCGCTTCCTTTAGTTCCGTGCGGCATGTGACCTTATCAAAGAAGTCATCTCCCTGACCACCTATAGAAACCACACTTGCCAATCACTCCTTTTAGCCTCTCTACTGGACCCTGTCTGTCCCATTGCATAGTGTCCAGCACCCTTACCGAGTGTAAAATCCAGAGAGGCAAAGACTTTATTCTCTCCATTGCTGTAACCCAGCACCAAACTCTGACTCAGTGGGCACTAGTGGTGTTTGTTGAATGAATGTTGAATGAACAGAAGGAAGAGAAGGGAAATAGCACTAATTACAAACTTACCCTAGGCCATACCTAATACAGGTGCTTTACGTCTGTTATTTTATTAAATTCTTACAACATATTCTCACATTACATTCACAGAAGGGATCTCGTAAAATTAAGTAGAAGTCGCCCAAAGTCACAAAGCTAGAAAATTGCAGACATGAAGCAGGACTTGAACCCACATCTATTTGGTTCCAAATGTCACGTTCCTGCCACTGCACCAAGGAACAGCTGAGTGGGGTTGCCTCATGTTCATAAGCAGTGCCAGCTCCCAAGGGGACAGGTGTTTTCAGTTTCTGTTCTAGATTTGCACCTGCACTTGAGCAGTATCTAATGGTACAGCGTGTCTGCGTGTTGAACCAAAATGAGCAGCGCAAGTAAAGAGATGAACGCTTAGCACCTACTTGGTATTAAATAAACATTTGCTGGATGGGGGGGTGGATGGATGGATAAAAGGACAGAAAAGGAAAAGGCAAAGAATTATAGATGCATTGCCTGTATGGCAAATATATTTCTCCTTGATTTTGTTTTAAATTCAATTAATTTTAAAAAGAATTGAACATAATAATAAAAAAAAATAGATGGAACTTGTCAGATTCGAGGACCTGTTTGTCATCCTCACTTAATCCCACTGAAATCTGCTTTAGGCTGACTTTTTTAAACCATGGGACTCTCAGTCCACCATGTACACAGCGTGGGCAGAAACCTCTGGGCACTGTGGGGCTGACCCTGCCTTCAAACCTACTCAGCCCTGGCAGATGTCCCAGAGGTTGCATTTCCAACCCCGCCAAGTGAGGAAGGCAAAATGAAGTTGCCAGATTCAAGTAAATCTATAGCTGGAAGGATGTGGCGACTCTGGGCAGAGAATAGCAACACATACAAGATTCAGGCATTTCTTCCCACTGTCCACTGCCCAAAGATGGCCTTCTTCGTACTTGCACCTGCCACACTGAAAAATCTGGTGAGGTCAGGCTTATTTTGGCTGGGCTTTGGGAACGAATCCTCCCACAGAGCCAGCATTCTCTTGGGAGATGTGTACGCATGCTCACTCTGCAATTGTGCTCTCCTTCGAGCCCAAGTGCCCCTGAACCACTTAGTGAGACTTTGCTGGGCGCATCTCAGCAATAAAACGGTGCTTGGGTGAGATGGGGGCGGGGGGTGATGAGAGGCACTATGGCAAGAACACGGCTTGAACTGATTACAGGTACATTCTTCCTGCCACGTATAGAATTAATAGGGAAACAGATTTTACAAAATGGCTAACACACTGTTGATCCAGAAGGTTTTAGACCAGTGGGACCTTCTTCTCCCACTATTGTTCCTTCAAAAGCCCTCACACTCGAGCTCAAATAGGATGTCTAGTCGTTGTATCCCTGAGGGAGACCTCCTCTCAAAGTTATAAATTTCTAATTTTATTTTTAAGTTACAGTTCACATTCAATATTATTTTGTATTAGCCCTGGCTGGTGTGGCTCAGTGGATTGAGTGCCAGCCTGTGAACCAAAGGGTCACTGGTTCAATTCCCAGTCAGGGCACATGCCTGGGTTGCAGGCCAGGTTCCCCAGTAGGGCGTGTGTGAGAGGCAACCACACACTGATGTTTCCCTCCCTCTCTTTCTCCTTCCATTCCCCTCTCTAAAAATTAAATAAAATATTTAAAACATATATTATTTTGTATTAGTTTCAGGTGCATGGCATAGTGGTTGGACAATCATTCTTTTACAATGTGGTCCCCCCAACATTTCCAGGGCCCGCCTGGCACCATACATAGTTATTACGATATTATTAACTGTGTTCCCTGGGCTGTGCTTTACATCTTCATGACTGTTCTGTAACTACCAGTTTCTACTTCTTACTCTCTTCACCTCTTTCACCCAGCCCTCAACCCCCTCCCCTCTGGCAACCATCACAAGTTATAAATTTTTAATTAAAGACATGAGATACCATGATTATAATGTAAAGCCGTAAAATAAAAAGGAAGAAAATCTATTGGAATCACCAGACTCTTCTTTCAAAGCAGCAGCCCTGCTGTTTTGCAATGTGAGCTTCACTGTTTGGTGTGGAGGATTTTTGTACAATAAACAGCTCAGCCTTAGCATCTAAAATGACTTGTTCCACCAAGAACGCCAGCCCCTCAAAGTGCCGAGTCTGTACAATGAAGCTTCGGAGGCTCCCTTGTCTATACACTGGAGGTTTTATCCAGATAAGCCATTTCTGTTTGGACAGCCATGCAGGAAGATGGCCAGTGCGCCATCTTGCAGTGCGCGGGGCTGGGCAGGCCTCTGAGTGCCAGGAGCCTGTTCCAGGAGTGCCTGCCCACCTGCCCGCCCACTGCCTGGTGCCCCACGCCAGGCAGGCCTCTCCTCACCATCTGCTGGGTGGCAGGCAGGGAGCTGGGCTGACAGGTACTCTCCTTCACACACTCACCTGCTTCTACTTTATGGTGACACCCAGCCACCCTGGCTCAGGACACCCAACAAATGTGACCTGCTCAGAGTCTCACTGCTGATAAGTGACAGAGCCAGCATTTGGGCTCAGGTGCCTGTGAGGCCCAGGTGTAGGGACATGAATGTAATGGATGAGAATGTGGGCCCTGGAACCAGGGTGTCACCCATTTATTTATGAAGTAAATGACAGCATCCCCCCTACTCAAAGAAAAAGTGAATATTCCCTGGCTGAGTGGCTCAGCTGGTTGGAGCATACACCAAAAGGCTGAGGGTTTGATTCCCAGTCAGGGCACATCCCAGATTGCAGGTTCAATCTCCACATGGGATGCATACAGGAGGCAATTGATAGATATTTCTCTCTCACATCAATATTTGTCTCTTTCTCTCCCCCTCTCCCCCTCTCAAATCAATGAATACATCCTTGGGTGAGGATTTAAAAAAGAGTGAATACAACGCATAAACAGCAGCTGACAATATCACCTGGCGTTGTCTAAAACACAGGCTTTGAAGTTAGAGCCTCCTGGCTTTGGCTCCTTGCACGGTCAAGTCCTTGAACTGGACATCTGACCACAGGCCGGTGACTTAACTTCTCAAGGCCGAGCGCCCTCCTGGGTAAAACAGAAACCACACTGCCCTCGTCCCAGGGCGGTCACAAAGAGGAAGGGGGCAACGTGTAAAATAACCAGCGTGTTTGGTGCTCGGTAAAGGACTGTCCTTGGAATGACTGTGTCTGTGGCAACCCCAGCTCTCTGCTTAGCTCTCAGTGGTGTTCGTTGTCATTAGCAGATGTCATCAAAATAAGCCCAAGTCAGACATTCCCCAGAGTTCAGCCAAGCAGTAACGCTCTTCCGTGCGCTGTGGGGAGGCAGGTCGAAACCTCTGCTTGCGGGCATTGCTTCCCAGTTAGCGGGTCTCCCCGAAGCCCTCTCTCTACCATCTTCTTTTCATGCGGAGCATCAACCCACGTTTTGAAAGGGATGATCTGTCCCTGGCTCCAGCAGTGCGGTGACAACTTCGTGGGCCACTTCTGCGGCAGGGCAGGCAGGGGGCTACTCTCACAGGCCCTGGGGCACAGAGCTCTGCCAAGAGCCGCTGCAAAGGGGCACGGTCTAGCCAGATGTCACTCAAGTCTATTTTCTAAAAATCCCACTTGGACGATGCTTCTACTATGAAAAGAACAAACCTGGCCTCCAAAGACAGCCTCCCCCATTCAGTCAGTGTGGCCGTCACTGAACGCTCCACAGTGACGCTGTGACTGTGTGTTCCAGCCAGTCGTGGAGCAAGGTTCTCAGAGTGTGGCCCAGGACCAGCGTTGGCACCACCTGGGACCTTGTAAGAAATGCAGATTCCTGGGTCCCCTCCCAGACCCGCTGAATCAGAAACTCTAGGGCGGGCCCAGCTGTCTGCGTTTGCACAGGGCTTCACTCTGGGTGATGCTGACAGGACTCAGGGTCCAAACCGAAGGCTGGTATCCTGGGGATGCTTGTGGCAAATTTATAGAGAACGCGCATCCACTGAGCACTTGCATCCATGTTCCTCCTGCAGGTTTCGGTCTTATTTTTTATATCAGAAAATTGAAATTGGGGAGGTTGTGACCTGCTCAGAGTCTCGGTGCTGACAAGTGGCAGAGCCAGCAGTTGGGCCCAGGTGTAGGGACACGAATGCGATGGATGAGAGCGTGGGCCCTGGAGCCAGAGTGCCAGGTTTGGAATCGCCACTGTGTCACCTCAGTGCTGTGTGGTCCTGAGCAAGTTGGTTGACCTCTCTGTGCCTCCATTTCCTCATCAGCAAACCCGTTTCATGTGGGCGTTGGGAAGATTCAATAAGATCATTCACTTTAGGTGTTGGAGCCATACCTGGCAGGAAGTAGACACATGTTGCCGTGGTTATAGTGCGGGGTCTCTCTATGTGGCGGAGCAGAAAGAACACACTGCATTGGCCCTTGGGTCTTCACTTGGGCATTGACCAAGGTGATAGCACAAAATAAAACAGGCCACAGCCTCCCTCACCCCCAAGGCTGTTTCCGAGGCCACCCAGTCCAGCCGGCAGAGGTCCCAGGATTTACCTGAACCTCACAAAATAGCTGCTCCACCCCCTCTCTGCCTCCTGCAAGGGCACACCACGTGCCTGCCCCCAGCTATACATAGAGCTGGCCTCATCCGAGTGGAAAGCGACAGGAGATTACCGGGAGATAAGCGTCAGCTCTCGGGTTTCGGGAGGACACGCAGTTGTTGAATTGCTTGACATGTGGCCAGATGGTATCAGGGACAGTGGGTGAGAACAGCCGCTGGGCTCTTAGCTTCCATGGACAGAGCAGGAGTGCAGCCAGGGTATTTTTAATGCCTGGCCTGAGGGACATTCCCTCGGAGCAAAGATCTGTGACATTTTCCCCAGGCTCCTCAGTCCTCAGGTATTTTTTTCTTCAGATTCTGGGCCCTGCAGGAGGGTCCACGGAGTTCCCGTCAGTGAGCCACACCTCCCTTTCCCTCCTGCCCACCTTCCCTACCTTCCCTCTGACCGCGAAGCAAGCGTATCCTCAACCCTCATGAAGACAGCTCGTGGGAAGGGGCGCAAATGCAGCCTTCTTCCTATCTGTCCCTGCACTGGGGCTCAGAAGCCCTATAAGGGGATGCACTTGGGGGGCATAGGTAGACACAGAGGCCCCTGGCACATTGCAGGCACTGTCCTCTGAGGCCCAGGGAGCCTCACATAGCCCAGGGAGCTTGTCCTCAAGTGCTTCTGAATTAGCTTCCCCCTCCTTTCACGGGCAAGCTTCTGGAACAAGTGATCCACACCTGCTCCAACACGTCCTTGCCACCCACTCACCTGCCTAACGCCCAGGGTTCTGGCCCTGTCCCAGCTCCTCGCTAAAAGGTCACAGGTGATTTACCGGTCCTGCAAGGAGAGACCTCACTGGGGGTCCCACCCCCGTGACTCCCTGCAACGTTCGATCCGACCACCCACTCCATCTCAAGGTCCTCTCTTCCTGTGACTTTGGAGTCACGACACAGTGTTCCTGTCCTCCTGCTTCTCCCACAGTCCTCTCTGCCTCTTCTTGCTCTTGCCTCCTACGAGATGGCCAGTCCCTGAAGATGTCACCCCCTGCCCCACACAAACACCTTCACCTCTCCCCTCCACAGCTCCATTTGGGACCTCTCCCCTGAGCTCTGGGCTGGCACCTCGAGCTCTTGGATGGATTTCCATGGCCATGAATTCATTGCGTCTCAATCCAGGCCGAGAACTGGGCCCTGGTTCTGGAGTGCCCTCCCCCATCACTGCATTGTGCCTCACTCTGTTCCCCATCTGGAGGTCCTGCAATCCTCTTGCCTCCCCCCTCCCTTCTGGTTCCCCTCCCTTCTCTCTCCAAAGCCACGGAAGAGTTACCAGGTCTGCCTGACTCTCCATCTGTAACATCACCACACAAGCTGCACCTTCTCCATTGACCGCCACCTCCCACTTAACTGGCATCAGCCTCCTGCCCGGCCACCTTCCCTTCTCACGCTTCTTTCTCTCTGCCTGGTCTATGCCCGCAGACCGTTCTCCCCAAACTCACAGCCATATCGCCCTTCTCCTCAGATGCCTCCCAAATCAGGCCCGCTAGCGCTAACATGCAGAGTCCTTCACACTCTTTCTCACGTGCCTTGAACACACGACTCCTCTGAGGGTCCCCGAAAGAAGCGCTCTGCTCAGGTTAGTCAGCCCACCCTCCAACACTGCCCCCACCAGCCCTCTGGGCCTTTGCCTGTGTTGTTTTTTCCTCCGGGACGCCCGGCGGCTCTCCTCGGCCTACCCGCACACTCCTCCCCTGTCAAGGTCCAGCAGTGCCCTCGTTCACTCGTTCATTTCTTTAAGAAACTTATTTATTTGCTGCGAGGCAGTGAGAGATGTGAGCCCAACTCTTCTGATTTCTCATGGAAAGCCAGAAGGTCTAAAAAGGGCACCCACTTCAGACTGGGAGTCACAGAATGCCTTTTGAGCTAACATTTATGAGTAGACTTCAAGGGTAACAGGAATTGGTGGAGAACGGAGGGAACGGGCAGCAGAGGGAGGGGAGGGCAAAGGTCAGAGCAGAGCTTGTTTAGTGCCTTTGTGTTGGTCAGAACATGCGCCCCCGGCAGGCAGATGCAGCACATGACTGTCCTAGGGCTTGGGATCCGCCCTTGTCAGGGGATCCTGCCCAAAGAGGCAGAGTGGCCCCTGAAGCGACGGAGAGGAAGCCAGGCCACACCATGCAGGGCGTGGAAATTAAATCTGCATGATTTACATCCCTGCCCATGAGTCGGTCTCTCTCTCTCTCTCTCCATAGCCTTTATTTTCTAGTTCTTTAGCATGAACTTAATTTTCCATTAGCTTCCTCCTTAACGAAGTCACAGGGTCCGTGATGCTGAAACCTGCCTTACACACTTTTGTAACCTTGATCAGAGTAGGTCCTCAATGAACAGTTATGTTCTCTTTTCATTTTAGTACATCAGGTTTCGGTATTTTTGAATCAGCCCAAGGTCCAGAACCCTATCCAGCTGTCATGGCATTAAGAAGAAATTCTAACATTGATTGGGCACTTACTGCATGCCAAAAACTGTGTCAAACCCTTTACATGCTTTATCTCATGTGACCTCCCCGACAGCCTGTGAAATAGGTATTGTCATCGTCCCTATTTTACAACGGAGTCACAGCGGCTACAACCAAGTCAGTAATCCAGGTCTCGGACTCCAAGCCCTGTACTCTTAATCACTGGGATTTACTCTCCCTGGTCACTTCTTTATTTAAAGATGAGATCCAGTGTGACCCCATCACTGCAGAAATATCAGTGGTACAATACATACCTACATAATGCGATATGAAGAGAGAGAGAGAAAGGGCATACTATGAATGTCGACTTCTTTATAATTGAATTATACTGATTATTTAATAGAACTTTTCCATAAAGTTATTTTTGTACTCAAAGGAATCAGCAATGGCCAAAGCAAACCCTGTTGTTTCTGGAAAGAATGGGTACTATGCCAATGCCCAGGGACTACATGTAGTCGCTGGTAAGAGACAGCCCCCTTCTCTAGGGATGACAAGAGGTGAGACGCTCAGAGAAGGAACCAGCCAACCGACCAAACGAAACCTGCCAAGGAAAGACTTTTAGTCAACAAAAGAAAACTGCCATCAGGGCTGAAGAGTGATCTCGTTTTCGGGAATTCAGGTGACATGGTCACTCATCTTTTCTCCTCCTCAGGTTTGTCACTCCTAAGCACTGTAATTGGTGACGATGGCGTCTTTCTTTTTGGCTCAGATGTCCCTTGAATTTGTGACATGCTTGGGCTAGTCCATCCTTTCATACGAAGTCTGAGTGTCTCTAAAGAACTATACGAGACACAACAGGCCCAACACGGGGCCCTCCTCCTTGGGGGGGAAGACTCGTGACACAGAAGAGACATATGCACAACTCCCACAACTGTGATTGCGAAGTGTCAGAGATCTGTGTCTCTGCTATAGGCTGTGGGAATTCACGGAAAGGAGGCTGGAGTGAAATATGACCCTGGAGCTGGGTTTGGCAGCCAAGAGTGGCCAAGGCTGGCAGCAACTCGAGTGAGCAGTGGGACTGGGCCGTGGCAGAGTGGAGAGAGGGACATGTCAGCTAGAGATTTGGGGCCAGAGCAAAGGCAGAGGTGAGATCCAGCCACGTGTGAGAGGCAGACAGCGCCTGGCCTGCTCTACCGGCCCAGCAGTGGTGGGCTTCAGATGGACGTCTCGGTCCTGGGGAGAATGGGTCAGTCTGGAGTCAGCCGAGAAGGCTGTGGGCTTTCACCATAGCCACTCCCCCACTAGTCTCACGGCTGTCTCTTGGGTTGCGGCCAGCCCTGGTCACCCTTGGCTTAGGCTCATGAAAGGTGCTTGCTAGGGCTGACGGAAGTGATGACAGAGCTCAAGTGGGCAGGCTTTGGGCCTAATCACGGTGGGAGGCGAGAGTGTGCACAAACGTGCCAAGGAGGAGGCAAGCGGGTCTCTGCTAGCAAGGTTTCCTGGCGCATCTGTGACCGCCGCTTCCACCTCTGTACCGCGCCTGGGACAGCGAGGGGCTGTGCTTAGTCAAACAGGAAAGGGGAGAACAGAGCTGAGTTTGCCTGAGGCAGCACCTTCCCCTTCCACCCACGTATACATAGCAATGAGGGAATTAGAAGTCCATGATCGACACGCCTGGGGGAGGCACACATGTGTATCCACCGAAAACCAACAAAATGTGGTGGTACATGCCTAGGAGAGGTCAGAGTTAAATCCTTTGTTTAATCTTCAGAGTTAATTTCTTATATTCTCGGCAATGTTAATATTTCCCTTCTATGCCTAAGGTAGAGGAGCCCATAGGGCCAAGCATGGCCTGTGGGCCACAGTCGGAAAACATTCCACCATGTCACTTTTGGACTAACTGGCAGTTTATAATGGTGTGAGATCTGCTGCCTCAGAATCGTGGGGTATGGCCTGTGGTTTATGAAAAGGTAGCTTCCTGAGCCCCAGCCCACAGCTATTCTCTGCTTGCGGGTGCCGAAGCCCAGGAAGCCTCCTTGTAACCAGCGCGCCAGATGATTCTCGTGTTCACTGAAGTTTAAGAACCACTGTCAGAGGCTCATGCTCTAGGAGTAGGTAAGCATATCAGTATCACAGACATTAGGTCTTATCATTAACTCTGAATAATAGACATAGATGTGTGTAAGTTGACGTTTTGACAGCGTGAAATAGAACAGAATAGCTTATACTGAAAACCAGAAAACTCATTCAAAAATGACTGTCTAACAAATTGAATGCAATAGACTGAGGCCAAATGACTTTTCTGAATGACTGGCCTGTCTGAACATTGTGGGAAGGTTCACAATGAGTCATAACATAAACACTGATGACAGTGTCTTTCATCCTATGCTTCCTCTAGTCCCCAGGCAAAGTCCAAGAAAGGAGAGGAAACTGCATGAAGGGTGGGGGATACCATTTCTTACCTGGCCCTCCAGCCCCAGCCACCAAGGCCACTCCACAGAGCAGCTCTCTGTGCTTCTGCCCAACAGCCTTAGCCTTAGAGGAAGAGGAGTGGTTAGGAGCCAAAGAGAGGGAAAGGAAGAGAATGGGAATATATGAGAAGGTCACGGAAGGAAGAATAAATAGGCAAGGAAAGCCCTAGAGATGTTATAACAGCAGAGGAAATCCAAGGGAGAACCCACAGATGCTGAGCAAAGTGGAGACATAGACATAGAGGGAGAAATGAGAGAAGCAACCATAGCAGAGAAAGGGAGGGGTTTAGAGAACAAGCTGTAGAGCCAAGTAGATCCAGGGTCAGCCCACCAAGAAAACAAGAAATCCTAATAAGGTATATGAACCAAAGAACCAAACTGCAAAATATGTGAAGCAAAACCTGATAGACCTGAAAGGAAAAATAGACAAACCCCTAAGATTGAGAAGAAGGCCCAGATGTTCACTCTCACCACTTTTATTCAGCACAGAGCTGGAAGTTCTCGCCAGTGCAATGACAAAACACAAGGAAATAAGAAGCCATACCTATTGGAAAGAGAGAAATTAAGTGTTCCCAAATGCAACTGACCTGATTGCCTACATAGAAAATCCCCCCCCCAAAAAAGCCTCTTAGAATTAATAAGAGTTTAGCAAGGTTGCAAGATGCAAGATAAACATACAAAAACCAATGATATATCTAAATATTGGCAGTAAATACAGGGACCAAAATTTAAAATCCAATACTATTTACAACCACTCACAAATTTAAATGCTGAGATATAAAAGTAACAAACCATGCATAAGACTTATCTGCTCAAAACCACACGAAAGAGATCAAAGGAGACCTAAATAAGTGGAGCACAGTTTTGCGAGATGTTACTATTTGGGGGAAACTGGGTAAAATGTACATGAGATCTGGCTGCGTTATTTATTTTGATCTGTACCTAAGTTTCTTGTAGATTTTACTGGTATAAAAGATGTACAGCACATAATTTACAAATAATGATAAAATATACTCTCCTGGAAATTCCTAATATAACCAACCAGTTGATTCTCATGGGAAGTGTCTCTTGATGTTTGCTAAACTCTTGTGCTGGTGGCCAACCTGTGGTTTCAAGTCAACCAGGATTTGACAAATGCAATTGCATCTCTTTGATTTGAAAGGATTAGAAGAAAAGAAAAATGGAAACAAAAGCAAAAATCAAAAACAACATTTTAACAGAAAAGAGTGATAGCTGTTAAAGTCTTTATCCTCCCCTCACCTTCCCCTGTTTCCAGGCCCAGCAGCAGTTTCTGTCAAAAAATTTCCTTCCAGGCATTTTTTTGTTTCCTATTTTTTCTTTACATTATATTTTACTTTTTAAATTTTATTTTTAATTACAGTTTGCATTCAGCATAATTTTGTATTAGTTCCAGGTGCACAGCACAGTTAGACAGTCAAATGCTTCACAAAGTGGTCCCCCCTGATATTTCCAGTACCCACCTGGCGTCATCGTTGTTCCAAAATTGTTGTCTACGGCCAGACCACCCTGAAAGTCCCTGATCTCTCTGTGTTATTTCTTCAAACAGGTTAATCTATAGTCATGTTTTTTTTTTTAAGTTTAACTGAAGAAAAGTACTACTACTATTTCATGATGTTTCTGGTAGCTTCTTCTTTCTATCTCTTGTTCAAGCCCCCATGCAGCCAGACAGCCGCATTCGGTCTCAGTCATGGGAGAGTCTCCCTACTTCCTTGTATCTGAGTTTCAGCAGCTTACCCAGGCTTGTGTTTGGTGTCATCTGTGTCGGTGGCCACTCAGTATAGTTTTCGGTCATCGGCCCACCTAGACCGCTGCTGCACCCTCTTCGCCCCCAGGTCCCATCAGTTCTTTCAGTCCAGGGGCTGCAGGAACCCTTCAGTACCCATCTCAGCTCTATTTGCCGGATACACCCGACAGACATTCCTACCCCCCAAGTAGGGAGACTCGAGAACTATGCTTAGATATCAAGGACACAGGTCTCCTTTATTCGGAGGTCCTTCAGCCCATCCGGGGTCCTCTTGTGTCCTCACCCTACCCCACGTTCATTTCATGGCTGGGGAAGGGCTCGGGTTCCCTTGTCAAGTATCTATGGACATTCAAGGACTCTGTTTCCTTTCCTTAAAAAAAAAACCCCCTTTTTTCCTTTTATTGGTTCTAGAGAGAGGGGAAGGGAAGGAGAAAGAGCAAGAGAACCATTGATGTTGCTCACGCCCTGACTGGGGACTGAACCCACAACCCAGGCCTGTGCCCTGACTGGGAATCAAACCGGCGACCCTTCGGTGTGCAGGACAACACTCAACCACCTGAGGCACAGCTGTCACAGCTCTGCTTCCTTTCTAACTCTCTTTTCTCCCAATTCAAATTTCATCTGCCCTGCGGGCAGAGAAGGGTATGTGGGAGTGGATGTACCCTTCCAAATCTGTATCTTAGGTCCAGTCCTTGGTTTTCTCTCCTCAGTTCAGCACTCTGCTGGATCATCCTTCTCCTGAGGGGATGAGCACATAGTCCCTTCACTGCTGCTTCACTTGGTCACCATAACTGGAAGTGCAGGAAAACCCTCCCGAGGACCTCACAACATGACCCTGTGATGTAGTCGATCTCTCTCTGCCTTGGGCTCACTTACTCTCCTTGTCTTCCCTTCAGCTTGTGGCCCAGATCCTGGAACATAAAGATATAGGTTTTGCGATGGTTGATTCCAAGAAAGAGGCCAAGCTTGCCAAGAAACTGGGTAAGTGTGGTTTTCTTCAGATCTGTCAGGAAGAACAAAGTGTCTTGCAAAAAAAAGTAGAGTTTCATTTATTCTTGCATGATAACCGGGCTTTATGTTTCTTTTCATTATGATGATCTTGCATACCCTAGTCTTGAGTTGTAAAAGAGGTTCATTAAAGTAAATACTGGCCTGAGTTGAATGGTTTTACATTAATCATCGAATATAGTTTCATATCAGGTGCAGTGAAGAGGGTTTCTTCCTGGGGAAACTGGCTTTCAAGATTTAAGCCTTTATTTTTAGATCCTAGTGTGAAAAGTCCAGCTTCTCTGTCTCTTTACCACAGTGGTCTCTCTGAGGAAGATCAAATCTCTCCTTTTACCACTTCATATTCCCTTACCTCTCCGTTCCTAAATTAAAGGCTAAACCGCAGCTGGGCCTTATCACCGAGGATGAGAGGGAGAATTTAGATGAGGTATGCTTAAGTGACTATAATCTCTTGTGTCAATATGTCATGCTGAAGCGAGGTGCACTTTAAGACTCTTACACCTCTAATCCCAACGAGAGAGAAAGCAGGGCACTTTTCCGGTTTTCAAATATGCCACACAGGTACTGCCCGTCTGGCTTTTTCCGCATGACCAGCGAACAATGGCCGAGGCGGGAGGTGGTAAACCAGCCCTGTTGAAGAAAGGTTAATTGGATTTGGAGTAGTAAGCACAGGGAAACAAACAAAATAAAGTGGTGGTTCAATAAATACCTTCAGGTACATGAAAAGTTCATTATCTCTGAGAATTACAAACAACCGTTTTCTATTGTATTTTCAAGAAGATCAGCCTTGTGCGTTGTTGTCTTTTGTAACATTGAAATTGCAGGAGACAGTATTTAGGTTAGACACAAGGAAGAACTCATCACTATGAAATGATAATAAATTATTAAGAATGTCTGGAGTGTCTCTTTCTCTAGAGACAAGTTAAGGAAGATTTTGTTTTCCCTTGAGCAGGAAAGCAAAATAGGATGAACTCTTTGCTTTGTCAAAAGCTATTTAATGAATTCTTTCTCCTCCGCAGTACCCGTTGATTCCCGAGTCTTCTCCCTTCCCGTTGTTAATGGGAAGTTGGATTTCCAGTGAATTTAGTTCGAGGAAAACGCTAGTGTCCCAGCAATCTAAAAATTTAGGGAAGCCCTGACTGGTGTGGCTCAGTGGGTGGGGCGTCACCCCACAAACTGAAAGGTCACCAGTTCAATTCCCTTTTGGGACCCATGTCTGGGTTGTGAGTTCAGTCTCCGGTCCCTGCATGTATGGAAGGCAACCAGTCGATGTTTTTCTCTTGCACTGATGTTTCTCTCCCTCTCTTTTTCCCTCCCCTCCCCCTTCTAAAAAGATTTTTTTTTAATTAAATAACAATAAAAATTAAAATTTAGGGAAGACAAGCTGGGCAAGCATTTTTGAGAACGTCCCAGTGATTATTCTCCCAGTAGAGGAAGTGATGGGCTTGAAAAGTCTAAAGAAGCCCTTCTCCAAGCTCAGCCTGGAGGAGTGCTATTGCAGCAGGTCTTTTCTTGACTGCTTGGTCCTCGGAGTTTCCAGGACAGCGGTGTTTTGCGAACCTGCTCCTTCACCTCCAGCCTCTCTTCCACGTGCCTGAACTGGGGCAATAACCTCCTAACTGGTTTCACTGAGAGGAAAATCCAACAGCAGGACACTGGCTGATATTCCCTACAGTACCCTTGTGATCAATCATTGCCAGGTTCAAGGACACAGGACACACTGTGTGTTTAGATTTAGAAATGGTGCTACACAGTGTGCCTGGGAATCTTCAGATGCACCCTGGGAAACAGCAGTCAGGGGGCTACCAGCCTCCCTTTCACTAGAGGTTTGCAAAGGAGTTCATTCAGAGAAAGCATTCTCCAGTTAACAGAGAGTTTGAAAACAATTAATCTAAGGATCTAAGGAAGGCTGACTTGTTTGGACTAAATGCCAGCCTCAGCTATTTGGCCTTTCTGGAGGGAAATCTTCTGGTGTTTATTCAAGTGCACGGCCTTATGCCAAGAGCAATGGAGGGTAGAAAGAAGATGCACACCCTGCCCTGCAGCATTTTCAGTTAACTGGGGAGAGAGGACATGCAGAACTCAGCCACTCTAGAAAAGCAAGCTGTTCGTCCTGGTCACAAACATTTATGGGGTGTCCGGGGATCCCAGTGCGCCCAGGCTCTGTGTGATGCCCTGAGCTACCAAGACAACAATGGCCCTATCTTTAGCTTCCTGCTATCATGAGTACATGTACATGGAGCTCAGAGAAGATCCATCATGGCAGGAGAGAGTGGAGTGGCCTTCCCAGGAAAAATGAGTCCTAAGCTGAAACCTGAAGTTGCTGACCAAGATGGCAGAGGGAGGTGGGGGTCACCCGGACTCAAGAAACAAGGATAAGTAGGGCTGTCCAACCTGTGGCCTGTGGGCTGCATGTGGCCCAGGATGGCTATGAATGCGGCCCATTACAAAATCATAAAGTTACTTAAAACCTTTTTTTTTTCTCATCGGTTTTTGTTAGTGTTTGCATATTTAATGTGTGGTCCAAGACAACTCTTCTTCTTCCTGTGTGGCCCAGAGACACCAAAAGGTTGGACACTGCTGATAGAGAATCATGCTCTGTGACTTTTCGGTTACACACCCTTTCATCTCAGCTGGTGGGTGAGAAGTTACAGGCACTAAGAGAGCAGGACTTGAAGGAGCACAGGCCTCCCCTAGGGTGACTGTAAAGGGCAGGGTGGCATGAGATTGTGGAAGGACTTGAATCAACACTAAGGAGTCAGGTGGGCGGTGGGCATTGGGCATTAAACCTTTTTGATAAGAGGAATGGGATCACAGGATTTCTAAAAAAACTAAAGCAGTGGTGGGGTGGAGAATAGATTTTTCTTGTAAGTTAAAATCCAGATGGAATTGTTGGTTCTTGACTATTTTGATTCAAATTTCCATGTTGGCAGCACCTCAGAGGGAACCAGTCCCAGGATTAATGTGGGTCCCGCTCATCCTGACCCTGGCTGCCAGGATGGTTTTTCCTGCATCAGGATGATCTTGTCCTGGGAACTCTTGCTTTCTTCCAGGTTTCACTGAAGAGGGAAGCCTGTACATTCTGAAGGGCGATCGCACGATTGAGTTTGATGGCGAGTTTGCGGCTGATGTCCTGGTAGAGTTTCTCTTGGATGTAAGTAAGCGTTTGTGCACAGTGGTCCTGCAGGGACTTGCCTGGGTTCACATATAGGGGAAGTCAAGCCTTAAAATAAGAACACAGAGGCTAGGTAACCCCTCTTGGTCTAAGACAGATTTCTCAGGCTTCATAAAAAACAAAGGAGTGCCTACATCCCAGGGTTATTTACTTCTCCTGGAAAGCTGGGCCTTACGTCACGTTAGAAACTGTCTTATTCATGATCAGAGGGTCACAAATCAGAACTGTGTAGTAGTAACATGTTATTGCCCTTAGCAGTTATATACCCACATCCCCTGAAATCCCCTTGGCTTGGCTCCAGTGCTCTGAATAGGAGATGAGGAGTCTGAGGAAGAGGTGGATAGTCACCTGAGGATCCATGGGGAGAGGAGTAACAACCAGCTGAGTTACCCCGTTACCCTCAGAGCAGACTACAAAAGGGCGGGACTAATGAGCCCTAAAATCACCCTTCTTCTCAGCCATGGAGGTACACATGCTCAGGCAAATAGAGGAACAAGCGCCACAAAAACATGTTATCCATAGATAAACTCACTCAGGCAAATAGAGGAACAAGCGCCACAAAAACATGTTATCCATAGATAAACTCACTCAGGCAAATAGAGGAACAAGCGCCACAAAAACATGTTATCCATAGATAAACTCACACTTTCAATAACAGCTGTGAGGTCAGGTTCAAGCTGCTCTGAACACAGAGCCCCGTGATAGAAAAAGAACATTCATCCTTACTCATGATTCTTTAGCTTCCAGCCCATCCACAGTGGTCTCTCACCTTTTCTCCACATTCTCCAAAACCCAGAGTGAAAGTCAAAGTGAATGGAAGGTCACTTCCTAGAAAAAAGTGCCCATATGATTGTCCTTGGCCCTTTCACTGACCCATAACTGCAAGCCCTGAAAAAGTTGAGGGCAGCAACTGAACAACTCTGGCAAGGCCAAGGCTTTCAGAAGTTCATGACAGAAACCAGACTCTAGCTGCCTTAAACAATAAGCAATGTGACTGACCCTCACAAATAGAGAAGTCCAGAGTGAGGGCAAGTTTTAGACTTGATCAAAGTAGGACCCTAGTTCCATTTTTCTCTGTAAATCACAGATAATGTGTCAGGGTGTTGGCTTTGTCCCCAAACTGACTGTTCCCAAGTTGGTTCTAACATAGCCAGAAGCAGGAGCAAATACATCACATTTTCTCATTAATATTTAATGAGAAGCAGCGGGGGAGATCTGGCTTCCCATTGTTGCCTTCAAGAGAAAGCAGAACTTCCCTGAAGCTTCCAGCAAATCTGCCCTGGAGATTCATTGACCAGAATTGGGTTTCATGCTATTCCTGAGTCAATAACTGGCAAGAGAAATAGAATTGCCCCAGACCAAACAGTCTACCCCTTGAGTTAAGGTCAATTCATTACAAGGCACTGCTGCTGTACTCACTGCGGGAGGGTGGGGTGGATGCTGGGGCACCAGCCAGAGTCTGCAACTTCCCTCCAAAGCCCTCTGCCTATGTGCCTGCTTCCTGGGGAAGGGACCGATTTTGTGTGCACGTGTGTGGCATTTCAGCTCATTGAAGACCCAGTGGAGGTCATCAGCAACAAACTGGAAGTCCAAGCCTTTGAACGCATTGAGGACCAGATCAAACTCATTGGCTTTTTCAAGAGCGAGGACTCAGAATGTAAGTTGTCTGTCAACCCCAGCCTGTCAGTCTAAAGGCTAGATTCCCAACAAGGTATGTCAGATTATCCATAAAGAGGAGGGGCCATTGGCAAGTCCTGTGCTGGGTAGCAGAGAGCCTTCCTGTGCAATGGGATGCTTGAGTCAATTATGCAAAACAGGCAGGGGAGCTGAAAGGACACTAAGGTGGGGCCGTGCTCTCTGGCCTTGAAGGGGCTGGGGGTGGTTGAGTATTTTACAGAAGAGAGAAAAACCCTTCCTCCACTTTTCCACCTGCCCACCCACCAGTTGGATTCTCCCCTAAAATGGGGCAAGTAGTGGGGTGTCTCCCTGACATCACCAGATCCTGTGGTCACCAGCTGGAGAGCTTCTCAGTCACTTGGACAGCATGAGAGGAAAACTGGGGTAGGGCTGGGCTTAGCAGCTGCAGCACAAGGTGGAAAATTGCTGGCCAGCCCAGCTGACCACCAAGGCCGCCTGCAATTGGCACCACACCCTTGGGTATGTTCCCTTTGAAAGCTTTGCGGCCAGGTTTTGGGTGGGCACAGGAACATCGCACAGCATCAGCACAACCCGTCCAGGGGGACAGAGGGTGGTGAGTGGGGTCAGGAAGAGTCAGGAAGGGAAGGAACCAGCAAGACGAACTACCTGAGTACCTTTTCTTAAGCTGCTTTGGCAGCATGAGTTAAGCCTTTTTCTGGTATCTCAGCATAACTACGAATGAGATTCTAGTGGTATTAGTACAGGAGGGAAGTGCAAATCAGGGCTGCTTCAGGCTATTTCTGGGAACTCCAAAATATTTTGAAATTATTTGTGAAGCTGTGTCTCTACCCCATCTGCCAGCTGGCCTCCTTAGTCATCTCAGCAACCCACCAATTTTCTCTCCGCCATGACCCAACGGGGTGGTCTTCTCATTTGCTACATAAAAGCCTCTATTCACCCTCCTTAGAGAGGGTCGGGGGAAGGCGGCTAGCCAGGGAGTTTTGCCCCAGTTCTTCAGGTGAATTTATTTCAGTTTTCACATTTCTAGATAGATGCTGACCACTCTCTGGGGTGTTTCTCATGAGGTCAGAGTAGAAAACTAGACCACGTCCCTTGAAGACAGCTATTGTCTTGCAAGAGAAGAGTCGACCCTAGCTTGAAGCACCAACCTGGGATTACCTGGCCCCAGCCTTTTCCATTGTAATAAAGATACAGACTGGCTCCCCAAGAGAAGAAGAAAGTTCTCCTAACAGGTCTAGGCCATGCTTTCTATCAGAGCAGGAGGTCAGGAGGAGGGGAGAGGTAACAAGAGAATTAGCAACAAGAGAATTCTGATGGAGCCCACTGCTGCCTTAAGTAGCCGTAAATGGCTTAGCTATGGCTCTCACCCCTTCCCTTTCTGTACTCTCCCACTTCCCTCTGTTCATTCTCCAAGCCTCCCACCCATCTTCTTCCCTCCACTCAACCCTCTACCACAACTGTCAGCCTGCGCGCCATGTGTTGTAACAACCTAATCACTTTTATGAGGACGAGTGTCTGTGAATGTAGATCAGTATGTACAGGTTTCTTGTACACATTCCAACCCCTCTCTCAGCTGCGCTTGCTTCTGTCTGGCAACTGTCACACTGCTCTGTGGTTCAAGGGTCCACCACCCTCGCTGGGCTGCAAGCCTTCAGTCACTGCCCTTGTCTTACTCATCTTGGTGTCTCCTGAGCCAACGTTATTCTTGAAATGTTTCCGATTGAACATTAGAAAAGTCTGCACGCTTCTGGGATTCTAGCAAAAACGTGCGCCTCTGATAATGAAAGCACATGGAATTCCATGAAATGGAAAAAGTTAATCTCATTAAGGATGAATCATAGGATCACTGGCTCTCAGGGTTACAGAATCTTTGTAGAACCTCCACCAGCCCCGCCACCAGCTCATTCTCATCACCCTGCCATCTAAGGCTGGAAAATGAATGTCTCTACCAAGTCTGGGTGTAGTAAGGTGCAGCACGGCCACACCCACGTGGCCTCCTGCCTCTTCGCCAGTTTGGACTCCAGTTTGGGACCGGAGTCAAGCATGGTCTTCGTTCATTGTAAGGGATCAGAATAAAACAAGAAGACTTAAAAGGAGGGAGAGAAAAACTAGGATTTACCATAGAGAGTACTCCTGCTACGAGGTTTAAAATACTTCTGTGATGTCATTTTTGGTTGAGTTACTTGGCATGGTGAGGAGCGTTTCTGCTCACACCATGCTCATTCATACAGCAGGGCACACTCTGTCTCGAGGGCACATTTGTAACCAGCAGTGCGTCTGAGCCAAATAACTTTTTCTTTTGGTCTGGAGCTTGACAATTCCTTCTTTAGCCCTTGCTCTCTCTAGGTTTTCACCTTTCCGTCTACCGATGTCGTAAAACACACAAAAGTGTGGCAAAGAGTTCTTTTGGGGGATTCAATGCCAGTCAGTTCAAACTCCTTGGGGAAACTGTGGGTTTAACTAATACTAAAGAATTATCTAACTGAGTAAGATCTACTTAATAATTATCCAATCAGGATTAATTGGCTTCCCACTCTCTCTGCATTATTTAAAAAGAGAAATGTCTGCTGTGTGCGTCTGGAAAATGTCTCTCCCTTCTATCTTTCCCTCTTAGATTACAAGGCTTTTGAAGAGGCGGCTGAACACTTCCAGCCTTACATCAAATTTTTCGCAACCTTCGACAAAGGGGTAAGTGCCTACGAAACCCCAATTGGAGCACTTTCATACGCACGATGTATTCAAGTTTGAACTTTCCGCCGCCCTGTCTTTTCTTTTAGCAATGTTAACCACCCTGCACCCATTCACACTTTTTCCAAAGTGTTAGAACTATGGCAGTAAATCACTACTGAATAAAAGATGAGTACAAAGATGTTTAATGCAGAAGATGTAGGGGTATTTCTGAAAACATCCAGTGAAAAGCGAGGTACCAGCCACTGGGGATCACCTTCAGCACTAAGAATGACGAGTCTGGGGGCCCAGAGTGTGTGGGACACTAATCACTGTCTCCTTTTCTTAGAGCCACCCTCCTACTCCCTGGTGGCACTCTTTCCCTCTTCTGGGCTAGGATGGGGGATGGGGTCGGGAGGGGCATGGGCCTCTGAAGCACTGGGTGCTTCATCTTCAGGAGGAGCCACTGATGTGCTTCTCTATGATTCAATTGCTCTTTATTTCCTGGATATGCAAGGTGCCTTTATAAGCCAAAGAACAACAGAGATAGAGGCGCCTTGAATCAATGGGTAATTTATTTGGGGTCTATTGAACTTGGAGTACGTTATCCTGGCTCCAGGAACTACTAAAATGGTTGCCCTTTACCCAGGGCCTTCTGTGTGGGGGGCCACAGTTTGGTATATTGCACTAATATAACCTCTAATCCTTTAAACAACTTCGAAAGTGACCCCCCACACACACACTTCCCACATGGGAACAAGAAATTTAGAACGGTTAAGTAACATCCAAGGTCTCCATTGAATTAATGGTAGTGCTGAGATCCCAGTTCAGGACGATCTGTGCCCCAAATCCACGCCCTCTCCTCTATACCGCACCATTAAGTAGAAGACTCTGTACCTACCCTTGAGAGTCAGGGGCACACTCACATACTCACACCCACATAACACATTCAACACACACATATATATAGCATCCACAACACACACATATAACATAGTTAAAACATACCCCACAGACAGGTAATACATACACAGACAGTATACACACTGCACCACACACAAACCTAATACATCTCCTCACACACCCCCACACTCACACACACACTCAGAATATGTGAGGTACTCTGTGAAAAATGATGAAGCCTGTAGATACTGAAGCAGGAAAAGGTATGGTGGAAAGAGATTGCGTTCCGTTCTCACACATACTGGACCACACCTATGGCTGTCGCCCCAGTCTGCAAGCCTGTAATCCAGGAGAGGGGTCCATACTCCAAATTGTGTCATCTGAACTTGAAGAAAGTTTACCCTAATTGGTTGGATTAGAGTTGGAAGAGATCTTGAGCAAGAACAGCAAAAAGAGTAATCATTATCACTCATTAAGTAATTTTCACACGTACACGCCAGGCTTTGTACTAAGAGCTTTATATAGGTTTTCTCATTCCATCCTCTCGACACCCCTGTAAGACAGGGGGTTGTGTTTACAGTTTCCAGAGGATGAAACTGAGGCACCGAGAAATTGCGATTTGATCATATAGTGAGGAGTGAAGCCTGAGGTAATCTCGAGTCAGCCCGACTTCAAAGTCAATGCCCTGCACGACTCCACTCCGGGGAAAGCGAGAGTGCATGTAACATGCACTGGGTGCACAATGAGCCTGCAGCGACTGCTAGCTAGCTGTGAGGACCGTTGCTAACAAAGCCAGTCTTTCAGGCCCCGGAGGGCGGAGCTTGCAAGGGGATATTAGTAGAGAAGGGGAGGGACAGAAAAGCTAAAACTGAGTTCATCACTGATGGCTCGTTCCGATTGGTCAGGAGTAACCCTGGGTA
This sequence comes from Macrotus californicus, assembly GCA_007922815.1. Classification (NCBI taxonomy): domain Eukaryota; kingdom Metazoa; phylum Chordata; class Mammalia; order Chiroptera; family Phyllostomidae; genus Macrotus; species Macrotus californicus. The sequence continues at coordinate 79,796 of VMDR010000387.1, read as the reverse complement.
CTCACCCCAGGAAAGAGAGAGTTGGGCAGACAAGCCTGGCCAAGCAACAGAGCCTCAGTTCTTAGAAGGGTGGTGCAATGCTGAGTTCAGGGTGGCGTCGGTGCCTCCCAGCCCAACCATATGGCTTCATGTCTGTGGTCCATGAAGAAGGTGAAGCAGGCTCTAATTAAAAACTCAGAAGACTCTCTACTAAAAGCTCTGTAAGACACTGAGTCATAAGCGCCACCATGCACGGAGCCTGGTGGGACTTCCTACCATTCACAAAGAGAAAGACGAAGGGTCTCTCCCTCTGTGCTCCACACAGAGGGCAGAGCTGTCCCACCGAGAGCACTCACTGCTGTTTGGGACTTCAGAGCTTGCGCCCATCAATCAGGGGTGTGGGTGACGGTACCCAGTGGAGAGGTGGGACCCAGAAGGCATGGTGGCACCTACCACGTCACTCAGGATGGCACACATTTAACCCTATGGATTGTTTATTTTTGGGCTTTTCCTTTTAATATTTTCAGACTGTGGTAGACTGTGGTTGACTGTGGGTAACTGAAACCGCGGATGGGGCGGGGGGCTGCTATACATGAGTTGGAGAAACGTAAAGAGGGAGAGATGTCAGGGCTGCTGATGTTGGTTGGGAATTAGTAGTTTCCAAACACCACCCACAGGGGTGTGCCCCAGGGAGCTTTAAAGCTGTAGATTCCTAGACTCTAGCCCTGGAAATCTGGTTGGTTTTTTTTTTTAAAGGATTTTGACAGGGCCCAGGAATATGCATTTTCAAAAAGCATATTTTGAAAACCAGGGGATTTTACCAGGCACACTGGTTTGGGACCAGAACCAATCTATGGATCCCGATCCCAAATCAAGCAGCCCCCAAGGGAGCAGGAGAGGGTCAGAGGGCTGAGGATGGCATCCACTCTATTGCATCTTACAGCCTGAAATATGTCAGTTCTAGTTACCCCCATGTGACCTTCCGCCAACCTGTTCCTTTCTTGGAGTGAACAGTGAGAAGCAAAATCATTTTCTGAACCACATTAGGGACAAAAGGAAGCACTGATTATCCAAACAGAGCTGATAGAGAAGATAAACATGGAAAAGGCCCCAATTCGCTGAACGAGTTTCATTGGCAACAACTGAGACGGCTTGCCAATGTGCTGGAAAAACATCTGTATCGAAATTCGTGTCCTCGCAAACGTCAACAACCGGCCATTGTGCTTTGTAGTTTTCTTGCCTTTGGCAAAATGTATTCCAACGAGTTTTTAAAAAGGCATGAAAGAACTCATTATATGGACTTCCTAGGCTTTCAGTGGTAAAATTCATTCTCATACCATTGTCCCTGCCCAGGAGCTAGGTCTGGTCCCAGAAGAGTGCCTCAGTTGCAGTCAGCCTCATTAAATATTTATTGAACAGATGAATGAATCAATGCCTCAATCAATCAAATCTCCTTCAGTCCTTACCACCCAAAATACAAATAGAAGGAATGAGGAAAAGGATTCTCTGAGACGCAAGATGAGGGCACTCCGTGGTGGTAGTGGTGGGGATGGAGAGAGCAGGCCTCTGGAAAAGTTCGCTCAGCGGTCTCCAGAATTAGACTAAAGAATGTCACATTCCCACCTCACATTCATGGGCTTCCCACTGCATAGCAGACACTGACGTCCAAGGGCCAGAGACCCCGTGCAACACACATGCAACACACACACGTGGGGCACTCAGAGCTTCTGGTGAGCACCCTCTCACCCACAGGGTGCCTGGATCCTAGCAGACTAGCATGGGGTGAGGTGATGAGGGAGCAACGGGAGATGTCTCCCTGGCCATGTGCAGCACCAGTGGAATAGCTACGGGGACAGACATCATTGGCCACAGTGTCAAGGAGACAGTGACTTTCTAATGACAGGGAAGTTGGTGTCCTGGCAAATGGGGTTTGAACTCTGGCTCTAACCTCTGTGGGTAGATGATCTTGACAAATTGCCTACTCAGACTGTGCCTCGGGCTCATCATTTGTAAAATAAGTACAATACTAGCTTTTACCTGCTACGGTCAAAGTAAGGATTCAGAAAGGAATCAACCTAAAGACTTGGTAACAGTGCCTGGCACATAGCAAGCGCTCTATGTGCTTACTATTATTACTTTTTTGTTCATCCGATCGCCTTCCACTTCACGTAAGCAGTGTCCTGGGTTTTAAAATAAGCAGTAAGTGAACTCACGGAACCAGAATCTAGGGTCCTTTTCAAGCCCCTTTGAGGATGGGCCCGGCTTTACGAAGAACTGTGTATGAACCCAGACGCTGGGTGTACAGCTGCTACTGCCCTGCCCCATCATCCATACCACCCCCTGCCCCATGGAACAGGAAAAGTGTAAGAAAAAAAACCCATATCTCCCTGTCCCTTAAAACTAAATAGCATAACCATAAAATCTCTTCTGAGGGACTGTCGCTCTTAACATGGCCCATTTTCTCTCCCTCTGAGTCAAACGCTAGTTTCTTTGTTGAATACTGTATGAAATGTCTTCTGGAATACAGTGACCTGAATTAATAGCAATCAGTGACAGAATCCATAGGGATGCCAGTGTTTCCTCAGAATGGACCTCCTTGTGTAACAGCTCAGGCAACATCAGTTCCTTCCCCTCCACAATTAGTCCCGGCTGCCTCGGGCCACTGAGCTGTTGGATTCCCCGCAGGGCGTCAGTGCCCAGGCAGCTCTTCTTTGGTTTCAAGGGAACCACTGTTCATCCCTGGCTTTCTGGGGCCACAGCTCTGAACTAGAAAAAGAATGGCATTTGGTTTTCTCCGGAGCATGGCACATTCCAGGCCTCTCAAGTCATTTCACAGAAAGAGGTTCCGAGTTCAGCAGGTCTGAGGGCAAACACAGCAGCCATTCTGCGTGGATGAGACAGTGCGGCCACTTGAATTGAGAGGAGATGCCCTCCGGGCCGCATTGAGCTCCCTGAGCTTTTTGTCTGCTACAGGGGAGAGCAGCTGGGCCTCATTTGCTGGGTCCTACCCAGTTTTAGCACCGAGAGTCTGAATCCAGGGAAAACCCTCCACTTTGGACAAACCAGGATGGCTGGTCACCTTCCAACTGGTGACCAAGTGGGCAGTTCTCCGAGCCTGAGAAACCATCACACCAACCCAGTACTGAGAGACAAGCCTAGGGCCAGGCTTCAACCTAAATAACAAGTAGAGTTCAGGAGCTGATCCAGGATTAGTGAGTTGGCCTGTGGTTTTGAGTACCAATATGTTTCAAATGGGTCCCATCAATTGCCCGCTCTATCAAAATTGATTCAATTAAATCCGTGCATCCAAGGACATGGAGCATCTGGGCTGGCCTCTGCCTCTTCCTCCAGCCTGGCAAATACGGTGGTGTGATGGTGATTGTAGGTTAGATTCCCGGATTTTCATTCCGCTGTCCCCGGCCCCTGCTTGGACCTCCTTGGCCAGAGGGGTTTCTTCCTCCCTATCTGTCCTTCTTGGATCCATCAGCCAGGCCTTGGTGACAAGCTTCTGTCACTGTGACATTTAAGTTAAAACTGCACATACACTCTCAAGTCTTTGCCTGAGGACATGCACACACCTTAGACACAGGCCACCCATTGCTACTCTCCGCTAGCATTCAAGGACACTACTGTCCTATTTCTAACTGCTACAGGTGGCAAAGAAATTGTCCCTGAAGATGAATGAGGTTGACTTCTACGAGCCATTTATGGATGAACCCGTCGCCATCCCCGACAAACCTTACACAGAAGAAGAGCTCGTGGAGTTTGTAAAGGAGCACCAAAGGTACCCAAGATGGCGTGCAGGGGATAGGGGGGTGCAGAGTCTGGGAAATGGAGAAGGGCCCCTGAGTCCTGCTGACATTTCAGACCCCAAGAGCAACATCCTGGAGTTAGCACCCCAGAAGAATTGAACTCAGTGGAATGGCTTTGTTGGTCATGGATCAGTGGTAAGGATGTTGCTATGTTTTCTGTTTTTAAAGATTTTATTTATTTTTAGAAAGAGGGGAAGAGAGGGAGAAAGAGAGGGAGAGAAATATCAATGTGTGGTTGCCTTTCACATGGCCCCCACTGAGGACCTGGCCTGCAACCCAGGCATGTGCCCTGACTGGGAATCGAACCAGCGACCCTTTAGTCCCCAGCCCACGCTCAATCCACTGAGCCACACCAGCTACGTTTTCTAAATATGGTTCTACACTTGCTGACAGGGTTAAATCACCTCCCCTCAGTCAGCAAATCCCCTTAAAGTCAGATTAAGATTTCAGTAAAATTCTACAATAATAGCAATAGTTATTTAGGGACAGCCTCTTATATGCCAAGTACCATGGTAGGCACTTATGGGAGCTATTTTATCTAACATCACGGGGTGATTGTTATCATCCCCATTTTACACACTAAGGAATAATGTGCACTGAGCGTAGTTCAGCTACTTAACCCTCAGGTGAACATTCTCTACACACAGTTTCTGGGAGAGGAATGTTTGACACCGCTCAGCTCCAGCATGGATGAGTAAACTTTTTCTATAAAGGGCCAGATAATAAATATTTCAGGCGCTGTGGGCCAGATGGGCTCTGTTGCAACACCCGAGTCGGCTGCTTTTGTGTGAAAGCAGCCGTAAACAATACCTAAACAACTGAGTGTGGCTGTGTCTCAGTAAGAAGTTTATTTATAAACACAGGAGGCACTGGCTGGATGTGGCCCACCAGCTGTAGTTCGCTGAGCCCTGCTCTAGAGGGAGGGACAATGTGGAACATGGAGCTGAGGTCACCGTCTCGCCCCCACCCTCTCCAACACATGCTCCTGTATGTTCATTGGACCTGCAGTGCCATGATTTCATCAGCCAGCCAGTCCTGGTCTCTACGGTGAGGCAGTACTTGGAGGAGCAAATACCAACATGTCTAGCGCCGTTTGCCAACATTCAGAAAGAAATGAGACCATGGGCAAGACGTAGATCTCACCTGCTCTTCCAAACATCCCTTAAAGGGCCTTTGATGGATGACCCTGGTGGTAAAGCAAAATCAAGACTTCCTGTTTTCTCTCCCAGGTCTCCTTATTCTGGGTCTCCTCTGGGCTCTCTGGGAGGAGGGCGATGGCTCCTTGCCCTGGGAATGAGCTGACCCTGAGCCCTCTGACCCATTGTTTATAATGGGCTGTGTAATCCTTGGGTCAAACCAGAGCGTGAAAAAGCTAAGAGCTTTAGACCCAGCTCTCTGCGTGACGCAGCAGGGTAGGCTGTGGTGGCTCCAGGTCCCCTGTGGTAACCTCTACTCGAGGAAGCTCCTCTTTTTTCTTTCTTTCAGACCCACCCTACGTCGCCTGCGTCCAGAAGATATGTTTGAAACATGGGTAAGAAAGTAGCAAACTCCTTCTGCCTTGTAGAGACTGGTAGAAGGCCCTTTTGAGCCTCGAAACTCAAACCAAGTTTCACTTGGCTGGAGTGGATGTCTAGATGGTAGAGTGTTTGAAATGTGAACAACAGCACGTTCAATTAAAACCCAGTTTTTGTGGACCCAGTTTACGCCTCTCTAGTGTTACCCACTAGGTGAGATTACTCCAGCTCTGAGTTCATTTTCCACAGTGACTACTGGCCACCAGGGGTTCAGGAAGCTCAGGCTATGAAGTCACAGAGACTTGAGTTCAAGTCTAGAATCTGACACCTAGCAGCTCTGCATCCTACATCAAGCCATGTGATCTTTTGAACTTTAGTGTCTGCATCTAAAATCAGGGCTAAAGGTGAATGGTGGAAAGAGCCCAGAACATGGTAGGTGCTTGATAAATGAATGGTAGCTGTTTTTATAAATATCAGCTCAAGGCACCAGAAAACACTGAGTCAGAATATCCTCTAGGTCTAGGTCATAGAGCACATGTCAGGCAGGTCAAACAGCATTAGAGAAAGAGGCATGGAAGCTAACTTCATACAAAATTCTGTAAACAATAACAACCAAAGTTTGCAGAGCGTTTCCCAAAGCATCTCATGTACCCTTCAGCAATTCTAGAGCATGATGAAAATCAAGATTTCAGCCCCATTTTATACAAGGAAAGTGATCATATGGATTAAGTGACTTACTCAAGAATACATAACTAATTAGCACTCGAACTTGGAACTTAAATTTAGATCATCAGGAGCCAAATCTCCTGTTCTCTCCAGTATACCTCCCTAGAGTGGGCCATGTCCCCACAAGGCACTGTTTTGCAGTGGGGGTGGGGGTGAGAGGGGAAAGGGCTTAACATGGAAGCATGTATTCATTCATTCATTCATTTATTCTTTAATTCAGAGTTTTAAAGTGGCGGGGAGAGCCCCGTGGAGTAACTTGGCACTTTCTGTCTGACTGGCATGTAACGTATTTGGATGTTTGAACAAACATTGCGTAAGACACTGGTGGGTAAAGGATCCAGTGTGCGGGAGTGGACTGCGTAAACACCGCCACACAACAGAAACACGGTCTCCTGACATTTCATACTTTCAAAAACGTAACGTTTAACATGTTTTGTTATTGGATTTAAATGGGATAATAGTGCTTTAAAAATAATATCCCTTTAAAAATATTTTTGCTTAAAATAAGTTCAGACCGATAAAAAATAGTGCAAAATACTCCATGATCTTTTTACCCAGATTCCCCACGTGTCAACATTCTATCGCCTTTGCTTTATCGTGTTTCTTAAGGGATAGACAGAGAGACGAAAGATTTCTTTTCTGAACCGCTCGAGAGTAAGCAGCAGACACAATTCCCTTTACCTTTACGTACTTCGGATGTTTTCTAAAACAGGACTTCCTCCCGCATAACCACCGTGCCCTCACCAAAATCAGGAAATCAATACACTTCTGTTCTTTTATCTGTGGGCCTTGTTCAAATCGACGGGTTGTCCCGCTAATGTCCTGTATAGCACGAGAAAAACATTTGTTTCTCCTGGCGCAGGATCCAACCCTGGATCACGCACTGGCACTGGGTTATTAGTTCTTGGTCTTCCTGGGTCTCTCAGGATACGCGGCGCCATTTTAAATGGAGAGTGACCACTCCTGTTCTGCTACTTTATCCTCAGGCCTCATTTGATTTCCTTCACCCCTAATAAGTGAGTCTCAATTATCTCGGCTCCTGGGAGGGAGGGACTACAGAATTGTTGAACCCTCTTTTCTCAGGCCTTCCCTCAGGGGCACAGCTGTGTCATGCCCACGCCTGCCCCCTGCCCACCCCGTCCCCTTCCCTGACCACAGACCTCGCATCCCGCACCCCGAACCCCCGCAGAAACACTCCCTCTTACCGCCTGGCCCCGGGACGTTCAGAAGGAAAGCTCGTAGCCGGGCTTTGCGGGAGCTCACTCTCCACTTTCTTCTCGCTTAGTGAGTGAGATAAGGCACAGCCGTTTGCGACAGTGTGAAATGCGGTAACAAAGATGGCTCCCGTTTTCTGCGTTATATATTTAATTGCTTTCTAATTAGCAAGGGCTGTGTGTTCGTTCAATTTAACCTGGTAGAGCAGGGGTGTCAAACTCATTGTCACCGGGGGCCACATCAGCCTCAAGGTTGCCTTCAAAGGGCTGAACGTAATGTTAGGACTGAATAAATGTAACTACTCCTTAACTACAGGCAAGGAGCTCGGCCCTGCCACCGGGTAGAAACAAGGTGGAGGGCCGTATTTGGCCCGCGGGCCTTATGTTTGCCACCTGTGTGTAGAGAAACGGGCACTCGACCACTCTGCTCCTCTCCCAACATCACAGCATACTCATGTGACTAGGACCCCAGAAGCCTAGCTGGACCCAGCCAGCCCTTCATCCCAGCCTCCACCTCGGGAAGCGGGGCAGGACGCGTCCTCCAGCATTATCTCCGCGTCCTAAAGGGAGAAGTGGAAGTCCATCTGTCAGAAGGCTCCCTGGGGAGCCTCTCCCTGCACCCCTTCCCCATCCACCTAGGTGAGCGCTGCCTCAAAGAGCACACCCATGGGCCACTTGGCCACAGAAACTTGAACCACAGATGTCGGGGAGGGTGACCAGTGAATGACCTCAGCAGTCTTTAGCTTCAGTACCCACTTCCGCAGACACTGCAAAATATTTTAATAAGCTAGGAAAACGAGGTGGGGCTAAAGAAACTATTGCCTTTTTTTCTCTCCCCCATTGCGTAGGATTTGAAAGCAGCAAACCATAGAAACACATAATTTATTATTACTAAAGAAATCTGTGCCTAGTAATATCTGCTTGTGTAAATCGGGTAGCTATTCATTTATTTAGAACAGTCAGAGCGTGTCAAGGTGGGGCAGGGTGGTCCAGACCCAGGGCCGACCTGTCCTTCCCCTTTGAGACTCCACCTTCCACCGGCCCTCCATCCTGGCACATGGTCAGCCTGAGTCCTGGGCCAAAGTCCACAGGACAAGAGTCAGCAGTTCCTTCTAGAAGAATCCTCTCTCTGTTGCAATAACAAAGTAGTTCCACGAGGGAGCCAGAAGCCCCCAGATGGGCCCCTAGGAAGCTCCATTACACCAAGGAGTCTGCTGCTCTTAACCATGTTTGTCTTCTCTGCGTCTCTTCATCCAACGTAAGAACAAACATTCGGCAGAGACTGGAAGGAAACCACCAAACCTGAACAGTGGTAATCAGTCTGCTTGGTGGGTGATTAATTTCTCCTTGCTCTCATAATATTTTCTAATTTTCTTCAACCAGTATGGAGGATTTTTATCACCACACTCCTTTTTAAATTCAGTAGGCATGAATAAGAACCTGTTGTCTTGTGCTAAGCACAGAGATGATAAAAATGAGCATCGCTGTCCTGTCCTTAGGAGTCCAGGGTTGAGTTGAGGAAACAGTCTCCCAACATGTGACACCAGTCCAGCACGCTCCCTGCTATGACAGAGGCACAGGCCAAGTGCTGGGGAATCCAGAGAAAGGTATTCACCAAAGTAACTCCCAAACGTCCATTTATGGGGTGGGGTGGGATCTGATGTTCAGTACCATAATATATTATAAAGATCCCGTCTCAGCCTTTTTCAACTGAAGTGAGAGCCGTTGGCCTGAGGTCGCAACACCTGCAAACCCTGGAGAGGGGATGGCAGATTTGTGGAGCCCATGCTGTGCTGCTGGTGATGTCAAGGAGCAAACACTTGTTCCTCTACCCTCTTAGGCTCAGTGCGAGAGGCCTGGAAATTAAATTGTCAAAAGACAGATTAGTATGAGCGGGGGAAAAAACAGATTTAATTACCGATTTATGCACTGGAGTTCACAAAAATGTGACTCAAGGAGGGGCTTACATGCCGTGTAAACAGGGGGTGGGGAGAGACGGAGGGGCCCTGCTGGGAGAACTAAAGACCTTTTAGAAAGAGAAATGGGTCCTCAGAAGAAGAGATGAGAGATCTGAGTACCTGTGACAACGTCCGTTTGAGAAGCACAGATTAGAGTGGCACCCCAGGAAAGGATTCATGGACAACTGAGTTCTTTTGAGAGGCTCTGTATTTAGGCAAATGAGAGATCTCGGAAATTCAAATGCCTTCAGCTCAGGATAATTTCTGTACCACAGTGGCTTAGCCTGGGCTCCTCCAGTGAGCTGGGAAGAGCGTGAGCTTTGGGGGGGGGGACCAGATAGAGCTGGTTTGAACCCCAGGTATGACACAGACTGGATCTGTGGCTTCAGGTAAGTCACTTCAATTCCTTAAGCCTTAAACAGGAGTAAGACTTTCATTAAAGATTTAGAAATAATGTACTTACAAAGTACTGATTCAAGGCAAACGGCAGGTAGAATAAACCACTTTAATCATCGTTTGTTATATGAAGATGTGACCCCTTCCTTCAGAGAGATTGCCATCAGGTTAAGAGGGAAGATCTATGGGAGTAAAGAGATCATTTCCAAGACAATGTGGTCAGAAGATCAAATGGGTGATCTGGGCAGCAACGGTGTGGGGGTCGGAGGAAGTCCCTGGGGCAGTCCGTGGTGCAGAAGGCCCTTGGCTCTTCCTCACCTGTGCACATGGGATACTCCCTGACTAACCCTGACCTACAGGCTTGCCCACCAGGTCTTGCTCTGTGAATTTATTCCTGAAAATACCCAGCACAGAGCCCACGCCTGCCTTGGTGCAGGCGTTCCGGTGCAGGCCTGCATGCTGACCCTCTGCACCAACAGAGACAGAAGCCCTTTCCCGTGGTCACACAGCTCTCCATCCAGGACAATCTGAGGCCCGCGGAGGGACAGCCACATTATGAGCAGTCTCTTAGCAAATAAATACGGATTCTTAATTCTAAAGCCAATTTCCAAATGCATTCTGGAAGGGCAGGCAGAAATGAAGCTGCTTCATGGCACGCTGACGGCCGGGGCCAGGGACACGGTGGCCTAATGAGAGCCGATCAGGGTGTTCTGCCCGGTGATGACAGAAAATGTAAAACAGCGAGACCTCCCTCCCCACCCCCCCTCTCTGGCTGCTGTCAGATTTGTGTAATAAACCTGCACTCACACACATAGATCTGTAAAATTCAATTCCCCTGGGAATCTGACCACAGCAGTGCCCACTCGCTTGTTTTTAATAATGATATTTTCCATTTACTCTCGCTCCAAATTTTTGGAGGTTTTGTCCGTTCCAAACTCAAAGGAAAAGAATTAGCATTTAGATAGGATTGCACCAGCATTAAAATCAATTGAAATGGAAGCGGGATCGTGGGAGGGCTGAGATGACTGGGGTGTTTTTTCCATGGGATGATCCTGATGTGACATCCAGGGTGCCCAGTGAGCCTCTCTCCCTGTGTCAGTGGTAATCAGCATTCACTCAGAGTTGTCCTCTGGCCTCATTCTCACACAGCTTTCTGTCCAAGGCTTATGAGGGTCCCATTTCTTTCTTTCTTTCTTTTTAGAGAGAGTGGAAGGAAGGGAGTGAAACATGGATATATGAGAGATACATCAATCAGGTTGCCTCTCACACGTCCCCAACTCGGGACCTGGCCTGCAACCCAGGCATGTGCCCTGACTGGGAATCCAACTGGTGACTCTTTAGTTCGGAGGCTGGTTCTCAATCCACTGAGCCACACCAGCCAGGGTGGATCACATTTCTTATAAAGGAGGTGCCTCCAAGCTCTTGCTCATTCTTCTGCAGGAATAATCAATGTGAAGGAGACACGAGCCCTATGGTCCTTTCTGTCCGGGACATAGGAACATGGAACGCCACTGGCTTGTCCCATAGATCTGAAATTCTCTAGACTCTTCACCGCGTCCTGACCTGCACAGCTGTACCCACTTGTTACCATCGCACCCTCAACCTTCCCTAGCCCCCATTTCCAGACTCTTCTGTAGCATCCCACACTTGGACATGCATTAGAGGCCTACATCAATCACTTTAGCCAGCTCTGGTTCCAGAGCCAAAAGGAACCCCCCATAAACACCTGAGAAGTGACAGTCGGCAAAGCGCCCCCTGCTGACCACACAGGGTCTTCTCTAAGTGCTATCTTAACAGAGAAGCACACGAGACTTGTGTGAACAGTACAGACCCAGATTCTAATTTGCCTCAAGGATTTCCTGTCTGCTTCCTGTTTGGGGTCAGCTTCAGGATCTGTCAGCAGCATCCAGAAGTTTCCATAATCTGGTCTGCCACTGACCGTATGTGGTGGTGGTTACTTCTTAAAACACAGACTAATGCTCACTGAGCTGCATTCAGAGTGCTTGTTGCCCTCTGAGTTCTTGGTGAACCAGACTCACGTTCTTCCCCCTTTTGCCTCTTCGTGCTGCCTTCCTGGAACCGCCAGACCACGGGAGTGAGGCCCATTCAGTGCTACGTCTTGTGTGCAGCCAGTGTTTTCCCGCCTCACACACCCATTCATCAAATTCCACACCCTCTTCTTAGCTGCTCATCAGCATTCCCCTCCTTGTGTGCATGCTGCTCTGTCTCCCTGAGCCTCTGTCCCCCTGAGCTTCTGTCCGCCTGTGCATCTGTGTCCCTCTGTGCTTCTGTCCTCCTGAGCCTCTATGTCCCTCTGTGCCTCTGTCTCCCTGAGCCACTGTGTCCCCTCTCCCTCAGCCACCCTCTCCTTCTCATCTTCATCCCCACCTGTCTCTCCACCTGGGCGTGTAAACTTTGGTTCTTTTCTCCCACAGGAAGATGACTTGAACGGGATCCACATAGTGGCCTTTGCAGAGAAGAGTGACCCAGGTAGGAACCGCCCGCCCCCCCCCATACCCCACTCTCCCGCATCTGCTCTCTGGTGCCTTCAGCAAGCACTGGCTTCTCACCTTGGTCAGCCTTCCCTTGTCTCTTCCATCCCTTCCTGCCTCCAATGCAACCGAAAGTCACTGGGCACCCCCTGGTGGTCGCCTGCTCGGCACGAACCCCTTTCCTTCCTGCACACGGCCTGTCTGCTCCGCTGCCCAGACTGGGACTGTGCTGGGAGAGCGTAAGCACAGCCTAGCTTTATGGACCGTGTGTGTGTGAACTGTTCACAGTAAAGGTTTACGTGCCCAGCCTATGTAGATAACAGTCCTGCCTTAAATAACAGTACAGGCGCCCTGTGATCCCTCAAATGCTGTCCATGCCTAGGAAACGTAATGGGAAGTACCTCCCCACATAACGAGAACTGGACTGAAAAAGCAGCTAATTTCTATAGTGTGAAATGACCCTACACGTGAATGAGTAACTTTGTTTTATTTTGGGGTTTGGACAACTTTTTCCTGGTTTCACTCTGTAACATCAGTGGCGAGTGAAGTGCAGGCAAAATTCATTTTGCAGGTGGGAAGATGCTGAGTGCCCTGGGCAGTGCTCTGTGAGATCAAGGGTCCCTGCAGGGAAAGGGGAAGTGGAGACTGTGAGGTGTGTTTTGGGAGGCCTGGAACATCCAGAATGCAACTGGAGAAGGCAGGGGACTTCTTTCTGACGGCGAAGCAGCCAGGCCTTGGGCTCTGAGGTGCCTGGGCCGCGGTTCCAGCACCGGATAGGTACCCACACCACCACGGGCTGACTGACACAGAACCTTCAGGAACCCGTAATTTCATGAAGTGCTGAGGCAAGTTCTCAGGCGCCATCAGGTCTGGGAACCATGGCTCCAGGGACTGAGGAGTTTTATGGTGTTTGCCTGGGACCTAGGCCTCTTGTACATTCCTACTCAGAGGAGGAACCAGAGGTGCAGGGAAGAGAAACTGCCCAAGAGGGCCCAAGGAGTTAGACGGATTTCCTGAAGGAGGAACAGATTTGTTTGCACATGCCGTGACACACAGTAGGTGCTTGATAAATACCCACCAGGCAGATGATGAGCCAGGCGGATGCCTGACAAAGCCCAGGCCCGGCTCTTCCCTGTGGGACCACCTGTCTTTGTTGTTGTCTATGCCCCACCAGCTGCCACAGTGTCCCACAGACCAAAACTCCAAGTGTGTTGATCATACAGTTAAAAAAATTAAGATACCATCCACCTACTATAAGAGTCACCTTTTAAAGTGTGCAGTTCAGTGGGTTTTAGTACATACACAGGGTTGTGCAAATACCACCACCATCTAATTCCAGAACATTTCATCCCTCAGAAGGAAATTCTGTGGTGTTAGCAGTCTCTCCCTGGCCCCTCTCCCAGCCCCTGGCAACCACTCGGCCAATTTCCGTCTCTGTGGATCAGACGGTTCCGGACATTTAAATGGGATCACGTAATATGTGGCCCTTCGGGGCCAGGCACCTTCCACTTAGCATAGTTTTCAAGTTTCATCCTTCACGTGACATGTATGTGTACCTCATTCCTCTTTAGGGCTAAATACTATTCCACTGGACAATAGCACAACCAGATCTGGGCTCCAAATTCTCTGGCAGCTTGCTCCTCCCAACTCCTTATTTTTATTAGAATTTTTGAATGCCATTGATATTCCAGTTTCTCCATCCAGTTTTCCAGTTTCCAGCTGGAAAAACTCTTCAAAGATATCTAGTCCTTGCCCAGAAAAAAAAAAAAAAAGAGTCAGCATGGCTCCAGCTTCCTTCCACAGATTCTGGCCACCCCTCCCTCCGCCCCAGAGGAGAAAACAGCAGAGGAGGCCCGCGCCCTGGTTGAGAAGCTACAACCAAACAGGATCGGGTCCCTGGTGTGTGAGCAGAGATGCACCGCCTGCTGGCCAGACTCCAGGGGGCTTTCCTCCCTGCCCTACCAGCCCCCTTCCAGGCTGTGGGGAGGCCTGTCTGGCTCCTGGGAACAATGGAACAAAGAGGCCTCGGAGAAGTTGCAGGAACCTGTTTGACCGAGATTGCTGCTAATGAATCAAGCTCCTGAAGCTATTTCCACCTCCTCCCTGCACAAATATCCCTGGGCCCAAAGCCGAGCCTTTTCCCAAGCTAGGGCTTGTCACTGGGAAGCTGGAAGAAAGGTGTTGGGGGGGTGAGGGGAGGGAGGAGGGAGGGGCTCAAAGCATCTTTTTTTCCTCCAGGGAGGGCCTAGTCTGCTCAGGGCTGAGAAAGGGAAAGGCTTTTCTGTCAGGCTTCCCTGATTCTGTGGCAAGTCAGTCATTACTCAGAGGTCACTGATGTGTGACCTGGGGTGGGGAGGCCTGGCTGCGGACAGGGCATTTTATTCCTGTCCAGACGGCGGGTCCTCCTCTACCTTTGCTCTTGCTACAAAGGGACTCGTGGCCTCTTGCTCCAACCGAACCCCGCCCACTCTCCAAAGAAAGGTTCAGTAGCAGCAGTAGGAAAGCGGCTCTCCCCAAAGAGCAGCCAGTCCTGGGGAAGTGTGCTGTGAGCCTCACGGAGACGATCTCGTGGGTCCCTAAAGCCACTCCGTGATGATGAGGAAGACGATGATGACGATCACTCACTGTGGGCTTATGTGACACGACAACCTCACGTGGGAGGTGCTAGTTTTGTTCCCACTGCACAGCAGAGCAAGCTGAGGCCGGAGTGGTTGGGACGCAGTGGAACCAGAATTAAGCTGAGGGCTATCTGGCTTCCCAGCCACGCCCATACCCACAAGGCCCTGCCGCAGGCTTGTCCATTCCTCGGAGTTAATAGCCCTGATGTCGTCCAAGTGACAGTCAGCCTGCCCGCCTCCCTCTCTGCGGTCCTTCACCGCCCCCCAGCCAACATCAGAGATACCCAGAGAAATTCAGTGGCACACTCAAGATCGCATGGTGAGAGGCCGAGGAGACACACAAGCTCAGATTTGTTGGCGGCTCCTATGGATCTTGGCCACCAGACCACACTGCCTGTCCCCCGCTGCCTGAGCCTGCCTCAGGCTAGACACTGCTGCAACCTGCTTGGAGAGGGCGAGGGAGAGAGCGAGCAGAAGACAGACAGAAGGAAGTGAGAAGAGAGCCTAATTATGAAGAAAAGTCCAACTTCCTCCCCCTCGTCCACTGATGTCCCCAGACTTGGAATCTATGCTTGAACAGCAGCAACAACAAATGTCATCTGAGTGACTTGGGTCCTCCAAGGACTCATCCTTCTCCCGGCATTCCAGCCTGACCAGCAGTGGGTTGTGCTCAAGGCCTGTGGACAGGTCTGCCCCGCAGGCCCTGGGACAACGGGCCCTCCTGCCGCTGCTGCTGCTGCCGAGGGCAGGCCTGGCTGGGAGGGCGAGTCGGGCTCTCTGCTCCTGCCCAGGGCCCTGCCTGCTGCCTGGCCTCCTCCTCCAGAGCCTCCTCTCAGCCGCAGTGCCCAGAATGCCGCCTGAGCTGCCATCTGACGGGTTTGCAAAGGGACGTCTCTCCTCTCCTACCCCCAGAGGAGTCTGCATCAGGCTGACATCTTCATAACACTTGAAAGGTTCGCAAAGTGGCATTTCTACATGAGCGCGTGCTGGATGGATACCCTCCCAGGGCGCCGGGAATGTTAGTGCTAACAAGCTGGAAGGCAGGACAGGCTGCCGTCTGCGCCAGTGGGACAACCGGTGACAGGCCCCGATGGTCGTCTCCGAGCCCTGTTCCAACCAAGTGTCAACTGCCTTGGGTGCTTGTCAAGTGGCTTAGAGACCAATCATCTCAAATAGGAACACTGACCTCTTATTTGAGCTCCCAAATTTAAATGTGGTTTATCAAAGCTCACCTTTGGTTTATGCTCAGTGCTAGACAGTGTTCCAAGTGCTTAGCAAATGTTGGCACATGTAATCTTCCCAAGGACCCTTTGTGGTAGGAACCATTGTGATCATCTTCCCCTGGACACAGACAGGAGTCAGATAACCCCCCTGGGTCGTGTGGCTAAAATCGGGTGGAGCTGGGATTCAAACCCGGGTAGTCTAGCCCCAAGCCCGGGCTCTGTAACCACCACCTTTTGCTCCTCTCCATCACAAAAACCTTACCATTTCACTGTTTCACCAATTCTGGGGCCCATGGACCAGTACCGACAGCAGAGAGGAGGGCTGTGGTATGGAGCTGAAGGTGTCCAGATGTCTCAAGTGCCATCTTGGGACCACAGAGCCCACACAACGTCCCCCATTTCTACCAGGTGACTGGATGACTCAGCCATGTCAGGGGACCTCCCAACTATGTCCTTCTGAGGCTCCCAAAGCACCCAGGTTCAGGGGTGACGATGCTGCTTTTTGAGAATCTCATACTCACTGAGTGGGCTCTGGCCTGAGGACAGTCACCTGCCCTGATCCACCGTTGAGTCCCAGCACCTGGCCCTGGGCGGGAAATTTTGAGTACACTCAGAGTATATCTTCCTGATGACAAAATGAATTCTTCCCATCGATGAAGGATAAAAGTAGTGAAAAAGAAAACCTAAAAATAAATGCAAGGTTGATGGAGCAGAGAGGGAAAGAAAGAAGACAGAAAACCTCTACAGTCTAATCTGCATGTGTCCCACAGGAGAACAGGAGCACTGCTGTTAGCGAGGAGCCCCCAGGTAAGGGGGCAGCTGTTTTCTCCATTCAGAGAGGAAACAGAAGCCCCAGAGAGGTTAAGATCCCCGGGCAAGGTCACCAAACACCAGACACAATCGCCAAGCTGTGTGAGGCCTGCCCCCACCTACTTACCTGTGTCACCTGCCACAGGAGCAACAGTGGGCCCCGCCCTAACAGCCTGGCTCCCTGAGTCTAGGTGTCTCTCCAGGAGCGAGACCCTGAGTCCCATAACCACATGATATGGCATCAGGGAGGGGGTCCTTTGTGGTGAGCAAGGCCAGCTGCCCAAGGACGGGGTCACAAGGACAAGTGCAGGGTGGGCATTACTCCTGGGCCATCGCTTGCTCTCAGACACATACGTCTCTGCCGAACAGAGCCCTGGCTCCTGACATGGCCGTGACGGGCCTGGAACTTGTCCCCCGGGCTTGGTGCAGTCTCGTTCCCACCAGCCCCTTGTTGCCTGGGAAGGAGGAGAGAGTAATCCTTGGGTTCCCCTCCCACAGACGTGTGATTCCCAGAGGCCTTGAGCTTGCCGTGGGAAACCTGGCTCAACAGGAGCCCTCTGTCCGGGTCGTGGGACCTCAGGGCACAGGCCATGTGGCAGGAAGGAGTCACAGGCCCCTCTTCTTTATTTACGTCCGTCTCTGAGTCTCCAGGCTCATTCAGGGACATTGCTGAGTGGACCAGCCAAACGGGCTGTGGCTGTGTGAGCATTGGGACTCAGCCACAGGTCAGGAGGAGGGGAAGGGCAGTCCAACTGCTCCAGGGGAAGGCAGAGCCCCCACCAGCTCCATGGTGCACCCCTGGCTATTTCCTTGGGGCTCAACCCTTGACCCTGCCCCCTAGCCCCCCAGCCTGACACTTTTACCTCCTTGAGCAGCTCAAGTACCAGCTGGAGGAAGGAAGAGGGCAGAGGTTTGGTAGGAGTGCCCAGACCCCAGGGGGAAGCGGATGGTGGAAAGGGCTCTAGACAACATGCAGACCACGGACCTGAGTCGGAATCCTGCCTCTGCTGCCTGCTGGCACATGGCGTTGGGCAAGTCACACACTCTCCCTGTGGTCTCAGTTCCGTTCTCTTCAAGAGGGAAATAATAAAATCCTCCTAACCGCCATCAGGACTGAATGTGAAGATTAAATGCAAAAGTACCCAGCAAGTGCTCAAGAAATACTCCTAAAATAACTGATTAGGCAGCTTAACAACTTTAAAACAAACGAATTAGCCCGTGTTCCAACCTGCACAAGGCACAGTCTCTAGACACACCAGCAGGTACAGCCACTGCAGGAGTCTGTAGTCACAGAATCCAAAACAGAAGGACCAGAGGAGCAGCCCCTGTCGTTGTCTCGTGGTGTGACTTCCTGTGAGCATGTCTTCCCTCCTGTGTGGGCCAAGAGTGTACGTGACCCACCCCTTGTGCACTGAACACGAACTCATTGGATGAACAGGAGAATGGCCAGATCGTTTAAAATAAGGGCTGAAGCTAACTGTGTGCCAGGCACCGTCTCAGTGCCTTAGAGACACTAACTCATTGAACTCACGGCCATTATTAGGTGCCATATTATCATCGCCCCCACCATACAGATGAGATAACTTGCCCTAAGTCACACTCTCAATGGCAGAACCAGTTCGCTCTGAGCGTCTGAGTGTCTAAGCCTCGTGCTGGGCTCCCTCCCTGAAGCACAGGCTCTGCACGGTCCTGGAACATCTCCGCGGATGCAGAGGGATTATGCTCACCATAGAACTCATAATCCTGAAGGTCAAAGGGCTGCCCTTGATTCTGGATGAAACCTCTCTGGCTGTAATGTCAACCTCATTTGTTAATTTACTCTTTGCATGGTTTTTGGGGTTGTTTTTTTTTGAGATTTCCATGCTCCTCTGTGGACCCCAAGCTGTTTGCATCCTTAAAAATAGGCAGTAAACCCCAACTTGGCCTTCTCTTGTTTGTGGAAAAACTCCAATCCACTTGATTTTTCTTGCAGAAACCAATTTTTATCCCTTCAATCTTGTTTGAAATCTCCAAACCTGCTCTAGAATGCAGAATACGAAAGATTCTTGTATGCAGCATTTTTAAAAAGTTATTAACCCCACCACTCTGGGATTTTCCCGGCAGAAAACTGCAGCGCGGTCCTGCATGTGTTCAGCGGTAGTTCTGATCAGGAGCTTATCCTCTGCAACCCGTGCTCCGCCCCAGCTGCTCCCTGCCCTTCCAGGGAGGCTTTTGCACCTCAGGTGTGCTTTCAACTGGAATGTGGGTCTGCGTTGTTGAATTTCCTCCTCTTTGTGAATTTCTGATTGGTCAAGGTCACCTTTAAATTTGATGCTCATCCTCCAGGATACCGGCAACATCCCCTCCTTTAGCACCACCCCTTTCTCCTCGGCTGTGAGAGTAGTCACCGATAGTGTTCTGGAGGAATCCCCCTGTGGCCTGTGTATTCTGATCCAGAAATCCACAGGTGACCCAGGTGGCACCATATTCCCTGGCACAGCAACATGCCCAGAAGAGTGTGGGACCCATAGTGTCCAGATGGTGGCAGCTAGTGGCACTCTCTTGACCTTAGCCACACCTGCAGGCCATGGGAGGGAGAACCCCCAGCCCCACCTCCACCCCAGTCCCCAGAGTGGTAGATACTCAACTCTAAAGCACTTGGCCCTATGGACCTCACGTCTCTGTCATAGACAGAAAGGACACCCAGGCCACCCTCATCTCTGCAGGAAGGGGCTGCAAGCTATAACGATCCTCTTCTCTACTAGCAGGAACTCTGCTTTCCAGGTAGCAAGGCCTAAGGGGGCCTAGTCTGACTCTTATGAATTAACAACCTTGAAGTGACTACACCCACTCAAGGCAGGGCTGCTGAGAACAGTATGCATTTTGCCTGGAATGTATTAGAAAATGAGGAAGTGCCGAGAAAAATGTTTACCAGGAAGCCTGGACTAGCCAAACAAAGACTGGGGGGCCTGGAGAGAGGAGAGGTTTGTTAAACAGAGGCTGCAGAGAGGGGCTCAGACCGGCTGGGCCCCCCTGCAACAAAAAAAGAAAACCATTACAAAGAAAGGGCAATGGCCACGCTGAATTCTTAAGCAGCTGGTGAGTGGCTTGTACAGAAAGTGTGCTTTTCAGGCCACAGACTCAGCTCTGCAAGAACCAGAACTTTATAGTCTAGAGCTGAAGCTGAATGTCACTGCTGGGTGACAAAACCTGAGCCTGACAATTAACCGTGCCCCCACCCCTGCCCGCCCTCCCGAGGGGTCCAGGCTCTCGCTGGTTCCCAGGCATAGATGGGTAAAGTGTACATCTGGTCAGTCACTGTCATCATCACCAATTCACAGTGGCATCTGCAGAGAAGTCTGTCATTCGGTCTGCCCTCTAGCTTTGTTCCCAAGCCACCCTCCATCCTGTCCCTGGATCTGTGTGGCCTGTCAGTGTCGTCTGTGATCCTCAGAAGCACAGAGAAGACAGTGGGGCCTCCTGACTTCTCTGTCCTGGTGCTTCTGCATGGAGGTGCTTCAACAGCTTCTGGGTCTTTCCACTCTCCTTAGTTTCATTCTAGAACAAAGCATGAGTGTCCTATATTCTAGGGTTCCCTGACATGATGGCATTGCGGTGTGTGGGCACCTGGGATCACATGGGCCTGCGCTCGGGCACATGGACGTGTACAGACATGTACACACAGGCACCGAGTTTATTCTCAGGGACTTTCCTGAATCTAAACTCTGTTTCTAGTTGGCAGTGGGGGAGGGGGTTTTGCTGAGGGTTTAGTATATGCTTTCTCTTGCGAAACATTTGGGAAGAATGTTTGTTTATGGCATAAATTTTATGTTGTTCCTGGTCCTTCAAGATTTAAGCTTTTAGAGCAAAAAAAAAGAGAAGCAGTGTTCTTGAAACTCACAAGGCTTGTCTCTACTTTTCTTATGAATCATCCCTCCCCTGGGGGCAATGAACACTGCCTACAGAATAGGGTGAGGGCAGAGCACACACGGGAGGAGGGGGTGGGGAGGGAGGGACACCCCATTTACTGTCTCAAAACTATGAAAGCAACTGTAAATCAGAGGCTCACTTTAGTGTGAAGGCTTAAGGGATTCCAGGCTGCAGAAAACTAGGGGTCCAAACCAAACGTTTCTGGTCCCTAGAGCAAATGCTATGGGGAACGCGGAGGGGGTAGCGAAGTATTGGTGCCAAGTGAGGGCGCCGAGCACCGAGGACCGGGCAGGGGTTCCTCTGCTCTGTTCCTGAACTTTCTGACTCCGGGCGGTCGACGGTCACATGCAGGTTAGCCATCAGAGCTCGGCCTCGCCTTAGGAGCCAGCCACTTCCCTGTGAACTTCCATTTCTTCACTCAAAAAACTGTATTGTTTTCTTTGAGAAAGCTGCTTTGCGGCTGGAGTTCTCATCTGACTCATTTTATAGAGTAACCCTATAATTGAGGGTACGTACCAGATGGCTTGAGAAACCCCGTGGAAAGACCGCAGCCTCGGCTCTCCGCGCTGGAAGCCATGTAAGCGCAGGCGTCACTCAACCTTCTCCGTCCTGCTGCAGATGGCTACGAGTTCCTGGAGATCCTGAAGCAGGTTGCCCGGGACAACACCGACAACCCTGACCTGAGCATCGTATGGATCGACCCGGACGACTTTCCTCTGGTGAGTGGCTCAGTACGGGGCCCCATCCTTGGTCACCTTCACGGCCTGGTGTTTGTGTCTGGGGTGAGATCCTGTCACACGAAGGAGGATGTGAGCTAGGAGGGACACTAGGAGAAACGCAGTGGCTGCCCCCATCCAGCATGGGAGATCTTGACCATGGGGGCCACACTGAACTTGGGCCCTGGTGCTGACCCTGACATGGTTAGACTTCTTGTTCTCACTCCCTGGAGACCAGAAGTCCCTCTCTGGGACCCACTCAAGTGAGCTGCCCGCAGCCCCATAGCTGCTCTCACCCATCACCACCCATTTGCGACAGCCTCTTTTATTTTCTGAGCGGGTGCTGTAGTTCTGAGCAACCTGAGTTACTAAGTAATGAAAGCCAGACATGAACGTGTTGCACAGAGTTAAGAACTTCATGGAGAGAAGCAGCAGCTTCTTGGAGGGAGAGACCCTGCCTGTCTCGTCGTGTCCTCCCAGGTCCTAGCGTGATGTCCAGCACTGGACTGGAATGTGTAAGAGCCTTACACTCTCACTAGCATCAGCGATCAAGGATCAGAGAGCCTTGGTTATGCTTAGCTTAAAGAGAATCAGCAGCATTTGTCCAATGCACAGGCCCGGTGGTGATGATCCTGGAACTGCGGTGAGTTCCCTTCATGCGTCATCTCTTCTGATCCTGTCAACAGCCCCGTGAAGTGGGGATAGTGGCGACCCCCATGTTACAGATGAAAGGAATGACAGCTGGAGAGGTTAGAGCAGTAAGCGGTGGCTGTGGTGTTCCAGCCCAGGCCTATGTGATGCCAAATCTTGTCTGCCAGTCAATAAATAGACCTGAGTTTGAGCTAACTGCCGGCAATCAGGACAAGTTTAATTATCATGAGGTTATAAATGGTAACTCCAGTTTCTTTCAGGAATTATCATGTGATGCATAGGTCACCACTGGTCATCCTATGATTGAACAGACAAAAGTGAGGGGTTTTAGTGATTGCGAGGGTCCTGAAACCCAGTCCTACATACAGGACAAGCGAGTCAAAGGCAGAGACTTTTGTGACATCTGAGGTCCATGTCGGGCTCTCATAACAAAGTCACGGCCTTATTAGGCACTACATGTTATAAATTTGTTTGACTGCTGTCTGATTGTGTTTCTGGCTTATCTGGGCTATCAAGCTGGCCAGTGGTCTGAGGTTCTCCCGCGCTATTCTATGGGTTTGCCTTGCTTTGCCAAAGGAGAAATCTTCAGACTATTCTGATTTCCAGATTCCTGACTATCCCCAGGCCCCATCAGGCTACGTATGTGCTTGGGAGACTTTCTACACTGGACACCTCCATTTTTCAGCCCCCTGGCCCACACTCCTTTTGTCCCACCCCAGTCGGAGATTAGTTCCCATAGAGCCCATGCTGGGCCGGATGAAGAAGCCCTGCTCTTACTCACATGCCAACTTAGGACACATCGCTGTTTGCCCAGCCACCTCCTGAGGCAGAGGGGCGCAACGTAAGGGATTTTTAAATGAGACATTGAAAGAGGGGTGGAGAGACATGTCTCTGTCACCACACATCAACTACAAAAGAGCCCCTAGCAATTTGGGGACCGACTTTGGACCACCTCTGTAATATTCGCCCTTACAGCTGTAGAAGCTTTTATATTACACGTTTTCATAGTTTCCGTTATGACATCCTTTTTTCCCATGCTTATTTAAAGGGCTTGAGGGCTGGGGCAAGTCTTCAATTTCCTAAGTGCCCACAGCTGTTTGGGAGACCATTGACCACTGGTGACCTAGTTTCTATGATGGGATGGCAGGTGGGTTCACCACAAAAAGTGATTTTAGCAGGGAATGCCCTCTACCCACAGTCTAATTTTATTTTTTCTTGCCGCAGCTTGTTGCCTATTGGGAAAAGACTTTCAAGATTGACCTATTCAAGCCGCAGATTGGGGTGGTGAATGTGACAGATGTGAGTATGCCCCATGAAAGCTGGCTCAGGCCCCCACAGCCTGCCTGTGAGGTCAGGCGCGGAGTCCAGTCCCTCCTATAGTGAGCAGGACCCAGGGCCCTGCCCAAGCTCAGGAAACTGCCAGGGTGGCCCCAGCCTTGTCTCTGAACCAATCCCAACCCATGGCTCCACGGTTTCCTTCCACGGGTGCATATCTTTGCTTACGGGGCCAGCCTGGCCTGGTTTGCTATGTATTTGGAAATTTCCACCCAAGTAAACTCTCCTGTGTTTTCTTCCAATGCCCTGAAACAAGGCGTTTTTGCACGAGGGAACCCACGTTTGAAGCTGCCATTGCACAATGGGTGATAGCCTGTCACTTGGCAGTGAGGACTGCAGACAGGGACGGGGGTCCCAGAAAGTCAGGGAGAGAGCCACGTGGATGGTGGGCTTCTCCTTGCCATCCAGGCACCACTGTGCTGCGGGCGGGAAAGGCTAGGGAGGTAGACTGGCCAAGCATGAGGAATTTTAGACCTCAGGCCAGACACCTGAGGCACCTCCACCATAACAATGCAGAAGGGGGACAGACACAAGAAGCCAAGAATGGACAGGAAGGGACAGTCATAGGAGACCCACTAGAGCCATAACAAACTGTGCTGGAGCCTCTCGTGAGTGGGCCAGTTAGCCATGCCCTTTCACCCTCTTGGTGGCTGTGCAGTCACCTGGGGAATTCTTCAGTTACGTATTTTGTAAACTATTGTTATATTAACAATAGCATTAATAATAATACTCTTAAAAACTTGCTCAAGTTAAAACATTTCATGACAGAACATAAGGTGAAAAGCAAGAGCATCTTCATCCCACACGGCCCTGACCCCACCCCTGGTCTCACCCCTGTGGGCACCGTTGGGGGTAGTCCGATGGCTCTCCTACCAGAAGTTTAATATATATGAAATAGAACAGATAAGTAAGAGGTACAAATCGGCAGTCACAGAACAGCCCGAGGGATGCAGAGTGCAGCACGGGGCATACAGTCCATGATATCGCAGTGACGGTGGGTGGTGCCAGGTGGGCGCTGCAAACACCAGGGCCACTTAGTTTGGCACATGATTGTCTAGCCATGCTGTACCCCAAAACCAATGCAAAATATTATTAAAACAATGAAAAAGACTAAGAACCAAATGTGACTAGTCATATCAACTTATGAATAGCACTGGATTTCCCTAATAAAGCTGTTTAAAAGTGGAACATATGTATTGTCATACAGGTGTCTTGTATAGAGTCAGAGGGAAAACGAATGCAAGTACCAGTGCAGTGCACGAGAACACCATGTTCAGTGCCCCTGGGGGCTACGCCGTTTCTGGGCTCCCTCCCAACCTCCAGCACTTCCCCTCAGTATCAGCCTCTTGTAAGGAGGGTGGGAAGGTTTGGGAAGGGAGTGGGCTCTGCCAAGGCAGTGCTGGTGACCTGGAGGGACTCTACAGGGTAGGGGGGACAAAGCACAAAGGAGAGGTGGGGGTGGGGGGAGGGGTTGCAGGAGCTGCCAGTCTCTGCTCACTCCCCACGGCCCTGCCTCCCTATCTACTCTGCTTCCCCAGCCTTTGCACATATCACACACACACACACACACACACACACACACACACACACACACACACTCTTTGATATTGCACACACAGGAGACTGCACGTGTCGTTCTGCAACCTGGCATTCCCATGGAACAATGTGCACACATTCTGACAAGTGTGAGTGACGCAGGGCCCACCCAGCAGAGCCCTTCAAAACCCCCTGGTCTGGCTCACCCGTCCTGCCTCCACTCACTCACTCGTCCTGTCCCCGCAGGCCGACAGTGTCTGGATGGACATTCCAGATGACGATGACCTACCCACAGCTGAGGAGCTGGAAGACTGGATCGAAGACGTGCTTTCTGGGAAGATAAACACTGAGGATGATGACATTGAAGATGATGATGAAGACGACGATGACGACGATGACGATGACAATGATAATTCTGATGAGGAGGACACTGATGACAGTGACGAGGATGATGAGTAGTCCCGACTCCACCTGGCTTGGATGGAAACAAAACCACAGCTGCCCACTTCCACGCGGACAGCCCAGCCAGCCTTCCCTCCCCTCCCCAGCGTCTTTCTGCCCAGCCCCTCGCACCAGGCGTGGTACAACTCAGCAAATTCCTTTCTAAACCCAGTCATCCCACTCAGCAGGGACAAGCGGAGAACTATCCCCAGGCTGACTGTCTTGACTGTCACGGAAAAGCCCTTGTGCCTTGTCCAACCACCAGCGGTCAGGACAGTGCCAGAATCTGGCCGGGGAGAACTACCGCCTGACTCCTCTGCTCAAGTTTACTTGTCACCCTTGACTCTGATAGTCACAGAATTGACAGCTTGCTAACTCGTGCAAGCGTGTGGAGTGACCTTATTACGATCTGAGCCCAGGGAAGACACACAGCGAGTCCACGCAGCCCCGTGCCTGGGACCTCAGTTAGGAGCCCCCTCACAGAAGGCTCAGGCTTGGAAACAAGTTTGCCCATCAGCTTCTCTCGTCTCTATTAAACTGATTCTTTGAAGTGTGGGCCAGACCACTAAGAATGCAGATCCAAGCTTTGTATGGCTACAGGGAGGTCTTGATGCCCACAGATGTCATTGTCATTTCTAGATGTTCGGATACTGGGACAGAAGCTTGATTTGCTCTCTGAACTTCCCTTTGGGTGGCAAGTCTCACCTACATACCTGGGAGAGGGGAGAATGGAAAGAATGAAAGGGTTCTGTGTTTTTGGATGGGTTTGTGTCCCTGATTGGGTCGGCTGGCATTCGAGCCTGAGCTCGGATCTGGACACGTCTTCTCTGTTTTCCCATTTGGAGTGGATCCAGAGGTTGGACCACCCACCTGTCAATCAACTCTGCACTCATCAGCCCTCCCACAGCTGACCAGGACGACAATAAACAGAGGTCATAGCGGTGCCCCGAGGCCCTGAAAAGGAAACAAACCCCAAGTGCCTTCTGATCTCTCTGAAAATTACATTGTGCTCGGTAGTTTTAGCGTTCGGTGTGAATTACGTTCTAATTTATTTTCTCAATCTTTTAACATGAGTCAGACACCGCACATTCTTTGACAAAAGGGCAACCCTTTTATGGAATACTAGCTAACTAACTCATTAAAGTCATATTTTGAAAATATTAAGACTATCTCGAGAAGCCTCTGTTGATTTTTCTGACTCTGCTCCTGCTGCCTGGGTTTCTTCGGTTTCCCTTTCTGACCTCCCTTCCTCTGCCCTCCCTCTAAGTGTGAGCGTTTCACAGTATCACTTGATTCCAACGTTTCTCTGGGGTAGTGTCATCCCTGACCACCAGCTGTTGCCTGTGTGCAATGACCCCCACATCTGGGTCTCTAACCTGGAGTTAGACCCATTCGTTCAACTGCTTCTGGAAGTCTTGCTTTGATGTTGCACAAGCACCTCAAACAATGGAACAGAACGCAAAGCATTACTTTCCCCCCAAGTCTCCCCTCCTCTTCCCAGGGGAGCCCCCATTTGGATGAGTGATATCACCATCTATCCAACCACCGAGGGGACCCGCGGGGGCCTCCTTCCCTTTGGTTGCCGTGGCATTTGCGCTTATTTAAATTGCAACACCTTTCCATATCTGCCCTTTCACTAGTGTAGGCAAGGAATTCATTTACTTTTGTATGGCCAGCACCTAGTAGATATTCCTTTATTGAGTTGATGGCTGAATAATTAACCAGAATACCTCTAATTCCCCAAGAGCTGGATACCAGTGCTTAAGGGCCTCCCTTCTTTCCCTTCTCCCCCTCACAGTACAAGGCAGGCACGTCATGAGCTGGCCTGCATTGCCATCCAGCCAGGCCCAAGCATACCTACCTCGAGTAACCTCTTGGGGAGGTAAGTTTTCCAAGCCATCTTTGAGGCTAATCTTTCAAACAGTCAGGGAAGGTGGCCAACCATAAAAGTGGTCTCTTTCCCCACCTGGGAAAATGCCCTTGTTCTCAGTGGGAGAACATGAGTGGTGCGCCCCAAGTTCAGACCGTGTCGTGGGGCTCCTGTGTCGGACGCTCCGAGGGTCAGGCTGGCACCATCCGGAAGGGGCTGTTTCAGCTGGTATTTATTGGCTCTTTGCTCTGTGCCTAGAGGGCTCTGCTACTGCTTTACGTGAACGGTCTCACTCAATGTTGACAGAGTTCCTAGAAGATGGGCCCGGTTATTGTCCCCCTTTTACAGATGAAGAAACTGAGTGAGACCCAGAGGGCTCACCCAATTTTCCTTCCTGAGGTCCCACAAGTGCTTTAAAACAGTGCAAATGTAATCCCTGTTTTACACTCTAAAGTACATTAAATTCCACAAATGAAGGAATCAAAGGATTCCATTTTTCTCAGCGTCCAAAGGTGAACTCAAGTGCATTTCCCATAATCCTTTTTACTGATTAAGCCAAGAGGCCCCTTCTCATTTCATTTTGGAGGTCACAAGCAATTTGAACAGTATTGGAAAATGTCAAATAATCAGAACTGCAAGGTCATCCTATTAGGAAAAAATAATTGATTGTGTTATCAAGAATGCACAATCATTTTCAATATGTTTCTTGAAAATATTATCTCCTCACGTGAAGTGAGCTTGACCTTTTATAACAAGGTTGTGCCTTGTCCAGGCCCTGGTAGGGACTGCCTGGGGCATCCCCCCCGCCCATTGGACAGTCCTGACACACCCCCCACATGCACCTCCCTCTTAAGTGCCGGTGGGTTCTGGGGCTCTGTCCTTGAACTTGCTCATGCTGGGTTTTCTCAGCCCTGATCAGCAAGCATCAGAAGCATAAGCTTATTTTAGAAAACACAGATGCCTGTCACCAGCCTTGAACACCATCCCAGGGTAGGGCCTGGCCACCCACATTTTAGAAAGAGTCGCTGGAGACTGACCTGAGCCCCCATGGGGAACCATCACTCTTCACACACTCCTGGGTCATCTCATCCAGTCTGTGGCTTCCAGCGCTGTCTCTGGCCTCTCCTGGGTCCTAAGCCTTTCACTCCAGTTGTCTCCCGGGCACAGCTTCATCTGGATGTCCCACCAGCACCTGGGAGCAACACAGCTTTGGGGCTATAAGGGGTGCCCTTAAAAAGTAACCCTCTTTCCCTGAGATCTGAACCAACCAAGAGACTAGGTCAAAGAGTCAGCAGTCCCAAAAATCACCATTTTTACAGAAAAGCAGTCATTTGTAAATGAGAGCTTAGGAGAATGTGTTTCCTAGTCCCCCACCTCCAAGGGCAGGCCACCCAAGGGAATCAGATGTGTGGAGAGGACCCAGGCCATTGCCTGTCAGTGGTCGAGGATGTAGAGAGAGGAGAAAAAGACTGGACACCCTGCCCCCCAACACGAACTTTACCCGAAGGACATCACCCTAAGAAACATGGACCAGTGGCTGCTGCCCATACCAGGTGACCCTCTGCACCTCAGGACAGGACTAAGGGCTGGGCAAAGGACCAGCAGCACGGAGGGGAAGGTCCTCTCCCACAGAAGCAGAAGAGCAGGGAACTGACCTCTCCCGGCCGACAGTGTTCGAGCCAGAAACCTTCCTGCCGTTTCCGTGCCTCCTATCCCACATCTAATGGGGAGCAGGTCCCGCCTCCTCTCTCACGCACTCTTCCTGTGCACCTGAGGCTTTTACAGCCTCTCACTGGGCTCCTGCAGGCGCGACGGCTCTCCCATCCCCAGCCCAGCCTGCACACTGCAATCGAGCGATCTTTCTAAAATGAGTGGCTGAGCTTTCCACGAACACACTTAAGCCTCTTCAATGGCTCTCTAGTCCCGAGAGGTGTTAAAAATAATTTTTTTAAAGGCCGAGAGGCCAACAGAGTGAGCCATGAATGGAAAGGTTTTCAACTGGCAAACACAGAGTCTAGGGCTGTGGGGTAGGAGGCTGGACAGGAGAAACGGGGCGGGGCTTGAAAACCAGAAGTCCTTGAGGTGTGTCCCCTCCACCTGAGGAAAGCGCCGTGGGAGCAGTGCTGACGCTGGCGGCTGACCTCTGGGCCCAGGGACTGGGAGCACGGGGCCGGCTGGCTCCCTGAGGTGTGCATGGAGCCTCCATCTTGGGATGATGGCAGCCAGTTGGTATTTCAGCAGAAGCCAGGTCAGCACCACTGGCGAGGAGCCAGGGGGTCAGGGCCAGCTTTGTCATGGGGTCAAAGCCAATTTCCTTTGCAGGGCCTGCGTGGGCTGCCTTTGGTCTGCCTCATCTGTCACAATGCCTCCCCACCAGCTGCCCCCTCTGCTCTTAGAACCTGAAGTTGGCGTGAGTTGCCTGACAGCTTAGCACCTCCAAGCCTTGGCTGTTCCACCGACTGGAATGCCTGTCCCTCCCCAGCTGCGCCTCCCAGCAAATCCCCGGCTGTCTTACCTTAAGGGCAAGGTAAGAGACACGCCAGGACTCTCAGGGAGCTGAGCAAGAGCTGGAACAGGAAGAAGATTTAAAGCGCCTCATGTCATTTCTACAAATGCATCCTCATTTTGTCTGATAAATAGTATGAATTCTCAGAACCACAGGAAGACATTCAGATGGAAATGCAGACAACACACCCAAAGGTCAGACAGAGCTTTGACTGTCCATGTCAACATCAGGCTGTATAATTAGAAAATGCTCGTACGACATTCTGACCCCACTGGGGAATTACCGAGTTTCCCTTTCAGCAGGGACCCCACCGTTCCCACGCCACCGCTAATGGGCCTTGCCTCTGGCCCGACTGTATCTGATGCCGCCCTGATTCCCTCACTTCACACCCATAATCTGACAGTTTATCATCTGACATTCTCAAAACTCTTCCCAAGTTCTGCCGCTGTACCGTGGGCAATGAATGAAAAAGGAAAAAATCTTTGGTTTACGCCTGCCCCGAGCTTTCGTCTTTTCTGTAGCGGAGCTTCCTCATGGCGGTGTAAATTGTGCCCACCGAGGCTGGCGGCTCAGAGAAAACAGCTTATCAATAATCTGTACAACGGAGATCTTCACATCAGTTGCTCTCTCTCCTTCCTGTCCACACAATAGATAAGAATGTGTGTGCTATCAGCATGCTACCCAGGTAAAAAGAGAACTGGGTGGAGCAGAAGGCAAGCTCTAACATTGCCTTGTCAAATAATCAAGTTCCTTTAAATAGACCTACCTAAAATAAGTCATTAGTTTAAATTGAACCCCCTAGCCTCTCACATAAACAATCCAATATGGACATTCGCCAAAACCCCCGACCCCCCCAAATCCAGGGTCTGACACTTTTCTCACTCTTGATTCAAAGACCTTTTTTCACTTGTTGATTTCCTCAAAAAGGCCTGTTTCATCTCCAGGTTTTAGGACCTAAATTTTAATTTTCAGTAGTCGATTCATTTAAAAATATACTCTTGGTCATGAAATGAGCGCCAGTGGTAGTTTCTGTCCCGCTGGCGATTCTCCTTTCTCATCCAGCCTGAAGACAAGTTGTCTTTACGAGGGCCTCCAAGCAAGCAAGCGTTTAAACGTTCCCTCTAATGTAAAACTCCAGGTCAGAAAAAGAAACAAAATACAACTTGGGTTTTCTGTTTATTTTCCAAGTTTTACAGTATAAAAAAATGTAACACGTAAAGTGTTTTACAGCTCATCGGGGTGGGGGACTCCAACAGGAACAAAATGACTTGGACGCCAGGTACACGGTCCCTTGGACACAGTGCCGTAGCTCCCGCAGCCACAGTGAGAGGGTTCACAGCATCACCTGCGAGTGTACGTCAGTGTGCCCGCACAGATGGCCACCGGTGGGGAATTCATTCATTGGCACATTGGAAACATCTGAGTAGAGCTCCCCACCCCCACCCAAGTGTGCACAGGAAATCACACTTTGTCACACACACACAGGCTGGTGAGTAAAATTGGCCCTCCTGGTTATACAAAGTGCCACATCAACTAATGAGTGAGAACACAAAAGACCCCGGCCACACCGTTGCACAAACAGTTAAGGCTCCATCGGATAGACGAGTTTTGACACTGAACTTTTTGGGTGGATGCTGGATGCTAAATCTAGAAATGTACGGTTCTTTCAACAAAAATGTGATTGTCGAAGAAACGCTGAGGAAGGTCTGGCCCAGCCCCCTCCGGCCCTCTCGCTAGCACGCTTGCTGAGAAAGTGGTCCTCTAGGAAGCCGACGACGTTCCCCCCTTGGTAGGCCGGGACCCAGCCTGCCGTCAGCCTGGCTGGACACGCCACACAAGTTGTGAACAGCTGCCTGGAAATCCAATTGGGTTAATCATGTCGTAATGCCAGGGTCCAGAGGAGTCGGATTTAACTGAAGCCTGCAGTGACTCTGTCATAAAAATAAGGAATGATCACCAGCATTTGAATTTTGTTTCCTTTTGAAAAAAATATCAGAGAGATGCTCAACATCAAGTGAAATATAGAAGTATTTCATTATTTCTATAACTCAGGAGCACCAGCAAGTGAAAAGCAAGTGTCACCTCTTCCCACCTGAGCCCTGGGGAGGTGATGATGTGAAACCGTCTAAATCCAGCACAATGTGAGTTGAACTAGACCTGTCACCCACAGACCAGGTGCCCGGGCCCCTTCCCTGACCGATTCCCTGAGCGACAGTCTCTGGCCCTCAGAGGTGAGGCTCCCTGGGGCTCTGGGCCTGAGGGAGTTCAAACTCTCCTCCATGATAAGCTCCTTCAGAACACAAGTTCATGCCCCGCCCCCCGCCCCGTCCCCGGGAAGCTCAGATAGGGAGAAGCACACACAAAAACCAGACAACTGTACATTCAAAATATTTTTACCCACATAATATTTCAGTGCCAAAAGAAATACCAAAGACATTCAAGATGAAAGCCCAGAGATGTGTCACATTTGTCCCCAAGGCTTAAGACAAGCAAGTTTTTATTCCACTAAGACAAGGACAAAACACTGATGATTTCGAACTGAGAGAGACATGTTGGAAGTGACCTTTCAGGTGTTGGGAAGCCGCCGTGCTGGGGACATTCACGACAGAGCCTTGTTCTGCAGGTGAACCAAAACAATGGGGTTGAGTAGAAATGGGACCGACTGGCCTGGCAAAAGGGACGCAGCGTCCTGAAGTCTAACTTTATTCAGTAGTCTCAGATTTCTTATCTACCCTTTGAAACGTGTCCCCATTCCTGGCGAGGACAATGCTGAGTGTGCCAGTGCTGTCTCCCCCTCCATGCCCTTGACCAAAAGCAAACAGCGGGAGAGAAAAAGGTAGTTTAGGCACCACAGATCCAAAGTTTAAACACACCATTTTCAGAGGCCTATTTTAACATCTGTTCTAAAACTCCTGAGGAAAACCAGTGGCTGCAAAGAGCTTGCTGAGAGCACCCATCAGGGAGCGAGGCCAGGCTCTGGCTGCAAACAGGCCAGGCCGGGCCGGGCCTGTGGGCTGTCCCTCTCCCACGCCGACCAAGGACAGAATGGTGACAGCACCAGGCAGAGGCTTCCTCAGCTCAGGAGGCCAGGTTAGCCCCCGCTCACCTCCCTGCAACCCAAGCCCATGGTGCACACCTGCCCAAGCCAGCAGGTTGGGTGGGGTTGGAAGGAGAGGCTAAAGCAGGGGGCTGCCCCTGGGTCTTACCCCAGGTGCAGCACCAGCAGGGCTGCTTTTTCTGGGGGCAGGAGATGCTCAAGTTCTCTGCATTGAAAACCCTAAGAAATCTGCCATCACGGTGAAGCTTCTGGGGGAGCCACACCTGGGGCAAACCCAAAGTGAAGGAGCAAAAGCAATTCCACCTCCAACAAAACCCTCATGCCAGGTTCTGATTCAAGGTCAAGTGGCCACAGGTCCCTCCTTTGCATCCAGAATGCCAGATCATGTAGATCATACCTCAAGGTCTACGTCCGAGAGACTGGAACCAAACATTACGTGTGAGCTCCCACGAACTGTCCATGAGACTGTGGACAAGTCTCCCTGCCTCTGACACCCCTTTCCTCACCTGTACGCCTGAGAGAACCCCCACCATAAAGGCACGTGAGGATGACAAGGCTGTCCAGAATAGCACCTAACACACAAGGTCTGATAAATACACGTTAGGATCCTTCTCTTTCTTCTTGGACCATAATGTCTTGTCGAAAACGTGACCTGAAGCCTCAATGCTCTGAGCATCCACTTGGTTAAAGCTCAATACAGGGATTTCCACGTGGCATCTGACTAGCTCAATTCACCACCACACCGAGCTCCATTCAAGAACCGTGTGTGGGCTCAAGAACAATTCAGGTTTTAAGCCACACGGAATGTGACCACTCGGTGACAAGGCAGTAAATTCACAGTAGTGATTTACTTCTTGTAACAAGGTCTGTGAAGCAGACGCTGCCCAGGAACACTGCCACCACCTCAGCATCGCAGGGGCTCTGCTGTGGGACTATTTAAACAGCTCGCGGACATTTCCGCATCCCCTTCAGTAATCAATCTGGGTTTCTGATGATGCTCAATTTTTAAGCTGTATTGAGAAACACAGAGTCAAGCTTCCAGGGGAGAGAAGCTGGAGCAGTAATTACACTGGGCTTGACCTTCCTTTCTGCTTTCAGGTTGGAGGGGCTGGGACAGGGGTTGGCAGACTCGCCTGCAGAACAGCGGGCTCCCTGGAAGATGCTTCTGTGCCGAAGCCACTTCCTCCTGGGCAGAGGACAGTGTAACTGAGGGGAGGGAATAAGGGAGGGGAGGGGGGGCCTCGGGCTTTAGAGCAGCCTCCCAAAAGGCGGACACGATTAGGAAATCTCTCAAACACATGGCCTATGTAGAAGCACATACACCCCCACACACTCATCCACATAAACACACAAACAAGTTATCCACGAAGATACACACCCATCTGCTACAGACACACAGATGCTTGGATGTCTAACACACAAACAGGCCGTCCCCCTGGTATTACACAGTCTGAGAAATGCTCGTGCGTACAGGAACACACAACCACAAATGATACACGTCCCTGTTTAGGGAGCCTCACGTAGCAGGGCCCAGGTAGAAGAGAGTCAACCAAAGACCTGATGTTTTGGTCTCATTGAATGGCTAGAACATTCTCTCTCCCCAGAACAGCCATGAGAAGGAACAGGGTAATCAATTTCTGTCAACCCAACAGGCCCGTGGCTCCCCACAGAGCTACGGCCACATCTAAACACAGGCTCTCAAAGGCGAAGATGAGACGCAAGACAGAGTCCCCGACTGTCACTGACTGCAGTGGAGACAGGAAGACGGGCACCTCGTCCCTCCCCAACACACAGCGGCCCCACTACATTCTCCCCACTGAAGAGGAGGTCTGGGCTCAGGCGATGAGCCACAACACTGCACACAGCACACACACAGGCCGCGCATCCCTTGCCATCTGCCCTGTCTGTGGCTTTGAAGAGGAGCACCGAGCAGGACAAAGGGAGATGGGAGGGCAAAAACCTGGCCGAGCATTTTCTCTGCGGCTCACTTGCCGACCTTTGGCAAAAGCATTACGTGTTCCGACGTAACGGACAGTGCAAAGGATGGGTGAATGACAGAACCTTGAAGTCCCTTCCACCTCCTGGAACGCAGACTGGAACAGTCAGGTCATGAGTGATTAAAAATTGTCACTATCTTCCAAAGGACACGCTGAGGGACGAAAGGTATCTACTGGTTAAAACGCTGCCAGGGAGGAGAATGACCTCAGACCCGCACTGCCCGCTGCCGCCTTCTGCTCCTTTACACAGACATTCACATTTGAATAACTCCAGTGGAGAGTTATAGAAAAATCTATAAACATCTAAGGCAAATGAAATCCTGTCTATTCTAACGTGGACGTATCCAGATTCGACTAGCCAGCCCCAGGGCAGTTTTCCCCCCTTTTAAAAATAGCCTATTGGTTCCAAGAATTAAACTAAATACGTGTTGCGTTCGATTGCGCGGCGGCGACGGAGCTTCCCGAAACCTTAAATGCTTTAATGCCATTTACATCGTTCCCATGGCACCAGTAACTCCAGCGATTAAGAGTTTCAATGTGCAGAGGCTGTGTACAAAGATTCGGCATTTTATTTTGGTATTCTTTCAAAAAAGGACTCAATACAAAGTCAGTGTAAAAAAAAAAAATCAATACTCAATTTAAAACAGAAACAATCATCTCAGAAAGTCTGACATTGTCCGATGCCAAGACTGAGGGAGGGAGGGAGAGAGAAACAGGGGAGAGAGAAAGTAGACTCCTTAATTTAAACTTTTCTTCACCCTGCCGGGGTGCGGGGACCAAAGCAACCAACCCCACTTAACCCCTGCTGGACGGGAAACTTCAGACAGGCCCAGAGGCCCAGGACTTGGGTGCTGGTGAGTAGTGTCATTATGAACCATGAGGAGAGGCACGTGTGGCACTTCCACGGCTGGGCGCCTGACACAGCAGCCTCTGACACATCTCGCCTAGGACAGTGTGGTCTTTCACGGCCAAAGTCATAGACATTCAGCATCTCCCATAATACATTTCCTGAGAAAGACGTCATCCTAAGGAATGTCCAGTTTGAAGGGACCTACAGGCAAAATCTAAGGAACAAAAGCACCGTGGTGACACTGCCTGTGTTTTTCATCAACAGAACCATGTAGTCAAACAGGACATCTGGGCTCTGTGCCACACCAACAGGTTTCCCCTTGCTTTCTTCCCAGCACATCTTCTTTCTGACCTGGAGGCTGTTGATTCAAGAACACTTGTTTACTTTTTTCAGGTACAGAGGTATTACAAATACTCAAAGCCAATTTTGCTCTCAAGAGTGATACACGAACACTGTTACCACCCGTGGAATGCATAAACCAGTAAGGGCGCACGGGGCACACACACAAAGGGCACTTTGATGGTGTTGTCCTTTACCAACGCCAGCGGATGGTACCCTGAGTACCAGGGAAAAGCAAGAGTGAGTACTTTGTGAAGGTTTCCTGTGGATGCAGGAGGGCCGAGGGTGGCAGGAGAACCCAGATGTGGCTCCTCCCGGAATTCCCCTGCTCGGGGATCTGCCAGGAAGGCCCCCATGCCCAACCCAAGCCTTGGGAAAGCCCCCTGGAAGCAGCTGCATTTACGAAGCAGACTGTGGATCAATCATCCTGGATCCCAGACTGGCCCCCCCACTCCCTTTTCCCTAAGCCCTGCAGCCAGCCCGTTCCTTCTCCTCACTTGGCCAAGCCCAACAAGCCAGGTCGACACCAGGGGCTAAACAGCCCTTCCCCCACAGTAAGCGGCAGAGGTGACGAGTGAATCGCACAGTGACGGCGGTCAGAAATCGGGGACTGGACGGCAGCCGCTGTCACTGCGGCGGGCATCGTGTGGTCTCCCGGGAAATTAGAGGCTCGGAGCCGAAGCTGCCAGTACCGGAGTCACAGTGTCAATCCCCCCATTTGGTGGGAGTGGGGGGGGAGTGGCAGGAGGGGTGGGGCTCCCACTGCAGCCCCAAAGGGACATTCTAGCTGGCTCACCCTCCCCGTGCTCTACCTGGTGGGCAATCCACGCTTCCCTACGCAAACAACCCGTGGGACCACCTGGGGCTGTGCACAGAGTCCGCGGGCACACGGGCAGAGCAGGTCCCACGCAGCTCCAAAGACTGGGCATCCCCGGCCAGACCAGCCAGCCGGGGGGAGGGCTGTGCACGCATGCGCTCGGGGGAAGGCAGGCTAAGTGAAGACATGTGCCAAACACCGAGTCAGCAAAAGGCTACCTGTTCTGGCCAGTAAGGAAGCAGGGTCAGAAACAGGGCAGGCAGCCTTCCTCTTTGGGAAAAAAAAATCAAATGAAATCATTAGTGCACATCTTTTGTTGTGATCTTTCTCCGCAGAATCCAAGGCAACAGAGAGCAGCCCCTGGCTCCCATGGGTGACATGGAACCGAACATTTACACACACACACACACACACGTATGTGGCCACGTCGTGTCTGGCTTCCTGAACCAGATCAAAGGTGTGTCCCCTAAGTCTGCCGGAGGGTGTGGCTGGCGCTGGACGAAAGGCAGGGATGGATGGTGTAAGGCAAGGCTCCCCAGAACCGCCAGCTCCGCTTTGGTTACAGCTGTCACAGAAACGCCAGGGAACGGCTTCTTGAGAAGTCCCATCCACAGCAGTCGGATGTCCCCTGTCACTCTTTCCCAGGACGGACGTCCCCTGCTTCCTCCAAATAAAGTGCGGATGGTCAAAGGACACTGGTCAATCATCTGCCAGTCTCAGCGATGGAAACTCCTAAAGACAACAAGATGCCCCTCTGGAAAACATATATATCTCTATAGTCTTTTTTTTTAATAAAGCCACAAATATAGAACTTTTAAACCGACGTCTCAGACTGCAAGCGGAGGACAAATTTGTGAGACTTGGGGTCTACGAACTCTTCCGAGAGCACGATGAATGGAATTTTCTTTACATTGATGACGAGGCTGAAGTCTAAGCATTTCAGGACGAAAATGAGTCCGTCCCGTAATCCGTTCGTCACAGCCTCGTCACTGACGAGTCTCCACTGCGTGGACAGCCAGCGCTCCCTGTCATACTGCAGCGTGGGGCCCGCGCTGAGGTAACGTTCTAGAAAGGCCTGAAACAAGAGGAGACAGGGGTTTAGGGGGGAGACACCCCACTCCCAGGGCAGCGCTCCCGTCTGTTCTTGCGCCTGTGGAAAGGGGTTCCCAATAAAGCAAGACATGGTGCAGCTTATCACACCAAACCCCAATCGGATCCTCACGGCTACGTCCCTGTCCGGGAGGGGGGACATCCTGGACTTCCTCGTTCCCCTCTGCTGACTTCCAGCCACAGGGCGGAGATGGTGGGAAGCACACAAGTGAGGAAGGGGATGGCGAGGTTGATCTCTGCCCAGAAGTCGTGGGATGCGGGGGGATGGCCACCCATGTGCCCTTGCCCTTACCTGTCTGCTGTCTGCCTCCTCCCACCCTGAGAGCTGAGGGCAAGGGCCAGACACAGTGTGCTGCACGCACAGAGACACGCGCTCCACCACTGACTGGTCGTGTGACTTGGGAAAGGCCAGTTAACCTCTCCGCAGATGGAGAGAAGGGCACCTCACTCACAGGCCTGCTGTGAGGGCGAAATGGTTGACTGACCACCTAACGGCACGAGGCGACCACCACTCAGTGTCAGCGAGGGTTACTTTGTGTTGGGTCCAGTGTGCACACAGACGGCAAGGCCAAGGGATGGCCGGACCCCACGTGCCCTCACTTGGCTTCGCAGTGCCAACTGGGCTGAGGTTCCCTGGAGTTACCCGATGCTCCCCCACCTTCCCCTGTGAAGCTCCTCCTGCTGGATGTCATCCTTCAGCAAATTCCTCCTGGTGTTCACATCTTCTCAGACCACACCCTGGACTCTAAAAAAGATGAGCACGCCCTCCCCAAAACGCTGGTGCGTGTTGGCATCACTGCCGTGTGACATTGTACTCTCTGAACAATTACTGACTTGTCTGGGCCCCATGCTCGACTTGCCTCCCCTGGAAGGCAGGTGCTGTTTCATAAACTTGAATTTCCACTGTACCTAGCACTGGAAGTGCAAAAGCGTGGGTACTATTATATCAATAAATATACTGATTTAGCTGCGAGACAGGATGAGCCAGTGACACAGACAGAAAATACCGAGACACATCACTCCCGTCCTCGACCCAGGCCAAGGGCGGTTTCTAATTGCGCCCCCAGCACCCACCCCTCACCGCTGCTGTAAGGAACTTATTGTCTCAGATCTGTGAGCACATATTCTAAGTACGGCTGCGCCTCTGGTATAACACATACTTCTAATATAAAAATAGCTCTTACAAATAACAAGAAAAAGAAACAATTCAACAACGGGAGCAATAAAATTAATAAGGTAATTTATAGAAGAATCAAAAGAACATCAACCTATGACAGATATTCTATCACATCAAAAATTAAAGAATTATAAATTCAAATAATAAGAACACTTTTCCTTCTCTTAGATGGGCAATGATTAAAAAGAATGGTAACACCCAATGCTGTCAAGTGTAGGAGGGAAATAAACAGTCTCGTCCTACCCCAGAGGCAAAGTGTCAAATGGCAACGCCCCTTAGAAGGACAGTTTGGCAGAACTATGCCTCTGATCCAGCTGTTTCTGGCCTGGAAATGCATCCTTCAGAAGAAACACTCACACACACGCACAAAAACAGACATAAAACAGATAGGCACAGCAACACTGTTTAGGCCAGGAGTTGGCAAACTTTCCTCCAAACGTAAATATTTTCAGCTCTGCAAGCCACACTCTGTCACAGCTCTTCAAGCCGGCCTGTGCGGAGAGAAAGCATCCACAGAAGGTATGTAAATAGAAGGGCGTGGCTGTGTTCCGATCACACTGATGAACAACAGCCAACCCCTGGGTTTAGACTCAGAAGAGATCTTACTCCAAAAGTGTATCAACAGACAGTGAGGTAAGCAAGTGATGGTGTTCAGGAGAATGAGATGCAGCTATTAGAGTGAGCTCGATCTGTGTGATAGAGATCGGGAGGTCCTGACATGGAAAGATGGCTCAGAGAGCTCCAAGTGAATAACATTTGTCTAACTGATACCGTTTCTGTTGTCCCCCTTTCTGTTTTCAACACACACACACACACACACACACACACACGCACACAAGCACACGCCCCAGGAAGCACTGTTTGCGCCAGGGGAATGGAACTTCACTTTGTACACTTCCCTATTCCTTAATGTTCGGACTTGTCTACAAAGATTATTATTTTTAATTCGGAAAAGTACACATTTTTTAAGTGAAAAAGAAAGCCACTTGGAAACGTTTCAAAATCTTGAAAAATGGAGACCAGCTTCCGTGGGTGGCACAAGCTCTCACCCTGCACGCTCTGCGCTTGGTCCCAGCCGCCGCGCTCAAGCCTTTCTGCGTTCTGCTGTTTGTAACCGAATATCCTAACGGAGATTCTTCCGGGTTTAACAGGTGCTGGGGAGACCGTAATTTGTGAGCTGCTGTTCTATTTTTAAGTTGTTTCGTTTGGGGTTATTACGGATTATGTTGCAAAAACCACCTGCATGTAAATTCATGTATGTATGTGATTGTGCTGAGTACTTGTTCTAGGAGAGTCAAAGAATATGGGAACCTTGTAGCTTTTTTACTGAACATTTCTGTAGTGTTTCCCTGAGGACTGTCACTGGTTAGTGACAATGTAGCCAGCAGTAGTACTGGATGCATAGGACATTGCTCTAGGAACACCGGTTCTTGTACTAATAGCAGCTCCCAAACGTTACATGTGTCTTCTGTGCCAACTCTTACTCAGAGTCACACGGCCATATTTAATATAATTCTTACACAACAACCCTATCAGGTAGATACTGTTATTATCCCCCATTTTGTCAAAGAGGAAACAAGTGCAGAGCAACTTATGCAAAGTCATAAACCAATTTAAGTGGTGGAGTCAGGATGTGAGCCCACTTCCGTCTGAAGAGAGCTCATTCGCTAAACCCTGACATGATTTTGTCTCCCTGGCCACCTCCCTCTGTTACATGCGTGACTGTTTCTTGTAAAAGCCCTAAAAGTGTGCTCGTATCATAACCTAAAAGACCATTCAGTAAAACTAACTCCACAACATCCAAAACGCCCAACCAAGTGATGGCCTTAACTTCTACCGCTGATAATGACAGCCATCTATTGAGTCCTTACCATATACCAGGCACTGTTCTCAGCAAGCACATCACATGAAAGAACGCCTTTATTTCTCGTAACAACCCAGGGAAGTGGTTATCAGTATTATCCCCAATTCTCAGATCAGGAAACTGAGGCACAGAGGCGTTAAGCTGTCGGCCCCAGGTTTCCCAGTGAGGTGGTGGAGAGGTTAGAGCGAGTTCTCTTGGCTCCAGAACCCCCGAGGACCCCTAAGAGCTACTACCTGTGCTGTCTCTATGTGAGTCTCTCCTGTGTTGAAAATCTAGAGGCCTTCAAAGGTACATCTAAACACCAACCGTACCCAAATACTGCTGTGAAATAAGTGGGAATCATGAATTCTTATTAGTTGCTGTTTCAAAGAAGCTTGTCCACCCCCCAGAGCGGGACTTGGAGGCTGGGTGACGTGTCACACCTTCGGGGTCATGCTGTTGGCGATGCAGAAGGCCAGGTGCTGCAGGATGCTTTCCATGCTGTGATAGTGCTGCTGGCGCGTGGTGCGCAGGTACTTCTGCAGGGCCCGCGCCATGGATGGGAAGATGGCCTGGGCGGCCTCCCTGGGGTCCATCACCTCCCCGGGGGCCTTCTGCTGCTCCTCAGCCTGGAGGCGCTGGATGTGGATGAAGGCCTCCTCCACCGCGACCACCAGCCTGGGGACGGGAAACCCAGGCGTCAGGGCAGGATGTGGGGACTGAGTCACTGGGACCTGGAAGGACTCCTGCCCGCCTGCCATGCCCCCACCTGCCACAGGCTCTCACAAAGCCCCCATCCTTAAAGCTATCACTCCAGGTGGTTGGAGGGGAGCGAGAGACGGAAAATGGAGGCAAGCGCAAAAATATCATGTGGAACTGGGGCTCTGGGGGGGCGAGGAGAAAGGAGTCCTGGGACTCTGAGATGACTTCTGTCCTCAATCCTGCCACTAATGTGCTCGGGAGACTCACTTCACCCCGACAAAGAAGGTTTAGACGAAGCGAGTCCTAAGGTCCCTCAGCTCTGCATGGTGGCTGGTGGTGCTGAGGCCGCCGTACGGGAAACTGGAGCTGTCTCCCCGCTGATCCGGCCGCCACACCAGCACACGTGATGGAAACCACCTCCCTCTACCTCAGAGCATCAGATCTTAAAAACCAGCAGGGGCCTGGGGGTGCAGGACGAGGCCAATCAAAGTGTGGGCTGTGGGCCGGCCACTCAGCATCAGCTGGGAATTTGTAAGAAATGCCAATTCTTGGGCCCACGTCCAGACCTACTGGACAGAAGTGACCTTTGTGGGCGGGGGCCTGTTGTAAGGAGACCCCTGGTGCTGCTCACACATACGGAAGTTCGAGAAACACTACAGCAAGATCCACTCCAAAGGCTCAAGCAGGTCACATTCATAAAATGACATTTCACTCTAGTTATTAAAGAAAGGAAAAAAAAGTCCACGACAGCAAGGGCTGCTGCCGGGGGGACAAGGTACCTTGCTCTCCGCTTCTTCACCCGCCGCTCGTGCTCTGCCTCTTCATAGTATAGCTCGTTGTGGCTGGAGTCCCTGCGGCGAGCCGCAGCGGCGATCATGGCCCGGGACTGGCCGCTGGCGTTGTTGCTGGGGCCTTTAGGGCAAGGACGGCGGAGGGAGAAGAGCTTTAATGCCGTGGGGCCGTGAAACGGAGCAGAGCGTCAGTACCACAGTCTGTCGTGACCGTCCACCCGTCCCCACACGAGTCCCAGACGCAAGTCCCAAAGGTGACTTCCCACGAGGGTGGACGGTCCCCCTGCTGCTCATTCAATAGGCTCACGAGAGGCAGGAAATGTCCCCAAAGCCCAATTCAATCCGTGCAAACGGAGAGAGAACTCAGAAGGAGAGGAAGAAAGCATGACAATGAAAACACTGGCCAAAAATAACACAGACTCCGAAGATGTTACTTACCATCTACCACAGAAAGGCTCGAAGCGGCCCTAAGGACAGCCAGAATGTCACGTTTCATCCATGAGAGGGAGTGAGAACGAGGGGACGGGAGAATGAGGACAGGGCAAAAGCAAAGTCCAGGGACACAGGGACACTGAGCACACACCGGAAAACAGGCACTGCTAGAAAGCCACCGCAGCCACAACTTTTAGAGAAAACCCCCGGCGCTCGGGAACTTGCAGAGTGGCCCATGTGTTAACCCTTAGCAGCCCTGGTCTGCTTCCCCTGGCCACTGCCCACCGTGACCTTTCGGAAAGACGAGGCAGATCTCATGCTTTCTCAAGTTTCGCCCACTTGGCACAGGACCTGGTGTCACTGGCGAATTTTGCCAGTCCTTCAGGATTCATGCGAGAGTGCACATCTCATTAGCCAAAAAGAATAATAAAATAAAATTTGAAAACGCGGAGATTATGTCACCGCTGAAATCGACACCATCTATATAAATCACCGGACTTGCTAACAACATGATCCTCTTGCAGGGTTTGCAAAGCTCTTGCCTTGACCCAAGCTGCCCAGTGAGAAGTGACACCACGTCCTGTTTCTTGCACTTAACCATCTGATAGCCCGAAACAGCTCTGATGTCCCCAGCCTGGCCTCTGGCCTCCTGCCGCCTACTCCGCTCCAACTTCTAGCCAGGGCTGAGAAACGCCTGTAAATGAGTGTCTCACCAGATGCCTGAACCACGGAGAATTATGCAGTCTCTATGGATTTGGGTGGCTGAGTCTTGGGGTACATTATCTACATTTTGAAAAGCTGACCCTTCCTAATAGCTTTCAATATAAGATGTCCCCAGCAGGAGGCAGGGAATACACACACATCATTATTGTTTTCCATCATGAAATCTCCAAGTGAATGAACCTCCCACAGATGTAGATCATAAATCAACATTCCTCTGAAAGTGTTTGCCTGAGAGAGAG
Source organism: Macrotus californicus (assembly GCA_007922815.1). NCBI lineage: Eukaryota > Metazoa > Chordata > Mammalia > Chiroptera > Phyllostomidae > Macrotus > Macrotus californicus. The sequence goes on along the minus strand of VMDR010000387.1, from coordinate 36,012 downwards.
AAAGAGAGAGAGAGAGAGAGAGACTGTCCTGAAACAAGAGTGAACCATGATGATGGACACACAGAGGAGGCAGAAGCAGATGTGCCCTGAAGTCTGAGCTCCGCAGTGCCCCAGCTGCCCCCACACCCACCAGAGACGCCGTTTCGAGGCACATACCATCCACGTTGTAGACCTTCAGCCCCGCCATATGCTTGGCTGCTCGGAATTTGGAGGTTGTGAGGAGGTTGGGGTTATAGATGGTGAAATCTTTATAGTAATTTTCCAGAACCACCAATGCTGCTCTCTGGATACTGAAAAAAGGGGAGAGGGGGGATGCAAAATTAATGCAAAGCTTTTTCACTGAATAAGCAGATCTAAGAGAAGAAAAATCCTCCTTGGACATCAGGTAAAACACCGGAGCACCAAGGATAAGCACGCACAGGAGGCTGCTGGGTTGCACCGCACCTGTCTCCGGGTTAAAAGTGAAATTAAGTCCTATCCTCAAGTGGCTGCGGTGCCCTCTCCCCGGCTGCGCCATGAGCCAGACCCATCCGGCCAGTAGTTGAGAAAGGAGTACATTATACATCAGATTTGTTCAGGCCACACAGAACTTTCCTATGTTCCCCAGTTGACAAGAGGAAACAGAGGACCCCCAAGTGGTCAGGACACTCTTAGATGGCCGCAGAGCTCCTGAGTGACAGACCACAGTATGGATCCAGGGTCCCCAGGTGCCTGTGCAGTGCCCCCTCCACCCCCCACTGCCCCCCGCTGCATCTCTGGGCCCCCACACAGGGTGGAGAGCACTTGGAAGAGGCCACTGCAGACATGAGTTAACCCTGGTTCCTCCTCCTCGCTGCCCCAGGCCAGTGGGTTTGCCCCGATGTTCCGTGGTCTGTAACCCACCACCTGCTTGGGCCTGGGAGAACGTGCGGGAGCAGAGAAGAGGTAATGCCAACAGGGAACTACGAGGGTGGTGAGGGGGGCGCCCATACTGTGGTCGGGGGTGGGGGCGCCCATATTCAGTATCGGCAGCGAAAGAACACACTGATCCTGGTGTCAGATGCAGGGCAGGTTTTACCTACCTCCCCTCTTCTGACCCCAGCAGTCACTCAAGGGAAGGAAACGAAAGTTCAGACGTCTGTGACCTGCACCACAGTGCGTGTTTCCCAAATAGCAGGGCTGGGACTGCTGTCCGCATTTACAGACCTCCAGCATCCTTCCCTGTGACGCGTGGCCTCTGCGGGGCAGGGTCTGCACTGACCGCGACCGCCGCTACGCTGAACTCTAGTTATTGGTATCCTGCCCTTTACATTTTCCTTCCCAGGTCCCTTCTAAGTAGATGGGCTCAGAAGGATTGTTTATAGTACCCCGGGTGCCATGTGGCACCCCACGGCTCTCCCAGTGGCTCAGGGATCTTGCCTCGACAAAAGACAGTGCCGTCCCTAACCTTTCTGCTGGACACTTTGCCAACCCCACCTGTCAGCTCCTCTTGGGACTCTGCCCCCAGAGTTTAACAGGGTCTAAAAAATGACCTCCAAGTCAGTCAGCTAACCCCCTAACCGCAGAGTCTTGGCAAAGCTGCCTTACTCATATCCCACCAGTGACGGGCGATCTGCATCCAGCTGGCGTCTAGTACGTGCCTAGATGCGCACACTCCGGCGAGACCAACCTTGTATAATGGCCGTATTAGACTGCTCAGAGCACGTGCACGTTTTGAAAGCCTCAGTCATTCAGTCACTGGGCTGCTCGCTCGTCACTTTCGTGTGTAAGTGCCTCCCTCTGCGGAGCCCTGGGAATGCCAAGATAAGACGAAGGGGCTTCTCCTTAACCAGGTGTCCTTGGAATGAAGTCCTGTGACAACCAGCGGGAACACACATGGGGGACACACAGGAAGCACAGAGAAAGCTGACTGCAGGTCTTCGGAGGGGCAGGGCAGCTCCCTGAGGAGGGGACGTGGTCCTTGAACAGAGACTTGTGGGCCACAGCAGTCCTCTGGTGCCAGCGCCCCATGGATCTTGGGCTCAGCATGGGCCCCATCTCCTCCTGGCCTGTCTCTGGTGCCCCCGAAGGGGGCCGGCGCTCCCTCACCTTACGCCCCATCCACAGGCTGACCACGGCCTCTCCTTGATGGTGCACGCACAGACCCTCCCTCCCCGTACCTACACGGCCTTCCGCCCTCGTGCACGGGTTCTCCAGAGCTCCTGGGCTGGGGGAGACCAGGAGCCCTCCACACAGAAATAAGTCTGTTCAAGACACAGACACACTGGGGCACACATACTCCATCCCACGCTTGTGTCCTGACGTGGAAACTTCTCCAGGAGCTTGGATTTCAGCAGGCAAGTATTTCCCTGATCAAAATGTAAAAATTAACTCAGAGGTTATCCTCAGACCCATCTTCAAAACAAACCCTCTGTGGCTGTGGGTTTGGCTTTTCCATTCAGCCAGGCCACGAGGAGGGGCCCAGGGGACCCCACAAACTCAGCCCAGGCCTGGGAGGCAGGCGAGGCAAGGCTGGATAGGAGCCTGGCGGCCGTTTCCTGGCTGCCCACCCCGAAGCCACAGGGAGCGCACTGAGCTGCCGCAGAGGTGTCTGTCCTGCGTGGGATCCATGGCTGGGGTGCACAGCCCATCACTGTCCAGCATGTACAGCCCGCCCCACGCCAAAGCCCCAGGGGGCCCCGGGAGTGCCCAGGGGTAGGGCAGGTAACCTGGGACAGGAGCCTCTGATGTCACCTGCGTGGACCTCACAGTTCTCCACAAGCTCGAGAACTTTTACTCAGAAAAACCCAACTGGGGGAAAGTTCAGACGGTGCTCTCTTCCTCCAGTATTATCACCTCAACAGAGGTTCCATAGTGTCCAGAATGGCCCCGTTGCCCCAGAAACCGCTGTGGACCTGGCCAGCCCCCAGGCTGACCAGCAACCATAAGAGCTGAGGGACTGGAGAGGGGAGTCTGGAAAAGCCCCCAACAGTGGCAGCTCGCCTTCGCCCAAGAAAATGTCTGGGCCACACTCGACACATCAGAGATACTGGGGCGTGAGAAGCTCCACAGAACCGAAACCGACACAGAACTGAAATGCCCGACTCAAATAAAACGGCTGTGAGACCTGCACTGAACCCCACGGTGCCTCTCTTCCCCTTGTTAAAGAGAGTGAACCACGAACCACGTAACAGATGACGCAAGTCTTGCTGGTGACTCAGGAAGATCCCTACGTGCATGAATGACGAGCTGGGGCCACATGTGGAACACGGTGAAAAGGTCAGACCCTCCACCCCCGGGGGCGTGTGGTGGGGGGTACTGTTCCCACGCCCCATGCAGCAGGGCGGTCTGAGTCACAAGGCTGCCGCACACCTTCCCGCGCCCTCCCTCACTGGAAGCCATCAAAGTCACGGCTCTGCTGTCCGTCTGATGTCCACCAGCGGCCTCGGGCATTCAGCTCTGCTCTCATACACCCTCAGCTCCAGTGTAAGTAGGGAGAATGGGCTTCCGGGGCCCCTGGGGCGTGGCTCTGTTGCAGCTAAGTGACACCTGTTCTAGCGCAGGTATCGGATGTCTACTTCAATCCAAAGCCACAGATCTCTTTCCTTTCTGTTCTGGCTCCTGATTCATGCTGTGGATTGGTTGAGTTTGTTACACAGCTGGCATTAGGTTAAAAGTAACATCTGAATGTGTTATTTGGCTGCCCAGTGAAAGAAAGAACAATTCAGTACCTACTGAAGGGACATCCTGCAGGACACCCCGGCATCAGCCCAAGTCATGGCCCCACAGTGCCAGGGGGCCAGATCCCTCTCCTCTCCTCAGCCAGTGTCAAGGTCAGCATCTTCCTGCTTCTATTCTTTGGCCAGAGCAGGGCCGACTTCTTTTAGGAAGTCCTCTCCAAACTCTCCAGTCCTCAGTGACCCATCCCCAAACTCACAGCACCAACAGCAGCCGCCCGTCACCAGTGACATCCTGAAGTGAGTCTCCTCCTCATCCAGTCTGCGAGTCCCCGCAGACAAGGGACACCTCCGTTGACTTCTCCATGGGGAACCTAATTCCTACTGGCTCAACCTGCTCATTTAGGAAACCCGAGGCTCCCACGAGTACAGGATCCATTCTGAGCACCTACTTCATAAAAACCATGGAGTTTCGGAAGCAGAAAGAATCTGAGATGAACAAAAGCAAACCCTTCAACTGGTCCCAGTATCTCAGCCAGCTGACATCTGGGGACAGAGCGGGCAAGCAAACCTTATCATTGTCACAGTCAGAGAGACGGCCGACTGAACAAGCCTTCAGCAGACGCCCTGCGTTACAGACAGGTGGAGTCTGATCTGCCCGCTGGGGATGGGGCTCACCAAAATCTCACGGCGAGGAGCACTCTCTCTGGGCTCAATGAATACCAGGCTCCAGGCACCCTCCTGCGCCGCCGTCCAGCAAACTACCCTTGCACAGAACACAGAGATGGGTGGGACAATAGCAAACCCCACATGCAGGTATCCCAGACAGGCACATAAAAAGGCAACATGTGAGTAACGGAACATTCAACTCTGCTTGGTCCAGGCTAGTCCGAACTTGAACTCACGGAAGAGACAGGGCAGCGATGGGTCAGCACCAGTGTCTAAGAGAGTTCGAAGCCATTCCCGGATCTGAAAGGCAGCCGGTGCCAAGGTTGCCTTATTGGCCGATTTCCTTTTCAGGACGGAGAGGGCGGCATGTGAAATGCGGCAGCCTGTGGTGGCCGAGCAACCACAAAAGCACTTCCAGTGCCATTGACAACAGTTCCCTGTGGCCATGGCAACAGGGGGTGGGGCTCACCCCTGTGCTCCACTTCGTGAACGGGCTTGGAGAGAAGCAACTCCAAAGACGATTCAAATTTTAGTTCATAAAAATCTCTGAGACACGTTTTGACAGCTAGATCCTGAAAATAAAAACAAGAGTAATGAACTGCCCCCACCCCCCCCCACGCTCCGTGCGTGACCACTGTGGAAAAGGCATGCACCGTGCAAATGGCTCTGGCTGTGGCCCTAGACAATGTGACTCTTGGCTCGTTCATTCATTCTTTGACCTTGGACAAATTGTAACTCATTTCTCCAAACCCCAGGTTCTTCATCTGCAGGATGGGAAAAACAACACAGAAAGCCCTGTTTTAACAACATAAGCGGGCTCCAAACCACTCCATTGTGTGAAAATGCATTACACCATGGTCACTGAGAAGACTGGGGAGGTCTGAGAAGACTGAGTAGGGGGCTACTCAGAAATCCTAGTGACAAAATGCAACACGCAGATCCGCCAGGTTCTGGCTGGAGTCTGGTGTCACCTGTCTCCTGGGCTTAAATGGCCACGGAGACAATTCCAACTCCTGTGACTTTCCCAGGCTTCAAAGGCAGTGGGCACGTAGGCCAAGACAAATATTGGAGACTCGCCTTCCACTCTCCTGCTTCCCCAGGAGGAGCTGCCTGTCTGGTTCAGGTCTGTTCTGAAGATTAAATGAGATGGTGTATTTTAAAGTGGCTGGTCCAAAGCAAACGGGTCACAAACGGTAGCACCAAGAGCTCACGCTGGGGAGCCCCGTCTGTCCCTTGGGTGCGGCTGTCCCACCCTCCCCATCAAGGACCCGCCACGAGGGACCAGGTGAGCCAGGGTGGGCTCTCTGCAGTTTTCCGTGGGAACGAAGACCAGCCATCAGGCCATGCTGCTCTCTGCTTTGGATATAGTGCTCTCTGCCAACACCCCTCCGCCTGAAATCAAGCCTAGCAAAAGGGAGCATCCGAGGCACACGAAGTAGAAAAGGCGCTGGCCTTCAAGGGAGACGAAGGCCCGGATTCCAGGTCTGACGCGGCAGCGGCTTTGTGACTTCCCCTTTCTTGGCCTGCGAGGCAGAGATAACATCAACTATTCCATGTGCCTTTTCAGAAGAGCGAGTGAAATGATGCCAGCAAAAGCATGTGTAAACTACGAAGGATCACACACATCTAAAATATCGTGTTACTGAGGGCGAGCACTTCGTAGCAGGGACGGGGCTGCTTGGTGGCTGGAATACTCACGCAGCCTCTGGGCCTAAAAGCATGACCCGCTCCCCCTGTGTACGGAATCACAACCTTCTACTCCACCCCGAATGCACAGCATCCTCGTGTTCAGCCAAGCAGAGACACAGAACGGGAGGAATCAGTCCACCCAGTCCAACCCCCAATCCACGCGCCGATTCTCTTTACAGCACCCCAGGCAGCATCCAGCCTCTGCCGGAAAAGAAAAGTCACTCTCTGACTTGGTCCTGAAATGACCTTTCAGTTCTACCCACTGATCCGCCCACCGCTTCCTTCTGGACCAGGCCCCTCTTTCTGGTGAGAGCCCGTCGACTACTTGAAAAAAAGAAGTATGTGCACCCCCCTTTTAACTCTTGTTTTGCAGACAAGGCGCTGAGGCCTGGAAAAGCAAGTGTGCACACTGTAGACACACATGCATGGGCACGTACACACAGTTGTCTGTTTCCTATTCATCCACTTTCCCCTGGATTTGATTGGGGCTCCTGCCATCAGACAAATACAGGCCATTAAAATCAGAAATTTGCCCTGGCTGGCATGGCCCCATAGATTGAGCACCGGACTGTGAACCAAAGAGTCGCTGGTTCGATTCCCAGTCAGGGCACATGCCTGGGTTGCGGGCCAGGTCCCCAGTAGGGGGCGTGTGCGAGGCAACCACACATTGATGTTTCTCTCCCTCTCTGTTCCCTCCCTTCCCATCTCTAAAAATAAATAAATAAAGTCTTTAAAAAATAAAAAATAAATAAAACCAGAAACTTTAAGGCTTCAGAGCACATCTAGTCCAAGGCCTTTAAATTTTAGAGCCTTTAGCTTCTTCCAGGTCAGGGAGAAAGGCTGACCCTGACAGGGCTGAAGGGAGAAGCTACTTCTTTTCAAATATTGGTTTGCCCCCTTCAGCTCCGTCAACAGGAAAGCTTCCTTCAAGCATGAAAAGCATGAAACCCTCTCTTCCACGCTAACATCCTGGTAAGTGCCGGCCACCACCACTCTGATTACCGAGGTGTGGGCTGGCGGGAAAGCATCAGAGACAGTGTCCCAGTCACAGAGCCAACCCTGCGAAGGCCTCCTTCCAGGGTCAGTCCTCGCCACCCTCAAGCCAAGGAAGGATGTTGACATTCGGAAAAACCCTAACAACCAGCCACGCCACCTCCACTCACAGGCAAGTGTGAATTAGGAACACCTGCCAAGTGCCAAGTCCTGGGATGCGGATGAGAGCAAGACCTCAGGGCTGACGCTCCCATTGGTGGTGACAGCGATCGAGTAACCCAGGGGCTGATGGAACACGTGATGGGGGAGGGGCGTGGGTGAAAACCCACAGAGGAGGCGAAGCTTAGTGTCTTAGACGATGAACGATGGCCACACCGTGTGGACAACGGGCCATAAAGTGCACTCCAGACAGAGGAAGCGGTGCGGGCAGAGCAGGCAGGCATGAACAGTCCTCCTAAGCCTCCGCAGTGAGAGCAAGGGGGCTCCCTGCTGAGTCCCAGAACAGCTTCGAGAAACCAGTGGTGGTTGGGTGAATGGGGTCTCCCAGAATCCACGTCTGCCCAGAACCTCAGAATGTGACCTTGTAGGGTCTTTGCAGACGTAACAACAATAAGATAAGGTCATACTGTTGTCACTCATAGGCGGCCATGTGACAAAGGAGCAGAGATTAAAGTGATGCAGCCACAAGCCAAGGAGCGCCAAGGACGGACTGGAGGCCAGGAAGTAAAGGGAGGGTTCTTCCCCAGAAGCTTCTAAGGGACCATGGCCCCGTCAACGCCTATATTTCAGGCTTCTAGCCTCCAAACGGAGAGATTAAGCCACCCAGTTTGTGGTCCTTTGCCACAGCAGCCTTAGAAAATGAACATACCTGTGTTCTTTTAGGGCTAGAAGGATGGAGGCAGGTAAAGGGCAAGGAGGGCTAAGGTGAGAGGGGGTGGGGAGGGAGCTGCAAGTGTGAGGTGGGTAGGAGAGGTGAGCCTGCCGTGAAGTCCCAAAGGACACCACCAATAAGGGCTGCTCAGGTCCCGAGGCCACCCTGTCTCCCCCTCTGTAAGGTGTGCCTGCCCAGGTGGCTGCATTTGAGGCCTGACTCCAGGGTGCTGGAGAAAAGTCTACAATGCAGGGCCCAAACGAGAGCTGACTCGGCTTTCTCTGCAAACTCCCAACCCGAGGGAGCCGGCGGACGCCCTTGGCTTTGCCTGACTGACTTCTCCCCGGAAGCGTCAACAAGACTCCAACCTGGGCGTGTGGGCTCGGCTGCCCTGGACTTGGAGATAAGCTGGCTGGTCTGACAGACAGCCAGGACGATTTGCAGCAATATTCGTGTGAGTCCCAGGGACGCAGACATAATTAGCCCCTGAATGTTGCCGCCGCCTCTGCTGAGAACCAGGCACATGACGGTCTGTATCTCCCGGGCCTCCCGCCTTTTAATTAAAATGTTTGTCTACAGCTGTGTGTGGGGAGGCGGCCAACACTAATCCCACACAGATAACAGGTAATGATCACCTTGGAACTTGAGAACGGGGAGGAGAAAAAACTGGAATCTGCTTGTGTTTCTTGACAGATCTAGGTTAGACTGAAGAAAGATCTGGAAGGAAGGCTGGACTTTTCTGGGACTTTGTCTCGACAGAGCAGGTGGGACACACATTGCTGCTTGAGATCCTGAGACGTAAGGCAGGTCAGATCCCGAGAGGGGCCCAGATCGGAGGTCCTGCCCTGCTGACTTCTCTGCTGTGTGGAAACTTCAGGGACCAAGTTCTTTGAATCAACATTTGTGAGCTGGAAAGTGTCCCTGGCCTAGGCTTTGAATACTGGATCTGCAGACAAGCCTTTGGTCCCCACCAAAGGACAGCCAATGGAGACTCGAAGCTGGGAGGGGCATCCACATGGACAGCTGGCAGGAGGGAGAATCCACAGCGTCTGGTCATCACAGAGCGGCCCCCGCAGTGCCATCGGGGGAAGCACCCAGAGCGTGTCTCTGTGCCCCGTCCTGTCCCGTGCCAGCTTCTGCTAACCAAGTGTAACCCTGGGAATGCCCTCTCTAATCGCACAAACAGACCACACCACGGTGGGCCCAGAAGAGAGCTGAGAGGCGTCGCTGAGGACTAGACCCGGCCAGCAGCCCCGGGCAACGACTTGGTTCTGCTGGTCTCAGGAACTAAGCAACAGGGAGCTGTCACACATCTCAACCCCCTTGGCCATGGGCGGCTCCGAGTGGGGTGACAACGCTGAGAGAGCCTCCTCCTGAGATGACCCAGCCATGGCTGTCTGGCTGGCTGGCTGGCTGCCTTGCCCACAGCAAAGAGATGCTGGCAGACCTCTAGAAATGGAAGGGACCTGCAAGACACACTTCCTCTCAAGTGACAGGTCTGGTGACTGCAGCCCCAATTCTAGGCTGGGTGCAGACAGCACCCACCGCTACCTTCCTGCAGAGCCCGACCTCGGCAGCACCTGCCCCCTGGGATGGAAATTCAGCCTCCTCGACACTTTACGTTACTGTGCTGAATCACACCAGATAAAGGTCCAAGACCACCACCTGCTTAGTTAGAGTTCTCTGAAGAAGATATTTCAATGGGGGCCAAGCACCTCCAGTCCCTCCCAGGATGCTCGACTGGCCTTCTCTTATCCGGCCTCACCTCCCTCAGCACGGGGACCACGGGGCCTGGGAAGAACTGTAGGGGCACAGAGAGAAATCTGGAGGCTGAGGGAGATCACCCTGGCCAAGTGGACTTCATCCTGCAGACACTGAGCAGAGCGGGGCAGTGGCTTTGCAGGGCGGGGAAAGCAGGCCCCCATCCCTCTGCCCTGTCAAGTGTCAGTGTCTCACACGCACTGTGTCAAATCACATCCATCCATCGATGGGTGAGTGTGCAGAAAGCTGGGCCCTGCCCCAGCGGGAGTCCTTCAGGAAAAGGAACAGCACACCCTTTGGGGCGCAGGTCCACCGCCCCGCCTGTGGTCCTACAGGAAGGCCACCTACCTCAGCTGCGCACCCCCGGGCTCCTTCCCCTCCATGGTCACGCTCTGTGAGGGTGACTCCTCTGGGCAGCAGGGAGAGCCTTGGGGACAGATGCCGTGCGAGGGAGGCGCCCCAGCTGTGGCCCACGCCAGCAGGCAGCTGCACAAACACAGGGCCGCCGCGCCCAGCACCTCTCGTCAAACCGCTCCGCTCGGGCATCGCAGGGCGAGGGCACAGCGGCAGCTCTGCACCTGCCTTTGAACCCTTCCCCAGACCTACTCCTCGGCTCTTACTTGCTTCAGCCCTTTGCTTTGTCAGGCAGTCGGGGTGAAGTCTGGCAAGTATCTTCACCAAAAAAACAATGGAACAAAACGCACGTCTGTAGAAATAAAACTGTCTGTGAAATCACGACTGCAAACAACACAGCTGTTTAAAAACACTCCCCAACTTCGCCGCCTACGGGGCTGGGTCCTCGGGACCCTGGGTGCTGGTTTTGAACACGCATCATGGGTGGGCCCACAGCCCAGTGATCCCCGTCCTGGACGTCCTGTGACCCAGAATCACAGACCTAAGATTTCAAGGGCGGCTGGAAAAATCCTGGACTTACTGGAATAACCTTAATCTCCCCAAGAGACGCCCCCTTTCTCACTTCCCGCTAGCAAATCAAAGTGCATCCGAGAGAAGCGAGGCCCCCACTCAGGTCGGGAGGGTGCCGGCGTGAGTTCTGTGTCACACCTCGAGCTGCGCTCATTGATCCATGGTTCCCTGGGACTTTGGGGTCAAAAGTCCCCAGCGTACCCAATGTGTTCCCTGTCTTAGTTTGGGCTGCCGTAACAAAACATCATAGCTGGAGAAGCTTAAACCTCAAGAACTTATTCTCTTACAGTCCTGGAGCCTAGAAGTCCAAGACCGAGGTTTGGCCAATCCAGTTTCTGGTGCGGGATCTCCTTCTAGTTGCCTCGTCATGCAATGCGCACGTGGCCTTTCCCCGGTCCAAAGAGAACGAGTGTGCAAACTCCCTGGTGTTCCTTCTCATGAGGACACTGATTTTATCAGAATCACAACTTCATTTAACCTTAATTACTGCTTTAGAAGCCCCATCTTCAAATATAGCCACACTGGGGCTTCTACCTACGAATTTTGGTCGGTAGAATTTTGTAAGGGACTGAATACAATATTCCACTCCAGCCCCGCCCCCTTGCCCAAATTCACATCCTTCTCACATGCAGAATATATTGATTTCATCCGAATAGCCCCAGAGGTCTTAACTCATTCCAGCAACAGCTGAATCTGAAATCCAAGTCTCATCAAAATCTTGTACGGGTGGGACACCGGGCCCGATTCACACTGAGGCGAAATTCCTCTCCAACTGTGAGTGTGTAAAACCAGGCGAGGCATGAATTTCCAAAATGCCAAAATGGGTCAGGCACAGGACAGCCATTCCCATTCGGGAAGGGAGAGGCTGGAAAGGAGAAAGGGGTGATGGGTCCCAAGCAAGCTCCAAACCTAGCAGGGTCATCCCATCAGATGTTAACTCTTGAGGACATTCCTCTTTGGTCCAAGGCTCTGGCGCCTCATTCTTCCCTTTTCTTGAAGGACAGTGCTTGTTAGCAGCCTCCCTCCCCGGTTTCCTTTAGGCCCAGCTGACCCTGTGTCTGCCGGAGTGATCTCCTCTGTATTCCTGGCTTTCACCGGAATGGCTGATTCGATCCCTGGCTCACGCCCACACTAATCTTTTTATCAAATGTTATCCAGTGGTTGGGCAGCCACACCTTGGTGTTCTCTTCAGGTCACGCTTCATCTTTTTTTTTTGCAATCTGGATAGGCTGAAACAATGACCATATGACTTCACTTTTATGTGGGATCTAAAGAACAGTATAAATGAACAAACAAACCAGAAACACACTCACTGATACAGAGAACAGACTGATGGCTGCCAGAGGGGGAGGGGGTTTGGGGACTGGGTGAAAATGATGAATTGAGAAGTACAGATCGGTAGTTACAAAACCGTCACCGAGAGGTAAAGTACAGCATAGGGAATACAGTAAATACTGTAATAACTAGGTACGGTTCCAGGTGGGTACCGCAGCTATCGGGGGAACACTTTGTAAAGTATATGATTATCTAACCGCTATGCTGTACATCTGAAACTAACACACGATAATAGTGGATGTAAGCTGTAATTGAAAAAAAAGTCCTAATTAAAAAAAACTTGGATAGGCTCAGAATCTTCTGATGATTCCAGTTTGGATCCCTTTCTGCTTAACAGTTCCTTCTTCGGCTCATATCTCTGCTCTTGCACTTCACTAGAAGGAACAAGAAGGACCCAAGCTGCATCTTGAGTGTTTCGCTTGGAAGTCTCCTCAGCTACATATCCAGCTTTATCACGCACCAGTTCTACCTGCCACAAATCACTAGGACAGGAAGACAATTCAGCCAAGTTCTTTGCCACTTTATGACATGGATATCCTGTTCTGTTCCCCATTATCCAAAAACGGGTTCCTCCCACCGATCTCCACCTGTGAACTTCGGGGGGCGGACACACTCAGTCCACACAACCGCGCTACAATCACTCACAATCAAATCCCCCACTGTTTGAAAAGCAAGCCGAGAGCTGTTTCCTCCGCAGCACAGGTGGTTCTGTGGTCGGTAACCAGAGCCTGGATAAAAAGGCCCACAGTCAAGGCCAGGTTATAAGCTACCACGGAGCTTCAGCAAAGTGCAGATCTGACAGAACGGGCCACTGTGGACAGACAGGTTTCCCAGGGGGCCAGGACGAGAGTTCCGTCTGCTCTTGTGGCTTCAGTCTCCTTGTTGATGAAGATCAGCCAATCATTTTTCACTGATGTTCACAGGCCTCCTTATAAAGAGCTCCCCCCGCCCCCACTTCAGAGATGTTACCTCTGGACTGTCTGAGGTACAGAAGTCAATCACTGAGTCTGTTAGCCTTCAATGCAAAGTAAGAGCAAGCAGACAGGCTCTGAGGACAGCAGCCTGGCAGGGTGGTGGGAGTCTCCCATGTCACGAACCCCGAGGAGCCAACTCGCCCAGGTCTCCCCACCTTGCACAGTCCTTTCTCTTTAAATCTGGGCTGGGGCTCGGACTTGCTTGGACAGGCGAATTCAGGGCAAGCAGTGCTGGGCCAGCTCCAGGGCTAAGCCTTAAAAGGTCCTGGGAGCGTCTGCTTCTAAGTCCTCGGGAGCCCTGAGAAGGAGTCCATCTACCCTTGTAACAAACTACTCCCCAAAGCGGGCTCTCCAGGGAGGGCGAGAACTGCAGAGTACACGGGAAGGGAGAGAAGCCCAGCCCCAGCTGCCTCCCACACGCCTGCGATCACACAGGGACCCCTGGCCCGGCCAGCAAAAGACCCTCCCAGCCAAGCCTGCCCACAGAACCGTGAGAACTCATGACAAAACAATAAAATGTTGCTCTGCACTATGAAGTTCAGGGGTGGGTTTTCACAGGGATAGATAAAAGAGGTCTTCCTTGGCAAAAGTGACGCACAGAAAGTTAAAAAGGTTTGGCCAAAGACCCGCACCTACTGCTGCGGCTGTAAGTTTGCTAGCTGACTGAACAGAAGAGCCAGCGGGCTAAGAAAGGGCTGCGGACGGCAAGCCAGCCTGCGACAGCAGCCCTTCTTGTCCCCCCATGCCAGCCCCAAAGCTGCGAGTTCCGTGGAGTGGGATGACGCATTATAAATCGCACCCAGCTTGCGACATGGTAAGCCTTCAAAAATGCTTACAAGGTCTTCTATGTACTCTTTCTTTTTTTTTTTTTAATCCTCACCCGAGGATATATTTACTGATTTTAGAGAGAGGAAGAAAAAAAAAAAGCACATCGACATGAGAGAGAAACATGGACTGGTTCCCTCCCACACACGCCCCACCTGGGGATCGAACCTGCAACCTCTTCTGTATGGAATCACGCTCCAGCCAACTGAGCCGTCTGGCCAGGGCCCTCCATGCACTCTGACAGCAGTGACGTGAACATAACATCGCTACGCAGAGGCACTATGGTGAAGCGGTTAAGATTGTTCTAGAACCAAACAGCCTAGGCTCAGACGCGGCCCCGACCATCCCAAGCTGTGTGGTGGCAGACAGCCTACATCCCTCTTCGGTGCCTCAGATTCCTCCTCTGAGAACGGGGTGACGGTGTTGACCCCACAGGCCTGTTGGGGCTGAATGAGTTACACGGTAAGAGCCTAGAAGGTGCCGACACTTGGTGAGCACTATGTAAATTGCTAAGGCTCTCACTGTTTGCATCTCGGAGTCAGTCAGCTACACTGGCTTCTGTGCTCCGATATCCAGTGTTCACCTTCAAAGATTTCAAAGCTGAGAAACTATCGCCCTGGCCTGGCCGGTGGCTTACTTGGGAGGAGGGTCGTCCCATACGACAAATGGTTGTGGGTTCGATTCCTGGTTGGGGTAAGTACAGGAGGCAAACGGTATGTTTTACTCTCTCATGTGCTCTTTCTCTCTACCTCTCTCTCTCAAATCAATAAACGTATCCTTGGGTGAGGATTAAAAAAAAACAAACTGAAAAATTATTGATTAAGATAATTAAATGTTATCTTTAGTCTCTTTTCTCTTCTAGAGTTCTTCCCAAATACAGTTAGAGCAAAACTAACTAATCTTTGGTAAAATCCTGGAAAAGTTGCCAACTCACTGTAAGAACGGGACCAAGGAAAGTGACAAGTGACATGTGTGTGCAGGGTCACAAATCAACTATGCTGAGACCCCAGGATGCTGTGCAGAGCACAGGACAGGGTGTGTCCGATGGGGAAGTTGGCCCTGCAGTTTGCACAGGCCCCCAACCTCTGGCTGGGGGACCCTCCACGGTAAAGGGCGGCACTGCCACCCCAGTGGCAGAAGGAACCAATGAGACGGAACCTCCGAAAAGCCCTCTGTCTTCCCTCAGGCAGCGGGCGAAGGTTAGGAAGTCTCTTAATCTACTTATGTTATCTCACTTTGTACGACAATAACCTTTTACATTTCTGGACATTTTCAAATAAGCCGTGACTCCACTTCTGCCAGCAAGCCGGGCCCCTGCAAGGACCTTTAATGAGAGCTAACAAGAAGCAGATTTTCTTTAAGAAACTAAAGAATAGGCATTCTTTAGACAACTCTCAAAAATAGCTCAGCCGATTCAATAAAATCACCTTTGAAAACAGAACAAAAAAGACCTCGGCCCAACAGGTCGCTGCTGTGGGGAAGACTTTACATAAAGGGTGTGTGGAGGGGCCTGAAAAAACCGGCTGTTCCTACCCCGGCAGCTCTTTGTCTATTGCAACCCCCGTTCCCCTCCTGTCTGTTTCCACACTTCACAAAAGTGCTTAGAGGCTGTATTTCTGGCCCAGCGACCCTTCCAGCCACTGCGGGGTTTGGACCAGATTTAGCCCAAGCACCGCAGGTGAGAGAGCCCACACAGTGCCAGCAGGGAGAGAAGCAGGCGTGCCCCAGCTCCTGACAATGGCAGTGGCTGCCGCAGGGCCGCAGGCTCTGTGTCACGGCTCTGTTCGTGAGCAAAGGCGCCTCTCCTTCTCCAGCACTCTTCCCCCCCTGTGACCTGGTCTCCATGTGAGCGAGGCAGGGAGAGGGGAAACAGAGGGCCCTGCAGAGGAGCTAAAAGAAGATACTGGGGACCACTTGGACATGCTCTCCCAAAGGGCTGCTGGACATGGGAGCCTTCATGCCTCCCTGGGGTTAACGGCTTCCGTGTCAGCAAATCAAGGCCCAAAGGCTGCTGGTCACGGTGAGAAGAACCAGGAGAGGTCTGCAGCCCGCCTGCGGGTCACTGCCCAGGCAGCCCAGCCTCTCCGGCCCCGGCCCACCCCGGCCAGCAGAGCTGTGGGCAGCGCAGTGGGCCAGGGCCCAGCACTGTTGCCAATTTCTCAAACGTCCCCCAGGCACAGGGCTCCGCTCTTCTGCTTGTCCCCGCCCCAGGTCTCCCCACCCCATCCAGTCTTGGGGGAGTGATGGGGAGCCTTGCAGGGGAGGTCACCCCACCACCCCAACCACCTAAGGTGAGAAGCCTGCTGTCCCTTTGTCACTTCCACAGGTGTGATTCACACCAGCTACGGCTGAGGTCAAAACACAAAACCACAGTGGGCCTCCCTACCAGTGTCCCGGCCACTTAGATTACCAAGTCCCACAGGTCACTCATTCCTACTGGGACCAGAGCAGGACTTTCTCCACCCCTCACCTTCCTCAAAGCCTGTCCTGTCTGAAGACAGACTGCTTCCCGTCTGGCTTACTGAGGCCACAGCCTGGAATCCCCGTCTTGTGTCCCCACCTCCCGTCCAGTTGCCTGAATGAGCAACTGCCCCCTGCACGGCAGCACGCTGGTCTCTCTCGGGGCGCAGAGCTCGAAGGCAGCCTGCCCCCCACCTGCTGTCTCAGGGCCACAGTCCTGGGCTCTGCACAGCACAGATATTTAATACAAGCCTTCTGCTCACTCTCCAACATAAAACTCGGAAAAGCAAGCTGTCTAAGCTTGCTGAAAGGCACCTGAAAGGACTTGAAATGCCTAATTTTGCTGCCCAGAGGGTGTGAATCAGATACTGATTCCCTCCGAGGATGGGTCAGGCAGGCCGCAGCCTTGAGCGCTAAACCACCTGGTCCAAGACGGAGCAAGCTGGGCCCAGAGGGGGAGAGAGGGTGCGTGCCAACAACGAGATGGTCTGGCAGGGTGACCCCATCCCGACCGGTGCTGGGCCATGTTTCTGGGCCCTGGCCAGAAATATGACAAAGCCCACTGTTCTGATACCCACTCAGGTGCCCTCTGGCAGCTATGACACCACTGCGGTGATGGCTACGATTAACGGGTGACCAGGTGCCAAGCAGGTTACACACGTCGGCATACATGGCCCAATGAGAGCCCAGAGGGAAGGCAAAGTCAGACAAGGCAGGCGACGCAATCGGCAGGGAACCACGTGACTGCCAACAGTGAGCCACACTCCAGGCCAGCGCCGAGGGCCCAACAAGACACGGCCCCTGCCCCCCGGGAGTGGTGGTTTGTGGGAGAAAGGAAACAAGGCCAGAAAACACAAGTGCGAGACGCCAGCGTGAGGACACTAACTCAGGCCCCGCTTGAGGACATTTGTGCAAATTACTGAAATTCCCCACATGCCCACTTCCTCATCTGTGACAGAGGGATTAAAAATACCGAAATCAAAGGGTTTATTGAGGACTAAACGTGGCACTCTGTATCCAGCGCTCACCCTGGGATGAATAAAAATAAAGTTAAATAAATGAATGATGATTACTGCTCTTTTAATTAACCACAAAATAATTAGGTTTTATGCACAGATGTGAAGCATGACATCTCAATGTATTTCTAACGTTTTCTCACGTATACATCTTCAAAACACCCAGCCCTTACAAGTTGGGAGTCTCTCTTGCTTGCACTTGGTTCTTTACTAGAGGGTCCCTAGGGTGACCATGTAATGTGCCACCCAAACCAGGCCACCGCTGAGAGAGCAGAAAACGGGAGTGATGAGTAATTCCACTGGTACCACAGGGTAAACCAGAGGTACCGTTTTGAGAAAATGGAATTGCTGATTGCTTAATCCATCCTTCATAGGCCAAGTTCAGGGGCAAGGTCAGCAGCCATCACTACGTATCCTTTCTCCATCATTTTTAGGAGGTGCCAACAACTTCGAGAGCAGATCCAACTAAACTCCGACCTAGATAAGAGCCAGCAACTGCACCCCCCTGCCCCAATCCGGAAGCCAGGACAGTCAGTGTGCATGAACGCCCCACCTCTGATCACACACACAAAGCTCTTCTCAAAACTCCTCAAAAAAGTCACACCCTGGTCCTGGCCCTTGCACCTGTCATCACCCCTCCCTGGCCGAAGACCTCCTGAACGTCCTGCCCCGCCTTACCTCAGGTGTCCCAGGCTGTAGAAGCGGGACTCGCCGTCGGTGGAGCGGACCACCTGCAGTGTGAACATGGGCTGCAGCTGTCTCAGCTCCAGCAGGACGATGGCCAGGTAGTGGATGAAGAGGAGGGCGTCCACGAGCGAGACCGCGTATTGCACGATGCCCTGGTAATTTCGGTCCCGGGAGTCCAAAATGCGGACCCCGTAAAAGAGCCAATAGGAAACCACAAAGAGGAAGATGAGGACCAGCAGGAGGGCGCGGAACACGAACACCCGCGGCACGTCAGCCCTCTGCTTGCGGAAGAAGAGCGCCCAGGTCCCAATGAGCAGGATGAGGAGTTTGAACGCCACGGAGATGAAGAGTCCTTCGCAGATGGTGCCACAAGGCTCCAGCTCATCCCTCCACAGGATGGGGGGCAACAAGAGGAAGGCGATGGGGGTGAGGAAAACTAGAAGTCCAAGCGCCGCGGTGACGGCGAGGCCCAGGTAGCGCCTGCAGTCCAGCCCCACGCTGTCCTCCATGTCCTTGCTGATTCTGGCGATGTCCTCCTGTGAGATGCTGTGCTCCGAGGTGCCTGTGACGGCCGTGGTGGTCTCTCCCCAGTTGTCATCCTGGCGGGGAGAACACAGCGAGGGTGAAGAGCCACACGCAGCAGCAGGTCCTTTGTGAGAAGCCACAAAGCGAGCACCTGGGGACACGATGGGCATGGAGGGCTCACCCCGGTCAGCCAGCTCCCCCTCCCCCGCATGCACTTCCTAGAAAATAGAAGCTCACTTCGTTCAACGCGGGCACTTTAAACTTTAACTACTTTCATTGGAATTCTTCAAAACGCATCGTCTATTTACCTTTACAAACAGGGAGAGCGTAAGCTGACCTTTCTGTGTGTGTGTCTGGGAGACTCCCACACTGGGTATCGTTGCCTGTGTTGGAACCCCTCGACAGGCCTGGGGGGGTCTGGGGCTACGTGTCCTGCAATAAACAGCCTGCTGCTTGTTAGACTACACGTCCGAGTTCGCCCACGGCACGGCACGAGGAGAAAACCCTTCCCGTTCTCTCCTCAAGTCGTGCCTGGGCTATAAAGGCCTGCAAAGTCCACCTTCTGGAAGTGCCCTCAGGAGCTCTGAGCAGCGAAAGGCAGAGCAAGGGAACTTACCTGGAATGAGTCAAAGCTTGCCCGCAGCCAGGACACACTTTTTTTAAAGCTCCTGAGTGATTTTAAGACCCATTTAATAAACACCAGTGCCCGGCACGTCCCTGACAACCCTTCTCACCCAACGAGCTGAGCAAATTCAAGGGCAGCTGAAACTTTCTCCCACGTTCTCAGGGCAAACTCGACCTCAAAGGCTCGGCAACACCAGAGTTGTTACAATGTGTCTGTCTTTTACCTTCTTGCTTTCTCTCTCTTTTTAAATGTTGCAGTAGTTTCTACTTAGAGCAATGAGTCTCTTCCCTGAACAAGATCCAGTGGTAGGATTTTAAACAAGTTTTGTACTTCCCTGGCGACTCTGACTCCGTCCAAAGCAACAGCGGAGGGAGGAGGCGAGGAAAAGCCACGCTGGGGTCCAAAGAGGTTGGGCCTCAGAGATTTGTGTATTAATGCATGATTTAACTTGGAAAAAAGTCAGAGGAAGGGGCCGGGTGGGCGAAATTAATGTGTAAGACATCAACTTGGAGAAATCTGGTTTAATAGCTGAATCAGCAAGATGGAGATGTCTGAACCAAACGACAACCTCAAAGCTCGTGAGCACAAAAAATACAAACTGGACAGGCTCTGCCAAGGAGCAGAAGGGGTGGCGAAGGTCTTACCTGTGGAGAAACGGTTCTTCCGCTCGGAAAGCCACAGGTGTCACGCACCTGGGAGGAATGACTGCTTAAGGCAACAGAGGCAACCAAGACCCTCAAACGCTGCGGCTGGGGGTCCGAAACGACACATTCACTTCTGAAAACGCGCCTGGCAATTTCACACACATTTAAACGTAGGTTCGGCTACGTGGCCCAGCAATGCCACCTCCAGGATTTTATCACAACAAATGGAAACACCGTGTCCACAAAAGACTTGTACGGGAATATTCTTCCCAGCTTTGTTCATAACAGCCCCAAAGAGAGCAGCCCAAATGTCTGTCCATCGGGGAGAATGCGTAACAAATTGTGGTGTGTTTCTACAACGCAACGCCACTCAGCAAAACGCCGAAGAATGAACTGCGGAAACATACCACAGCGCGGACGAATCTCAAAATCATTATGCTGAGTGGAAAAAAAAAAAAAAGTCCAAAACAAAAGAATGTGACTCCGGTTATATGAAATTCTAAGACAGGCAAAAGTGACCCACAGAGCTAGAAATCAAACGGGGCCTGCCTTGCGGAGGTGGGGGCGGCGGCCAGGGGCTGGCTGGGAAGAGCGTGGGAGAACTCCCTGGAGGAACAGAAATGTGTGTCTTGATAGGGGTGTTAGTTACATGGGCTTATTCAGCTCTTAACATTTTTCAAACTGTACACGTTAGATCTGTTCATTTCACTTCAATTTTTAAAAAAGAAAAAAAAAGATCACATGCTGAGGAAAAAACAGCCACAAATTCAAAGAGGGACAGCTTGCTTTGAAACAAGGTGAGGTCACAGGCTCCCCCAAATCGTTTACTCTGGAACGCTCTCAGGAGGGCAGCTCTGGGTGCCACGTTTCGGACCGGGCCTGGTATTCCGTTGATGACCGATACTGAAAGCATTAGTCATATCTCGCGGTCACTTTGCTGGCCACCACGCCGCTCTGATTCAGCCACTCGCCTTTCCCTGCCAAACAGAGGCTAACGAACCCCCTGCGCGTTTTCAGAATGTGTGCGCGTCTGTGCCGAAGAAAGTCGATGTCCGAAGGGCTCTCTCAAGCTTGAGAATCTAGCTTGAGAATCTTAGAACAGAAAAAGGACCTAAGACCCTCCAATCTAAGCCCCTCGGCTTTCGGTGAAGAAACGGAGGCTCCCAAGGTGGGGACTGCCCAAGGTCACAGCACTACTGAGAAGTACAGCCGCCAAATGTCCAGTTTAATGCCCTTCCCATCACGTCATCATCCTGGTGTGAATGCCAAAAGCTTCCCAACACAGCTACCAGATGCCGAGATGCTGCAAAGAAGAAATGCCTTCACATGGGCCCCCAGCAGCTCTGGATCCACATCTGAAAGGAAACTGACCCCCTGCAGCACCCAAGGGAGGTCCGCTCTCAGGACTGGCCCCATCTGTCCAAGCGCCTCTCCGACCCTCCGACCCTGAACTAAAGACCATCACTCATCCCTGGACAAACCACTCACTCATGCCCCAGCTGCTGCTCGGAGTTCCAAGAGCACCTTGTACACTCTGGGGAATTCTAAATCCAGTCCGTCAACCTGATTTTAGGTGCACAGCAGGGTACACCTACAGGCACGCACAGGTTCATCCACAGTCCTGGATCTTCACAGCTGTGTGTGTGTGCCTCGGTTTACTGGGGGCCAGGGCTGCACAGGCATGTAGTTTGAGGGCTGTGCAGGACACACAAACATGTTTCTGAGTGTAGCTCAGATGTTTATTTAAACCTGGTGGGCTGCCAGACAGCGGAGGCCCGGAGAGAAGAACCCACAAAACGTTTTATTTAGAAAATTCATAAATTACCAATACAGCCGGCCCTCGGACGATGTGGGGGTTAGGGGCACTGACACCCCACCCGCTCCCGTGCACAGTCGAAAACCAGTGTACAACTTTGACTCCCCAAAACTTAACTACTGATAGCCTACCACTGACCGGAAGCCTTACAAATAACATAAGCAGCGGATTACCACACATTTCGTACATGTATCACATACTGTTTTCTTATAATAAAGTAAGCTAGAGAAAATACTGTTAAGAAAATCATAAGGAAGGGAAGGATGCATTTACAGGACTGTACTTAATTAATGAAAAAAATCTACAACAGCTCAAGCCCGTGTTGTCCGCGGGTCAACTGTACTTAAAAAACTGGGTGATTTCACATAAAATCCTAATTTCCAGCTTTTCTTAAATATGACAAGGCACACACACAGAATCCCCGCGTCACTGGCAGGAAGATGCATCTGGGCTGAGGAGCTCCTGTCCCCGTGAGTGACAGGAAATGCAGTCTCCAGGGCCGCACACGCTCCCCGGCCCCCCACTCCCTGTGCCGCCCTACCCAACAGTGGGAGCCAGAGGTGGCTGTTCCTCCCCACTCCTGCCTGCAGGTTTTGCCTTTTTGTGCACCCCAGGGCCTACTTCAGCATCCACGTCTTCCTACCAGGCATCTAAGGACACAGCCCCCGATCTATTTCGTGGCCAGTCATGATGCTCTGTCTGGGCTGTCCTAGCCACCCTGCTCTTCTTCCCCCCACGACTTGGGCTTCTGGAAGGAGTGTCCTTCCCTCTTTTACCCTGTTCCCCTGCAGGGAGTCTCCGGAGACTGTGGCCCACAACTTTTCCCTCCTCTGCCCTGAGGTCTGCCTTGCTGGTTTCTTTTCAACACCATTCAAAGCAAGCCTGCCAATCACAGTTCGGAAGAATCCCCAGGCTAACCAATGGCAGGACAGTCTGTCCTTAGACCAACAAGAAACCACGGGTCGTGGATAAACTAATCAACATGCTGGAAAAATAAAGATAAAAACCCAAGAGAACCTATGGCAACACGACTTAGAAAAACATTTACCAAAAGGAGCCTCGACCGAGGGCAGCGTGCTTACAGACTGCCTTTGATCCTCACCTGGACTTCCTCCGTCCGAGCAGCATCGTTGGCCAGCAGTGGCTCTCCGGGAGGGGCTTGGATGGTGACAGATTTCTCTGACCCTCTGCCATCTTTATTTCGGGGTGATTTGTGCCTCTCTCTATTTCTTTCCCTGAAAAAGAGAGGTAATCAGCTAGCACATTTACCCTAAGTTAATTAACTCTCATCGAAATACACTGTACATTTCATTTGGAATTTAGGAAAATCACACACACGCACACAGTTGCCCCTTGCAGAGAGTAAGTGGATCTCTTCTCCCTACTTAGTGCTTCCTTTCTGCGACCGTATTTTTTCAGAGCCTAAAACAGCGAATTTTAGAATCTGTGTAGCTAAGGCACACTGGTGTTGTAAAATGATTGCCTTGATTGGCTTTTTATTTAATTAAACTTATTTTCTAGGACCTCCTTATTAGAACAAACCTGCACAACATTCAAGCTTGGGTCTGTCCAAAAAAATCTGGGACACGCTGTCACCTTACACCTTTGGACAAGAAAGGAAATTCTAAACCAGCACAGAGAACTGTTTACTTCTCATTCCGACAAATTCAAACTAAAAGGCGTTCCTACAAGTTCTAGGTGAACTCACCGGCACCCCTGGAAACAAAAGCTAGGTCGAATGACACCACAATGTGCGCATGCGTGTCAATGTGTGTGTGCGTGCGTATTTGTGTGTTTGTGTGTACATGCCTGTTGAGTGTGTGTGTGTGTGTTCAGGCCTCCAAAGGAAAGCAGGCTGCTGTGTCATATTAATTCTGGGTGGTCCCCCAGGGTGGTGGTAAGAGCCCCCTGCTGTGAGTCCTTCTTGAAATAGCAAAAGGAATCAATCACTTTGCAAAGCTCAGAGGTCACCACCTGGGCATCAACAACCCAGGGGAACTGGCCCTCCTGCCCCCAACTGTGAACAGTCAGTACAACCCAAGGAGCCCCTCAGTGGCCAAGAGCACATTCCCTCGACCTCCTGTCCCATAGGCGGCCTTGACCTCAGTCCACCTTCCTTCACCCACTGCCCTCCCTCCCACGAGTCCCAGGCAGGGAAGAAGCACTGCACACTCTGCCCGTGGATGTCAGCTCTGCCCCTATGGGATGTGCAGTCTTGCACACGTCATCCAGCCTCTGGAACCCTCCGTTTCCTCGTTTGCGAAACGGGGATAAGGATAACACCACGTAGACAGCGCAGGTGAAGCCGGAACAGGAGTGTGGAATAAGCAGTCAACAGGCAGTAGCTATTATTACAGCCGTTCCTCTCAACCAAGGCAAAGAACGGGGACTTGACTTTTCGAAGGCTCCCCTCCCTCCCTCCATCGTGTCTCTCCTGTAACTACCACTCAGCTGACAGAGCCCCCCACAGAGAGACTGCCTGCCTTCCAACTCCGACCTTATCAGTGCCTCCTGAGGATGAGCTTTGGTTAAGCCCTTCAGAGAGCTGGGAGGCTTCTAATTCTTCGGGTGATAGCATCTCTAATCTCTAAATGGCTTACCATGACAATCTATTGTAAAGCAGAGTCTAGAAATAGATGTATTCGGATCAGCTCGGGTGTTTTATTTTAACCAGGCAACCAGGGAAACAGCCGGGAGATCTGAGAGGTGAAGGCCAATCACTCCACCCCCCCCCCCAACTTAGAGCACTTTACTAAGTGCTTCATTGTATTAATTTCATTCCAACCCAACAACCACCTTATGAGGCCAGCATTCCTGTCCCCATTTTACGGACAAGGAAACTGGAGCTCGAAGAGGCTCAGTGACTTCCCGAAGTCCCAGTGAGGGTCAGAGCCGGGTCTGAACTCAGGCCTGCTCCTGCGGCCTCAGCTGACACCCATGCGACATCTCACTGGTCTGAGGAGCCAGGGGAAGGAAGGTTCTGCAGCCTAAATATTCCGACAGCTCCTCCCCACACCCTGTGCCGGATGAACCACTACAGCGATGAAATGTGCCTCTGAGGCTGCTGCTAGGGGTCACGGCCGGGCTGCGACCTTGGAGAGCACAGAGCCCAGTGCCACACACCCTGGGCTGCCAAAAATAATCACTTCCAAAGGCCTCCCTGTGAGAAACAATAAGCAACTTGGGCGATATTTCCCATGTGCCAGGGCAAACTCTTCAAAGTCTGGAACTGCGGCCCCCCAGGGTCCCCCTCACCCCCAGGCCAGACCCAGCAGCCTCCCCTTCGATTTTACTCTGTTTCCCCTTTCCCCACCTGCTCTCACCTTTGTCACTCTCTCTGCCATCAGCCAAGTCACATGCTCCCCTAACCCATCTATGTATCCACTGGCCCCAGGGGTCAGATCCTGTGATAGCACAAATTCCACTGGAAATCAAAATGCTGTCACTGAGTGCCAATTCCTGGAGCCTGAACCCTCCCAGGCAGAGGGCAGGTGGGGAACCACCCGGGGCTGGAAAAAGCCTGCCTAGGACCTCCCGTCACTCCGATGGCCCACCCACCCAGCCTGGCTGGTAAAGGGCCCAACAGCACCTGGGAGAGAAGCGATGGTCTATGGACTGCTCTGGTAACATCTGAGGTAAGCCAGATGAGAGCCCATTATCTGATAACCCCAGGGAGGTTTCTCATCCCCAGCGCCAGAAACCCTAAACCAGCGCCTCCCAAACCGGAGCGTGCAGAGCAATCCCGGGGGTGTGGATCTGGGTACAGACTCGCTGGCGCCACCCTCCAAGATTCCTCTGGGGAGGGAGACAGCAGGAATCTGCATTTTCCACCAGCACCCCAGGTGATCCAGGAACCGGTCCCCTAGGCTCTCCCACCAAATCCTCCTGGGGGAGGGGGGCTGTTGGACTAACTTCTTGCAAGTCAGCCTGTATGGGAAATGCCCTGTATATAGCAGGGGCTCAATGAAAAGAGCCATGGGTGTAATCCTCAGCGGTACAATGTCGTAATGTCCAGTGGCTTCTCCATTAAACTAGCCTTAGGGGGGTGAGGCTGGGAGAAAGGCGCAGGGCAGCGTGCATCGGGACACAGGGACACCCAGCGGCGAGAGCTTCCCTGCCACAGCCCAGTGAGGGGCGACCGTGAAGGCCCCATCCACTCAATGGGGGCTGCGCTGGGCTGGTCCTTACTTACTGTCCAGGGAGCCAGAACTGCCCTGCCGCTTTTACGGAAGTGCTAGTCCTGTGTGGCTGCCCGGGAGGTCTGAGCCGACACTAACTAGACACATCCCCAAAAAACAGCGAGTCTTGGTTGGCGCTTTCCAGTTCACAGAGCTACAGGCCGCAGTGTGGCTGCCTCGGTGCAACAGGTCCCCAACGTCCGTCCCAACCGCTCCCAAGGCCATGACTCCAAAGAAGGGCCAAGTGTCCTCTGGGAGAGGGCTCCCCTGTGGTGAAGGCCATCAGAGGACACGGACCAGAGACCGGGGGAGTGAAGCGACCAAGCCACTGAAAGACCGTGGGCACACTCAGGCGCTTTCCGGCTCCAGGCGGTCTGGATCACCTGCGTGCCTTTGCTGAACAGGTGTGTCAGCCACAGGCCTCTTGGAATCTTCCTGTCTGTTTCCAGGCAACCTCTGCCTGTTTGAGTGTATCTGTGCACATGTGTGTGCAAGAGGGGCGGGCAGAGCGGGCAAGGGCACGGCACGTGTCTGTACCTGTGTATGTATAAGTGCATCTCCCGGGCGATTCTAGAGCTGGGCCTTTGGCAGCTGCTGCAAACCCCCCTCGGCCCAGCCAGCTTCCCCGTGGAGTCCCCACACGGGTCCCACTTGCAGCCGGCATTTCCTGGGAAGCGGATTTGGCTCTGTGGCTGTTGTTTGCCCTTTCTATTTGGGGAAGGCTGGCCCCACCAGGTGCCCCTCCCTTTCCTTCTCACCACCACCCACTACCTGCCATTTCTCTCTGCTGACAGCGGGCCTGGCTGGCTGCTTCCTCTCGCACTTAGTCCGGGCAGCCTGGGAACAAAGGCCCCAACCCCCTCCGCTCGGCAGCCCTATTTTGGACAATGCATTTTGGCATATCAGTCACATGAGTTACTCTTCATTTCCTTTCCATTTTTTTTACTGCCATTTACTCCTGCCCAGCCCAGGGAAAAAGCACAGGCTTCCAAAACCCCAACAAGTGGGCCTGAAACCTGCCGCAGGTGCCCACTAGCCTTGGAACGTCAACCACATCGTGGTGCCTCTGGTTCACAGTCTCACCAGCTGGTCAATGGGGCACTACCTCCCACCACCCCAGGAGGGCTGTGAGGATGCAGGAGAGGACTGAGGGGCCCCACAAGCACTCTCCCAGTGGTCCTCACCATGGCTAGCCACTGCTGTACTCAACTCAGGGAACTGGTGTTCTGAGCTCACAGGTTAGGTGAGGTCGGCCGAGGCCTGCACCATTTCCCCAGCAATTCAAGCGGACACCCTCTGGAGATGACAGACATCACAAAACCAGGGCACTAACCTCTTTGCTAGAAAAGAGTCACCTGTCATCTGCTTGGAACCCAGCCCCTCCTCCACGGTCCATCTCGGCATCATCAGGCATATCAAGTTTGGTGCGCTTCATGATTCCTCTGAGTCACAGTTCTACTAAAATTACCCCCAAAAGCCAGGTCCCTCCCCTTTCCTACGCTTCCATTCAAATTCCCAATGAGGCCCTGAGCACAGCAGCCTTCCAAGGGACACTCTCAGGGATGAGAGGCTCCTGGCTGGATGGAGGGCCTGCTCAGGCCAGTGGAGGGGGGACTGTCACTGCTTCGTGTTCTTTAGGTCCTGACAAAGAGTGACATCCTCTGCCCCACAGCAACGACGCCCCACACGGCCTCAGACAGAGAATTCAGCACGTGTGGGTGCTGCCTGTTTCTAAGGAGCCAGGGAGCGCATTGTAAACCTTTAATGGCCGTCCCTTCACCCAGAGCTGTCCTCCATCGGCCTCCAGTAACATTCCTTGACCCACTCATTAAACGTCTCAGCCTGTATTATCATTTGCTAAGTTCTTTCCACGTGGGTTGGGACAGGTGCTCAGAGTTCTATGTGCTGATAAGACTGAAAGTTATGGTCTCTTTCAGTTTTCCACAAGGGCATTGCGGCCCCGTATCAGTTTCGGGGGGCCCCAAGAGGCCCGAGGACACAGCCGAGCATAGCAGGGACCCTGAGGTGGGACAGTCAGGACACACGTGCAGATAAAGGACACCGGAGACAGTCCCCATGCAGAACACTGCAAGGGGTCTCCCTTATTCACCACTGAACACCAAGAGAGCCCCAAATTCTGCCTTCCATCATGTGGTGTGGAAAAGGGAAGCCGGGCACATGGACAAGGAATGGCTTTTTCCAGATAGGCCCAAAGATTTGCTGTTTTGAAAGCGCTACTTCTGGTATTTCGTAGTGAATTTGGTACGTGCAGCCGGTGGCGGAAATCTGTGGCCGCTCTGTTATCACCAGAGGCTCACCTGGGCTTCCCATATAAGCCCACCTCCATCCTTTCCCTAAATTTTATGATTCTAACAGCAATGCATGAAAACTCAGAAAATTGTGAAAGTTTAAAAATAAAGCACCCATAACCCTAATAACCGCAGAGACAGATTCAGATCCCTGATAACTCAGAGACCGACACGGCCAACCTGCTCACACCCACCTTATCATGAGAACATAGAGCTGCCAACATGCGAAGATGAGAACCTTGTTTTTATAGCAAGGCCTCAGGAACGCGTTTACAGGTCATTAAAGTCTTTGAAAACCTTTCTTTTACCCTTTTTTATCCCAGTCATACCTGTAATTGCAAAATGCACACCTGTGGGAGACTGAATGTGCACGGAAGGAGAGCATAGAAATAGCATCCCCACCGGTTACCGTCTGTGTCCAGCCCCTTCCCCGTGGAGGACCCTCCTGGCAGCCGGGAGAACCCCTGCCAGGCCCCATCCTGCATGTGGATCTACATTTAGCTGCTTGTATGTGGACCTGCTCAGTCAAGGACAGGACACAGCAGTCACTCTGCCCAGGCCATGCGGGGCTGGGCCACCAGTGGGCCTCTGGGCAGTGGCCAGATGGGACCCTTGACTCTGGGGCTGAAATGCCACGGCCACTCATGGCATTGATGCAGCCCCTGGCCAGCGACCTCCTACTATGTGCTATGTTAGATGCTTTACACGCACCATTTAATAACCTCTCAACAACCCTGCAAGGAGGGGACTGCCATACCCATTTCACAGATAAGTCTGAAGAGGTGGCGGCACTGGATTTTAGCACCTGTGGCCTCAAGCAGCACAGTGTCTCCCGTTCGGTCACTCATTACTCCCCAAGCACTCAGCAGGTGTGCACAGCGGGCTCCGTGAACATCGGTGCATCCCTGCGCATTCTGCACAGAGGAGGAGTCAGCCCCAGCACCCAGGACAGTGTTTTCAAGGCCCGAGTTCCTTCAACGAGAAGACTAGCCAGAGAGAAGTGCGTGCCAGGCCCATCCCACCCCACTGTGTAAGCCTCGTGGCAAATGCAAAATAGACTGAGGCAGCAGCTTTGGCCGAAAAGCAACAAATTAACACGGCTTTTAAAAAATTTCCATTTCCATTCTTCGTGAAGCTTTGGGAGAACTGCCATCTATGCGAAGTACTTGGAAGTGAAAAAACATTTCCACTGCAGAGAGAAACCTTAATTTAAAGTCGATTGTGAGAAATTAAGGTCATCAACTGTGATGGAAGCAATAAAACGCAGCATGGAGGTGCCGCCCAGCACACGCTGAACACTCCTCCAGCTCCGCTTCTCACACACATGGACTGCAGGCCCAGCCCCACGGCCCTGCAGCTCGCACGGGCCTGAAAAGCGAATCTAAGCGCCCCAGCGACCTGCAATGCGAGTGTCCCCAACAAGGAAGGTGGGACCATCCACAGCTTACATACCCCTGTCGGTGAGATTTTTTCGAGTGACTTGAATAGTAAGAATATCCAGAATATGTGGATTCGGTATCCATAGCAGTAGACAGCTTGCTTTTGATGAAGGAGCAGGTACTATTTCTCTGTCGAGGTAGAGAATTTCACTGACTGGATTCCTGAAACCTCAAAGCGTCTGGGAACTCTTCAACAGGAACAAATCCTGGGGAAAGGAAGGAAAAACAGGTATCAGCCTTCAGAGCCAACCCAAAGGGGCCGGAAGCTAAATGACAGCAGACGCCTCCTCTGGCGTCGCCATTACTGAGCAAGTAGAAGCTTCTGGATGCTAAATGCTCCACTTATGCAGCAACAAGCTCCCCAGGTAACTGGGAGGGAGACAGGTAGGTGACTGGCAAGCAACGCCCCACCCACCACCACCACAGCAGCAAGAACACCCGAGGTGAGCGACACCTGGCCCCAGGCCATTTCCCCTGACACAGCCTGGCCCCAGAGGCTCCAGCTGGGGGAGGTGGCTTCCCACAGCCCCAGACACCAGGCCCAGAATCCCCTGCCGGTTACAAAAACGATACACAGGGAAGTCACTTTTAAGGGATTTGCTCATAGTTTCCAAAGGCCAATTTTAAAAGAAAAGAAAAAAAAGCTCTCAGTCTCTTTAAAGCAGGAACCCAAATTCCTGAGAATTTATGTTAGGGAACTAATTTCTTTTTGAAAAGAAAAACAATTATGACTGCATTGTCTGCCACAGTAAAATGCTAGAAACAATCTAAATGCCCCCAAAATAGGGGAATAGGTTTGTCCGCCCAAAGAAATATCCCATAGCTGTTCAAAATGATAGCTGCGCGGACTGGAGCTGTTTACGAGGGCCGGTAAGTTTCAAAGGCGGGCCACAGCACGGGGGAGCACAGGGATCTACCCTGCAGTTACGATGCTGTAAAATCACTTATGCACAGATAAGGATGAAGAGGGACACCAGGAAAAGGGAGCAGGTGATTTATGGGTTGCAGGCTCCTCTGTCTTTTCCCACATCTCCATTGGATATGGCTTGGCAATAAAAAATAAATCAGAAACATTTCCAAGTAAATTCCTGGACCCCACGTGCTAACTTCTAGAAAACTTGAGATCTGCAAGTGGCGCCCCTCCCTTGCAGCCATCGCCCCAGAGCTGGTCTCCGCCCACCAGGGCTCCTCCTTTCAGGGCCCCTGGAAGCTCAAACTGCAAACAGAGCCAGTGAGGGAAGTGCCAAGAAACAACAAAGGGCCTGCAAACACCATGCCCCTGTCCCTGCTGGGGGGAGGTCATGGTCCCACCCCAGCAACCACCTGCAGGTGAGGAGGGAATCCCCTGAGAACCACCACAGCCCCCACCCTCAGAGGGCTCCTTCCCCGCCATGGTCAGTGGCCCAGGGCTAGCCTCCCTGGTCCTGGATGTCTGCTGGATGTTGGAGCTCATCCTTTCAATCCTCCTAGGCCAACAAGGGCCCCAGGTGAGCAGAGGGAGATCTGGGCTCTTCCCTGTCTGGTACAGCCTGTGATTTGCCACTGGCCTTGAGAGTCAGTTTTCTCCTTTGTCATACCAGGGTGACACAGCAAGCCCCCGTCTTCACAGGGTCGAGCTAAAGATACAGAATCCAGAGCTGGGTCCCAAAACCAGGTTGTATTGGCTTATTAGCTGTGTGACTTCAGTCACAATGCTCAACCTCTCTGAACCGGCATCTGTAAAATGCATCTCACAGGGCTGCTGGGAGAAAGAAAGAAGCTACACACGTGAACGCTCCCAGCAGTGGCTCCAGGTATGTTCGAGGTAAATGGAAGTTGTGGCTGTCATAATGCCGGGTCCGGTTCTGAAACCTGATGTCCCCTTGCCTCTCTTAGGAGGAGGGTGGGGGAGCTCTGGGAAAGGAGCAGGGCGGAGCGGGGCCTGCGCTGCCTTCCCACCGGGGGCTCACCTGTAGTGAGGGCATCTCAGCCCCCTGCTCGCTAAGCCTCGGGTCTTCTCATCCCTCAGACAGAAATAAGGCAGCCTTTTCTGGGGTGACCGTGAATGCGAAAGCAAATGTCAGGCATTTGAAAACAATGTTAGTTTTGCTCTTGGACCTACCCCCACTTTTCCTAGAAGACTCTACCAGAGCACTCACCTCTTCTCCCTCCTCTGTCCCCCACCAGTTCCACGAGCAACTTCAGTGAGCTTTCGGCACCCGAGATTCGTTCCTTTCTGCTCAGGCTTTGCGGCCGCGTCCCTGGCAGACAACACCGGGAGGTGAGCCAAGCTCCCAGGCCTGCCCTGACCCAGCCCCTTTCCCTGACCGCCCTTCGCCCTGCTCTCTGCTGACCCCCGGGTTCTAACGCAGGCCGCTCCGCCCAGAACCCCAACTGCCTCTTCTACATTCAGAATTCACTTTCTCTGCCTCCCAACCCATCATTCCTGATTGTGCTTTCCAGCCCAACGTCTAGCCAACTCTAACTGTTGCTGGGGGTCTCAGAGGTGGGTGGCCCAGGTCCTGTGGATCTGGCTGATCCTATTCTAGCCCCCTGGCCGTGTCACCGTGGGGCAGATGCCTGCTGCTCCGGGCGTCTGCTTCTCCCCCTGTAAAACGAGGCCATTTCCCACGATCACTTCTTAGGCTGCTTGTGAACATACACGGAGACTCCCCACGTCAAGCCTCTGGCACCTGGTAACCCAAGTGCCATCCCTGTTCCTCCTCTGCCAGCAGACGTCATTCTCTGCCCTCATTAAAAATTCTGGCCATCCATTAAGGCAACTCCAGGCATGTCCCTCAAAGGAAATCATGGGCTCCTTTTGGGAAAGGCTCTACCTAACCCTACCAGCCGCCCTAGTCCAGTTTCCCTCCCACAGCTCCAGCCTATACTTAGCGAAGGTGGGGTCTGTGTACGCTGCCACTCCCCTCTCCATGTCACTCCAATCCCTCGTCCTTTCCACTGAAACAGCTTTTGGCTGGCCAGCGATGGGCACGGGCTGAATCCAAAGGCCACATCCTGTCCTCCGTCCCCTAGATCTCATCCCACCTGTTCTGTTCATTCATCCACCACCCTATATGAGAAGCATCTAGGGACCCTGCTGGCAAGGCTGGGGACACGGCAATGACAACACGCTCAGCACACGGTTACCGTCCAATGTAGTGCACTGATGCCGTTCTTCCAACATGCCCTCCTGTCTCCCCATCAAATTGCCCCTAGAGATGCAAACCTGCCCACTATTCTCCATCTGTGGATTTACCCTAATGCAAGATCCGGAGACAGGAGCTACTGTTTGCCCCCAGGACACTCTGAGCACACAGGCACCCAGGAAGTACCAACAGGCCAAGTCCCCAACTGCTCAGGTCCCACTCAGAGGCCTCTGCTCCCCCAGGCTCGTCCCCAACCACCATGGCACCTGTCCTCCACTGTCCTGGCCTACTCTCTCCCGTTTCCCCTGCCAGGTAACACAATCACCCTCCAGGTCCTAGAGCTCCACCCCTGAACCACTGCGATGCTCGCTCTCCCCTTCCTCCCACGCACCAGTCCCACTTCCTCCAGGGCTGACCTACTGCCAAGCCTACAGGTTTCCTCACTGAATCCAGTCTATACAGAGCCCAGGCCCCTTCCCTACATCACACTGTGAACTCTTGTCCCAGGTCTGAGTGGGGTTTAAGAAGCAGCAACAGGCAGCCAAGCGACAAAGATCCAGAGTGAGCTCATTTTAAAAGCCAATGGAAGAGCTTTGATGCACAGTAGTCCCAGTAGACCTCCCCCTTACCACGAGGGGCACGCTGCAAGACCCCCAGTGGATGCCTGAAACCGCAGACTAACACGCCCTACCTGTACTATGATTTTTGCTATACATACGTACCCATGAGAAAGTTTAATTTATAAGTTAGGCACAGTAAGAGACGAACAACAATAACGAATAATTAAATAGAACAACCATGACAATGTACTGTGGTAAGAGTATGTGAATGTGGTCTCTATCTGAAACTATAGGACTCAGCCCTCTCCTTCCTGTGATGCTGTGAGATGACATGGTGCCCACGTGAAAATGATTTCCTCACGGTGCCTGAGAGGAAATGAGGCACCTGAGACGCTGTGAAGGAAACCAATGGCCACTGGACACCAGCGCTGCGGTGACACCGGCACTGCAGGGCCGCCAGCCGATCCTATAACCCACGGGAGCACTGCACGACTAGGAGCGGGCAGCATCCACCACATGGACGCCTGGACAATAGAATAATTCACTTCTCAGGCGGGATGGAGCGAGATTTCATCACACTGCTCAGAATGGCATGCAATTTAAAACCCATGAATGGCTCATTTCTGGAATTTTCCATTTAGCATTTTCCGACAGGGGTTGACCACAGGTAACTGAGACAGCGGGAAGCAAAACCCTGGGTAAGGAGGGACGATGCAGTTAACAGAAAAGCACATCCTAAAGCCTATCAAGCCAATGATATATTTACAAGACAGTTTCCTTGTATGCACAAGAAATTAGCGGAACTCAGACAGGGTCAGAGGGCCACCTTATCAGGGAGATAATAAAGTTTTCCAAAGGAGCCAGATCCCCGGGGTGATTAACGGATAGGCTGCTGGACTGGCCTGAATGGGGTGGAGTCAGATACAGGTGTTCTGAAGGGTCCTGGAGCCTGAGTCCCCTGACCTGAACCACACTGCACTGGGGCCCAGCGGGGCAATGGCCAGCATGGTCTTCCAACTCACGGCACGATGTCGCTTCCCTGTCCAAGCCCTTGCACAGCGGCCTGGACCTGTGCCACATTTCGGTTCTCCATGGGAGCGGTCAGCTCACGTCAAGCTCCTGAGCAGATGGTAAGCGCCACAAGGGCAGCGACCCCTTTCATTACCTCCTGTCCAGCTCCTGGGCCCCACAGGGCTCTCCATGTGGGCTGCATGGAGGGTTTCTGTGGCTTTGCTCAGGCCACACGTCTGCTGGGGAAGACACCTTAGAGGTGGTCTGGTTTAAATGCCCAATTTTATAGAAGAGGAAAAGGTGCAGGTGTTAGATGCAGCGGCGAGGACGGAAGGACCAGGAGCGGCGCTGCCCTGCCGCCCACACACCTGTCTCACTCAGAGGCCCAATTTCTGCTTCAGAGACGCCCTGACCAGCTGCCCCGACGGCTGTGGGACACTCTCCCCCAGGAGCTGCAGGCTCTGCGGGAGGCAGCCACCAGGACAGGGCTGCGGCTCCCCACCGCAGCCAGGAGGGCAGCGCGAAGCCGGTGCACAGGACACGTTTGAGTGGCAGCATCTTAAGTTCTGGAATTCTCCCGCAAAAGTGGCAGGGAACACCTCCTTCACCTCCCTTTACTCAAAGCAAAGTGAAGATGGGTGGCCTCGAAGAGGATCTTCCCCCAAAGCCATGTTTGTGCACATAAAACATACCCACTACTTAAACAGAGAGCAGGGCGCTCCGAAAACCATGGGAGGGAAATAACATGGTATGGTAATGACAGTGGTAAACAGAAGCTAACCTTCGTGAAAAGGGAATTATAAAAACATCAACAGCTCTGCCTGCAGCTTATTAAGTAATTAAGGGAACTCTGGTGTGGAGGGCAGCAAGCTCCCTTGCCAGGGGTGCAGAGACTCACACTGAACTTGAACAGCCACCGCCCTCACTGCCCCACCTTGCCCTCCTTCGGCAGTGGGCGCCGTCGAAGGGAAAGAGGTCCCCGCGCATCTGTGCTTCTATGTTCCGTGCACATCACTTCAGATACTTAATTTTTATCACACCGTACATCAAATGCTAAAGGGCTGACTCCGTTCATGATTATTTTTGCTATGATTTGAAGCCAACATTACCTCAAGATACCTATGTTTAATTGTACGGCATTCAAGGGGAACATGAGAGTTTAAAGAGTTTGGTTTGGGGTCCATTTCACTTCCAC
This sequence comes from Macrotus californicus, assembly GCA_007922815.1. Lineage (NCBI taxonomy): Eukaryota > Metazoa > Chordata > Mammalia > Chiroptera > Phyllostomidae > Macrotus > Macrotus californicus. Next base: position 743 of record VMDR010000387.1, on the reverse strand, counting down.
AGAAGAGAAGCAACGGGGGTGGGACTGCCCCTGCTCAAATCCTGGCTCCGGTGCTGATCAGCTGTGCGCCTTAGAGCAGGCTACTCAACCTTTCTGTGCCTGTTTCCCCAGCTGTAACACCACAGTCACATATAGTACTTACCACATAGCCTCGTGGTGGCTATTCGGTGAGATGATTCATAATCACTTAGACCAGTGCCTCGAATATGGGGAGCACTCCCAACTGTTCGGGTATTACTATTATTTGGCAAAGTGAACATCTCTCAGAACACCTTTGTATGGCATATGACTTGTGTGTCATTTTCAATGAACTTACATACTTTCGGGGGGGTCTATCACAGTCAATGCCTCATGAAGACCATTAACCGTAGCTCAGTAATTGAATGATTTCCATCCTGTTTCTTGTGGGCCCCCCTTTCCCGTCCCCAGGTAGGGAGTGAGTACCGCAGAGGTCAGAGGAGACTGTATGGGTTTTCCCGGGTTTCCCAAGAGGACCTCGGGGCTGCGAGGGAGGGGTGGAGGGCGACGGCAAGGTCTGCAAAACATGTCGCTGAACTTGTGGTCTCTAAACCATAAGTCGTCACCCAGGCCAGCGGATGTGGGGATAGGCGGTTGTGGCACTTATGACAACTCCTAGGCTCCTTCCATTACAACAGAGCTCCAGTAAATGAACGATTCTAGGCCACTCTTAACAAGCAAAGAAAACGCCAACGTCATTTTACCTGTCCTGCCAATGATTTCGG
>VMDR010000386.1:0-249076 GCA_007922815.1 Macrotus californicus | reverse complement strand
CTGTCTCCTTTTCTCTTGCTGCTTTTAAGATTCTCTCTTTATCTTTCATCTTGGGTAATGTAATTATGATGTGCCTTGGTGTGTTCCTCCTTGGGTCCAACTTCTTTGGGACTCCCTGAGCTTCCTGGACTCCCTGGAAGTCTATTTCCTTTGCCAGATTGGGGAAGTTCTCCTTCATTATTTGTTCAAATAAGTTTTCAATTTCTTGGTCTTCCTCTTCTCCTTCTGGCACCCCTATGATTCAGATATTGGAACATTTAAAGACATCCTAGAGGTTCCTAAGCCTCTCCACATTTCTTTGAATTCTTGTTTCTCCATTGTGTTGTGGTTGAATGTTTCTTTCTTCTGGTCCACACCATTGATTTGAGTCCCGATTTTCTTCCCCTCACTGTTGGTTCCCTGTACATTTTCCTTCATTTCACTTAGCGTAGCCTTCATTTGTTCATCTAATTTGTGACCAAATTCAACCAATTCTGTAAGCATCCTGATTACCAGTGTTTTGAACTGTGCATCTGATAGGTTGTCTATCTCTTCATTGCTTAGTTGTATTTTTTTCTAGAGCTTTGATCTGTTCTTTCATTTGGACCATTTTTGTTGTCTTGGTGCACCTGTTATGTAGTAAGGGGCGGAGCCTTAGGTATTCACCAGGGCGGGGCAGCCACGTGGCTGCATTGTGACTGTTTGTGGGGAAGGGGTGGCCCGAGAGGAAACAATGCTACCAGCTCCGCTCTCTGCTAGTTTTCAGTGACTTTCCGAGCTACCCACAGTCAAATTGGGCCCTTCTGGTGCTGATTCCCCGGGTGGGTGGGCTTGTGCATGTTCTAGGACCCTGTGGGTCTCTCCAATGAGCTCTCCTGTGAGGCTGGGAGTTTCTCCCGCTGCCTCCGCCTCAACCCCCACAGGAGTTTTCAGTCAGAGGCCCTGAGGCTTTATTTCACCGAGCTGGGACCTAGGTTGTGGAATCTGTCTTTCTCCCCAGTTGTTCCTCCCGGTTTATCTGCACGTGGTTGTGGGACAGCCTGGTCTGCCAGCCGCCACCGCCCTGCTGTGAGTCCTCTCTGCCCCAGCTGCCTGTCTCCACCCCTCCTACCAGTCTGGATGAAAGTTTCTTCTTTAATTCCTTGGTTGTCGGACTTCCATACAGTTCGATTTTTTGTCAGTTCTGGTTGTTTTTTGTTTTTTAATTTGTTTTTGTCCTTTTGATTGTGCGAGGAGGCACAGTGTGTCTGCCTACGCTTCCATCTTGTCCAGAAGTCCAGTCTCAGTTTTAGTATTTTTCATCTTTCTAGAAATGTATCCATTTCATCTAACTTACCTAACTTATTAGCATACATTTGTTTATAGTATTCCTTTATAATCCTTTATATTTCTGTGAGGTCAGCAGTCCCCTCTTCCGTTTCTGATTCTAGTAATTTGAGTCATCTTTCTTGGTCAGTCTTGCTAACAGACTAAAATTTTGATAATTTTGTTAATCTTTAAAAAGAATACATTTTTGGTTTCACTGATATCCCCCACTCCTATCATTTTTCTCTTCATTAATTTTCACTCTAATCTTTATTATTTTCTTCCTTCGTTTTGTCTTTTCAGTTTAGTTTGTTGTTTGTTTTACTAGTTTCTTAAGGTGGAGAGATAGGTCTCCTACTGCTTTCACTGCATCCTATAATTTTTGGTATGTCATATCCTCATTTTCATTCACCTCAAGTTATTTTCTAATTTCTCTCTGATTTCTTTTTAGATCCATTGATTATTTATAGTGTGTCATTTAATTTCCACATATTTGTGAATTTCCCAAATTTCTTTCTACTAATGATCTAATTTTATTCTCTGTGATCAGAAAACATACATTGTGTTATTTCGGTCCTTTGTAGTGTGCTGAGGCTTGTTTTGTGGCCTAGCGTACAGTCTCTCCTGGAGAATCTTTCTTCTGCACCAGAGAGAAAAGTGTGTGTTCTGTTGTTGGGTAGGGTGTTCTGTGGATCTGTTACGCTCGTTAGTCTCTCCGGCTATTATTGTTGAATTGTCTGTTTCTCCCTTCATTTCTGTCAGTTTTTATTTTATGTATGTTTGGTGCTTTGTTCGATGCATCTGTAATTGTTATGTCCTCCTGAACCTTTTTAAATCGGTTGAGAAAACAGGAAAGGAAATGCACATTTATAGTGTCTTTTATAATTATACCTTTACTGTTTTTTTCATGTGAGTTCACATTACTCTGGGATGGCTTGCTTTCAGCTTGAAGAACTTCCTTTGGTATTTCTTGTACAGTCTGCTAGGAGGAAATTCTCCCTGTTCTTTATTACAGAATGTCTATTTCACCTTCATTTTTGAGAAAGCTTGGCTGGACATAGGATTGTTGGTCAACAATTTTTTTTTAGCATTTTAAATGTTTCCCACTGCCTTCTGGCCTAATTTTGGATGAGAAGTCAGTTTTTTAACCTTATTGGGGTTCCCTTTTAAAAAGTGATGATTCATTTTTCTCTTGGTGCTTTCAAGATTTTTATTATGATGTGTCTTTGTGGATCTCTGTGTTTTATCTATTTGAAATTTTGTTGAGCTTCTTGGATGGGTAAAGTTTTTCATCTGATTTGTGAAGTTTTTAGCCATTATTCAGATTATTATTCTGCTTCTTTTTCTTTTCTTCTGGTGCTCCCATTATGCATAGTTGGGTCACTTCATGGTGTCAGAGGTTGTCTGAGACTGACTATTCATTTTTCTTTATTCTTTTTTCTCTGTTTTTCAGATTGTATGATCTCTACCTATCTATCTATTTGCTAAATCTTCTGCCAGTTCAAATCTGTTAAGATCCTCTAGGGAATTTTTCATTTCCACTGTACTTTTTAGCTCCAAGATTTTTATGCATTTAAAAAAATATATCCTTGTATTGATTTATATTTGATGAGACAATGTCATTGTGCCTTTTCTTCTTTCTTTCCCTCAAGTCTTATTACTATGTGTTTGCTTGTCTATTTGGTTAGCTGCTTTATCAAATTATTTTAGTGTGCCCTGGCTGGTGTGGCTCAGTGGATTGAGCACTGGTCTGCAAATCCAAAGGTCACTGGTTCGATTCCCAGTCAGGGTACATGCCTGGGTCACAGGCCAGGTCCCCAGTTTGGGCGTGTGAGAGGCAACCCGTTCTATTGATGTATCTCTCACACATCAGTGTTTTTCTCCCTTTCTTTCTCCCTCCCTGCCCCTCTCTAAAATAAATAATATCTTTAAAAAAAATTAGTGAAGTTTCTTTCATCCCCACAGTGTAAAGCCTCTGATCGAGCCTTGGAGAGGAAGCCATAGGCAAGTGTACAGCCATCCTGGGATAGCAATGGTTTGACAGGGCTGTCTTTGACTGTTGCTTTCCCAGACTTACACTTAGCTGTTAAGCTCCACAAATCATTGGCTGATTTCTCTATTGTTTTCAACAGAGCCTTGAGTCATGAATTTACTCCCCAATCTGATCTAAGTAAATTTGGGCTACTTTACATAGATCATTTTTAAGGTCATTGTTTGAGCTTTATTCTGAACTCAGGGAGGTTATTTTTAGCTGCCAGTTTCAGTTGTTCTCTCTGGTAACCCAGCCAGCCAATGTTTTATTTTATGTTGCTGTCAAGTCTACCTGTCTTCTTTTAGTCTTCTCCACACACTCCACTGTTTTGAGAGTGCTATTAGTCTTGAACTTCCCCACGCTCCTGCAAATGAAGTATGTTCCTTTGGGACGAGATTTGAAAGTTTATTGTTCTCAGGCCTTCCTTTCTCCCTGGGCAAAATCTTTGAGTCTAGACTCCAGAACTAGGGCTGGGCACAGTGGAATGCTTCTCCTTGAGTGACTCTGCTACTTTAAAAGAAATGGATGGAGGGGCAGCTATAGCTTCTGGTATTCATGGTTTGGCTTGCCTCTCCTAGCATGGGACCTCTGCTTTATGAAAAAGCCAGTATTGTTAGCATGTCATATCCAACCAAGCCTCCATTCCATGGGGAACTAGATAGAAGAAGGGAGTACTCACCTCTCCACTGAACTTGCCCAGAACTTAGCCTCAGCAGCAGGTAGTTAGATGTTGACATCCTGTCCCTCCTGGGAAGATACAATCCTTAATTGTAATGAGCCGGGTAGAAAAGGAGGCCTGTGTTCTTGGTGGTTCTGTCTGTAGTGGAAATTCCATCATGCTGAGCTGAGAGGCAGAAAAGCTACAGGTCATGTTTAAACCACCACAATTTGTCCTGGCCGGTGTGGCTCTGTTGGTTGGAGTGTTGTCCCATAAATTGAAGGGTTGCGGGCTTGATTCCTGGCAGAGCACACGCCTAGATTGTGGGTTTGATCCGTGGTCGCGGCGCGTGCAAGAGGCAACCAATCGATGTTTCTCTCACATCAATGTTTCTCTTCCTCCCTTTCTCTAAAATCAGTAAAGCCTATCCTAAGGTGAGGATTAAGAAATAAACCTGCAGAATTTCTCAGGATGCCATGCTGGAAGTCTATCCTCACATTCCTTTTTAAGAAGCCTTTTTAACCTTAATTCCAAAAATTTGATAAAGGTAACACTAAGATGAAACTGTTAAGTTAGTTTATTATGAAAGAATAAATGTGTCCTGGCTGGGGAGCATCATTCTGTAAATCACATGGTGGTGGGTTTTATTCCTGGTTAGGGCACATACCCAGATTGTAAGGTTTAATCTGCGGTCAGGAAACATATGAGAAGGTAACTAATATTTCTCTCTCTCTTTCTTCCTCTCTCCTCTCTCCAAAGGCAGTTCATCCTCGGCAGAGGATTAAAGAAAAAGTGCTAAATAAAATATTAGTAATCATCAATTGAGTAGTGATTCAAATGTGTGATACACTATAAGTTTGTTTCTGGAATATAAGGATGGTTCAATAAGAAATAAGCAACACTATCAGTATAAAGATACTGGAAATGAAAATGTTTTATATGCAAATAAATACGAGTCTCAGGAAAGGTGAATAATTCCAGCAAATGTTCTTAATTCATTGAATTTGGAAACTGGGTTGAGATTTAAGATAATATACAAAAAGTACTCATTTTTCTCCACTCTTATAATAATCAGTTAGAAACGTAAATGGGGGGAAGGGTATCAATAACCACAAAATGCATGCAATAACTAGGGATGTAGCTTTAAGAAGAAAGTTATGGGATCTTAAATTCCAGACAAATAAAACCTCAATGCATGGAGGAACAGACTGTGGTCTTAGGTGGGAGATTTAATCAAAAAACAGCAAAAGCCACTGTTCCCCACATTAACAGAGTGCAATTCTAGTCAAAGTCTGGGGAGGGAGGCTGACCAAAATTATTTTAAAGTTTTATTTGTAGAGCTTAATTTATACAGAAAATAGTAGTGAGTTCAGGTTGCTTAAGCAGACACAACTAACTGCAAAGCCATTGTGATTAATAAAAAAAAGTGATAATGGCACAGTAATAAAACTGCAACCAGAGTAGCCTGAGTCTAGTGAAAGATCTCATGTGTTTTGGAACTTAGTGTTTGTCAACATCAGTATAGGTTCCTTATCTGAAACCTTGGGGTCAGATGTTTTTTGAGTTAATTTTTGGATTTCAGCACACATGATATGGTCACTTGGGTCTAGGCAAGTTCCTTGTAGTTGAACCCTCAAGACTTCAGGTGACTTGTATGTGAGTGGGACAAATAAAAACAGTACAAAAACATGATGTCAGCTCATATTTTACCACCAAATGAGTTTAAGGGGAAAATTTGGGTTTTAGTGGAAACTAGTTTATCTTAGAAATTTTTGGAAAGATAAGTTGACTCCTACCTCATACTATGTAATTAAATTCTAGAAATCTTAAATGTAAAAAAGAAAACAAAATATAGATTATTTGTTTACCTTGATGTTTTAAAGGAAGCTTTCCTAAGCAAGTCGGGAAACCCAGGCTATATAAAAACGCTGGGCAGTTGGCCACTCTGCATCTCAGAGCACTCAGATTTGCTGGTGGGCAGGGACATGCCTTGGGAAGCAACCCACAGAAGTATCCCACAGTGATAACAACATCTGATGGTGACCAGGAGGCAGGGAAGACAAGTACATTGTTTTAGTGCAGTTGGAGGAAGCATGCTTTACAACTTTTTTGCAAAGTACTCCTGCACACGTCCTTTGGTGAACCTGTTTGGTAGAATTAAAAGCGCCAGCATATAAGTATTTGTTTATTCTGGTGATGTTTGGTCATGTGCCTCATTCGGGAGACATTGTCTTGTGTGCATCTGTGATCCTCCTGGAAGAAGGACACTGTGTTGGCATGTGAAAAAGTTGAGGAGGAACTGGTCTGTTGTTATGTCCCAATTGTGCATCTCTAATTTGTTTCATTTTGAGCATGCATGAGTTCTGTTAATATTTCCCCCGAGTGGTAGAACATGTAAAGAAAAAAGGCAAAGACAGATAAAGGGAATGGAAACAGCAAGTGAAATGTGATGTAGAGTTGGATGGGCCTCATTAGGGATCCAGGAAGTGGAGTTTCCCCCAACAAAAGTGGCTTTATCAGTTACTTTCCTGCTTATGGCTTTATACATACATTACCTTTGTAATGATGAAAGTGTGATTTGTCTGTAATCTCACCACTGAGGAAATCACCTAGCAGTTTGCTGTAAATCCTCCCAGGCAAGACTCTGGCAGCTAGATAGACAGTCCATCACACAACTTTATTACCATGCCAGGGGAGAGAGATGAGCCCTATTTTAAGGACTACATGGTGCTCTTTTCAATGTGTGATGTGTAACCACTTCTCCACTGAAGAACAGTTAGGTGCTTTCTAGTGTGTCATTACTGCAACCCACTGCACACACACCATTCCTATTCCTAAATTTAAAATAGGATAGATTCCAGGAAGGAGTTACAGTACTCAAAATTTTTACTTTTGATACTCCAGAAAATACAAGTAAACAGTTGAGCACCTTCCAGCATGGTAAAATGCCTTTTTCAACCTTGATTAAAAGGATGTATGTTATTTCAATGTACTGTCAGACATTTGTATTCTTGCTTTTATATCCTGCTTATTTATCCTAAAGAGTCCCATGCTTAGGGTGGCTCTTTGTTACAGATTGCATATTTGGGTTTTAGTAGGTTTTTAAAATATGTTCACTGTTTATAGTTTTCATGTAAGTGAATGAGATTTCTGCAACACAGCTGTAAAGACATGCCTTTAATCAGTTGCATGGTGTGGAAAAACGGAGCATTTCCGCAATGATGAAATCAGGTCGTGGCTCCAATGCTTGGAGGGTTGGCCGGTGGCACGCTTGTACCCAAAGTACACTTAAACACCTAAGAAATCTGGTTGGAGTTAGGTGGAGGTGTGCGGTGTGGGAGGGCCCCACCATCTGGAATGGTGGGGGTATCCGCACCCAGAGCAGTCTCTCCAACCCCTCCCCGCCTGCCCTATCCGCAGCTCATGATGGAGCAATCGAAGAAGTCATCACTTATGGTGGCCCGCAGTATTCTCAACAACAAGCTCATCAGCAAGAAGCTGGAGAGTTACCTGAAGGTGAGGCGCGAGTGCCTGGCGCAGGCCCTTGGCTGCATCCCCAGCCCCTGGTCCCCAGCCCTGGGCCCACGGGTCCTTTCTGCCTAATAGCATCTGTGCCTTTTCCACAGGGTGAGAACCCTTTCACTGATAGTCCTGAGGAGGAGAAGGAACAGGAGGAGGCCGAGGGCAGCGTCCTGGATGAGGGGGCAGTGGTCGAAGTGGCAGGAGGCACTGAGGGTACTGAAAGCACGCTGGTACAGCCCCCGGTGCCCCCGGAGCCGTCCCCTGGAGCTGTGTCACCCCCACCGCCGCCGCCCCCCGAGGAAGACGAGGAGGCCGTGCCCTTGCTAGGTGGAGCGCTGCAGCGCCAGATCCGTGGTATCCCGGGCCTCGATGTGGACGACGACGAGGAAGAGGGTGACGGGGACACCCCGTGACCAGGGTCAGAGGCGGGCAGGACGTGTGGCATGAGGCTGGAAGAAGAGCTCAATAAAGTTACTTCCATCCCACCTCCAGGCTTGTTTCTGTGGGCGGTGCCGACAGGTGGAAGCCAGGACCTCCCTGAGCGTCTGGGGGCGCTTGCGTACGGGATTGGGGGGAGGGGCGGGGAGGGCGAGGTGTGCGCTTGCGCACAGTGAGGCCCCCGTGGCCCGACCCAGACTCCCATGATGCTGTGAGCGCCGAACTGACCAACCAGCTGGGGCTATGGGGGCGGGCCCACCGTGAAAGCCAGGCAATGGTACTAAACGCAGAATTACGTATGCGTCTGGTCTTCCAGTAGCTGACGGCGGGAGGTGCTTTGAGCGCAAGCGTCTGGTGGCAGCTTGGAAAAAGGGCTGCTGGCGGACCGAACCTGAAACATGGAGCAGGGCTATGGAGGTTCGTACGGTCAGTCTGGTGCAGTATGGGTTGGGCAGGCCCTGTCCAAATACGCCGCCGCGCAGAGGGCCACAGGGCCTGGGCCTAGGCCCGAATGCAGTTACCGCAGCCCGGCCGTGCGGAGAGGCAGACAGGGCGCGCGCGCGCCGCTTATTGGATTGCGAGGCTGTCGCTCCTGCGGCGCTGCGTACGATTGGACCGCGGTGCTTGAGAAGGAGGGCAGAACTCGGCGTCCCGACGCTGCGGCGGGCTTCTAGAGCCGCCTTGTGCCGCCTGGGCCGTTTCTACCCCTCACCCTCAGCGAGGCTAAGTTCCTTGCCGACTGCGCCGCTCGTGGCCCGCCTTTCCCTTCGGAAGACGCCACAAAATGGCGGCCTGGGGGGGCGGAGCCACTGTTCGAGCTCGTGGGGCGCTGAGTCCTCTCCTCAGGCGGCCGGGCCTGTCCCGGGAACCGCGGAGCTCAGTGGGGACCTCCACGCGTCGTACGTGGCGAGGGGCTCCCATTCCGGAATGCGTCCGGGCGGCACAGGGTTGGAGGCTTCCCCACCAGCTCCGCGGTGCAGCATGGCCGGGCCGGGTGAGGCCTCTGTGGGGCTCAGCCTCAGGGCTCAGCCGTGGACCTGACTCGTGCGGGCCTAGGACAAGATCTTGAGGGTCATATGCTGGGTATTTACTTGTACAAAGCTGGAAACCTGATGTACCTTGCAGTGGTGGTAGATTGGTGGCTCTTTCAGGCAATGCCTTAATGTGGCCTGGGGGTGCTAGAGGGTTGTGTAAAGAGGGCATGTGTTCTTTCCCCACTTGGGTTGTAGGGCCTGGGGCAGGTCGGACCTTCTAGGGACTTATTCTTTGTCTTCGGAATTAGTGTCCTCAGAAGCCTTTGCTCTGTATGCTTGGAGCCAAGTTTGCCCTTTAGGAACTGTTGGCTTGACCAGGGGCAGATCCTTATCTAAGTATATGACGTTCGAGAAGCAGGCGATCTGATCTTGGAAACAGCAGCTAGAGAAGGCGTCTACCTTGAAAGGTGGGAGCCAGCGTTAGCAGGAAGCAGGCCGCAGAAATTGCAGAAGCAGAGAGGTTCTACGGTGCATAGGTGTGTCCGGGGTCTCAGAGTGGTTCAGCCTGACTCTCCTGGTATTTTCTGCGTCCTGACTGGGTCTTATCCTTCTTTGCTTGCCTTCTCACCAGATCTTTCAGCCAGTAACAATCCTGCCTCAGGCAGGACCTTAGCTTAAAGAGGTCGCCCCACACCACCCGGCGCCACTTCGAAGCTGCTGGAAACCTTTCAGACTCAGTTTAGATGCTGCAGCTTCCCTGAATCTTTCTGTAGCTTTTCCACCTGGAGTTATTTTCTAGGACTTGCTGACTCTTGACAATTGCTCTGTTACTTATTTCCCAGCTCCATGATTTTGGGCAAGTGACTTAGCCACTCAAGCGTTTTACAATTGGAAAATAGTAACCCATCTCAAGGGATATTGTGAAGTTATGTGGGTAGTATAGGCATTTGTTAGACCAGTGTTCCATAGTGAAGCAGTTAATACCCTGCAGTTGGTTACTTGCTGTTAGAACTGCCACTCTGCCTTTCTCTGCACATGTGGAAGCTGTGTGGCATGGGGAGAGTGTACCTTGCAGAGGAAAAACTTCAGTGTGACTTTGGATCAAGTGCCCTAACCTGAGCCTTAGCTCCCTGGTCTCTGAACAGCATTCTGTGACACTGGCTACCATGTTGTTCGTCGGCCCACAGTAGGCAGGTCAGCTAGTGGTCTGGGTTGTTCGTGTAAGGGAGACTAGATGTGTTCTTGCTTCAGTAAGGTGAAGTCGTTTGACAGTGTGGATGGCTGCCTGTGCCCAGCTCCGTACCACATCAAGGGTCACAGAGATGAAGAGGGACCAGATAGATGCTGTTATTGGGGTCTGGGGGGGGGGCAAGGGAGCCACCGCAGAGGGGAGCACAGTCTGATGCCTTAGGGCCAGATGAAGCCCTGGGACTTGAAAGCCCACAGGAGCTTTGGAGAGTTCAAAGCCACATGGAAGTGAGGCCTGGAGAGGCACAGTTGTCTCTAAATTCCAAAGTTTCTTCACTTATGGCTCCTTGGTTGGCGAGGCAAGGAGGGGGAATGGGAGTGTGTCCTAAGGCTGGGCTAACTGGTGGCTCCTCTGTGTCATCCTCAGTTGGGGGTTGAGACTTAGGCCAAGGTCCCTCATCAAGTGACTAGAGCTGGTCCAAAGCCCATTCCTCTTCCCTTTTTTTTCTGCTTTGACCTCAGGCAGATGGAGTGTGATGATGCAATCAACTAGCTGGGATGACCTTTAGGGGGCAGTGTTGTGGTTCTGCTGCCTTCTTGGAGCAGTCACTGAGCTTCTTTGAGGGTATCCCTTTAGGCTCTTCAGAGCACCTCCAAAGCACCTGTTCTCTAGTCTGACACCCAGGATTCTAACAGTTCTTCTCTTCACAGGCTATGGGGCATGGAGTGCTGGACCCACCAATACCCAGGGTAGGTTGCACCTGCTTTCCAGGGAGGCAGGGGCTCCCAGGACCTCCAGCCCAAGGCATCAGATTGACAAAGCTGTTCTGGGGGCTGCATGGGGGGGACAGTGGCCTGTAGCTTGGAGAAGCATGGGCTAGGGGCAAGGGGAAGCCCAGGGACCAGGAAACCTTTTCTGCAAAGGACCAGATAGTAAATTTTTTCACCTTTGTGGGCTACATGATCTTTGTAGTACAGCCACCATGGACAATTTATAAACAAGTAGACATTTCTGTTTTCCACTAATGTTTACTGAAGAACATTTGACATTTATACAGCATATAATTTTTAATGTGTCACAAAATAGTCTATTTCAGCAACTTCTGTTATTTTATTCTAAGTAAGTAGCTGGTTATATAATCAAAAGTTTCTTAAATCAATAGATTGTATTTCTTAATAGGCTTAGATTTATAAGATAGAGGAGATAGTGTGTAGAGTTCCATACCCACCATATCTTCAACCCTACACAGTTTTCTCTATTAACATTTTGTGTTGGCAGGATACACTTACTACGGTTAACAAGCCAGTGTTGATACATTATTAACTGTAACCCATAATTTGTTAATATTTACTCTGGCCCTGCCTGATGTGACTTGGTTGGAGTGTTGTCCCGTAAACCAAAAGGTTGCAGGGTTTGATTCTCAGCCAGGACACAGGTCTGGGTTGCAGGTTTGGTCTCCAGTCAGGGTACAACATGCGAGAGGCAACCAATCGATGTCTCTTTTCTTCTTTGTCTCTTCCCTTCCCCTCTCTAAAATTCAATATGTCCTTGAGTGTGAGTAAAAAATACATACATTTATTATATAGTTCTATGGGTTTTGACAAGTGTATAAATGATATTTTGATGTCATTAAATATTTTTTTCATTTCCCTTTTCTTCAATCATTTAAAAACAAAACCCATTCTTAGCTTGTGGGCGACTGTACAACAACTGGTGATGGGCTAGATTTGGCCTGGAGCCTGTTTTCTCACCCTGCTCTGGCGTCTAGGTCATAGTGCTGGGTGCATTTGAGGGACCAGAATGTGCTGTGGTTGCCAGCTTTATGCAGCATCTGTCCCAGGGGATGGGACGATGGCTTCCTTTGTTTTGTGAGCCTGAGACTTGCCCCTAGCACCATTGGGGACAGACTCACTTCTTTACCCATCCCAGGAAGTGGCCTTCCATGTCACTCAGATATCATATATTGTCCCTTTGCTCAGTTGAGTTGGGGACATGATTTCACACTGTTGTATTCTCCATGTTTTTGATGGTGCCTCAGCCCTGGATCTTGGTGAGTGCTTGGCATTTTAGAAGAGTTTTGGCTGGGGACCTGGCCTGCTAGCCTCTTGGTGGTGGTCTATACTGGATGAACTTCCTGGGAAGGATGCCCTCTGTTTTGAGAGGGAATCTCTGCTTATGCTTAGTTGAGTGCTCTGGAAGAAATTAGTTTCACTGCTTGTGGCCCAGCCTTTCCTGGCCTTCATAGACAACCAAGGGTGCCTCCCAGAGTACTGCCACAGACACCTGCAGCCCTGGCCCTGTGGATAGTGGAGTAAGGTGACAGCTGTCCTTCAACATCTGGGGGGGTGCATGTCTCACGTGCCTTTGTTCTGCAAACAAAGCTCTTGTGTGTTCTTGTTTCCTCCAAGGTGCATATGGAACTGGTGTGGCCAGCTGGCAAGGTAGGCCCTTATGGGGGTCAGTGAGTGGATGAGGGGGCTTCTGATCAGCCACCTAGAGGAGCTGAGATACAGGGACACCCCCATCTCCTCTCCTAGCTGTGCTCACAGCTCTTCTGAAAGCTTGGCAGGCTGGGCCTGAGGTGCTGAGGAGGCCTCAAGGGGAACTTGCAGGAGGTGAGGGGGTTGTGGTCGTGTTCTGGGAATATCTCCGTGGCAGATCTGTCAGCAACCCCAGCTGTCACTTGTGGGTTCTCAGCCACTTCTGGATTTGGGTGGGAAGCAAGTCTTAGGATCTGGCACAGAAAATCCACTGCTCAGAGTTGAGGTCTTGCCCCTACTCTCCTGTAACAAAGTAGTGTGAGTGATACCAGTGGCACTTGGTCCCGTGACCCTTTTCTCTTACGGCAGTAGGTGTTCCTCCCCAGATGTGCCAGCCGTGGACAGGTCTTGTGGCTGCTGAGGTCTGACTTGGCTCTTCTTCCCTCTGGCAGGTTATGAAAACTACAATTATTATGGTGCCCAGAACACCAGCGTCACCACAGCAGCAACCTACAGCTATGGCCCAGCCTCCTGGGAGGCCACCAAGGCCAGTGATGGCCTAGCGGCTGGGGGCCCTGCCATGCATTTGGCTTCTTATGGTGCAGAGCCGTGCACTGACAATTCCGACTCACTCATTGCCAAGATCAACCAGCGTTTAGACATGATGTCCAAGGAAGGAGGCAGGGGTGGGAGCAGCACCTGTGGGGAGGGCATACAGGACCGGGACAGGTAATTATGTACCTTAGCCCTTCTCTGGGGATCCAAACACTATACTTTGTACAGAAGGGAGTGGGCACCCTCTCTCTCAGGAAGGCTCTTCCCAAGCACACCTTCCTCAGTGTGGGTGGATGAGTTGGGCCTTTGTTGAGACAGAAACATTGTAATAGGACTTGCTTGTAGTATATTTTCTGAGTGGTGGGGTTTAGGGCATGACTGGCTAAACTGTGCCAGACTCCCTTATTTCTGCACCAGGAACTTAGCAGAGCCAACGGCTTGTGCCCTCATTCATCAGTGTTCCATTTTGCTTCTGAGCATTTAGGAGGGGTGCATGGTGGTTTGGTTCTCTTTGTTCTCAGTGTAGGAAGGTCAGCTTTGCAGGAAGTGTTAAGGTTGCACCCAGAGTATGTAGTGATGGTTGTGCTTTCTTTGCAGTTCCTTCCGCTTCCAGTCATTCGATTCCTACGACTCCAGGCCTTGTCTACCCGAACACAATCCCTACCGCCCCAGCTATAGCTACAACTATGACTTTGACCTGGGGCCTGACCACAATGGTGGCTTTGGTGGTCAGTACAGCGACTGCCGGGACCCCTCCCGTGAGCGGGGCTCACTTGATGGCTTCATACGGAGCCGGAGCCAGGGTCGCTTCCAGGACCGGAGCAACCCCAGCACCTTCATGCGCAGTGACCCCTTCATGCCATCAGCTTCCTCCGATCCCCTGTCTGCTCCTTGGACTGAGCTGAACTATGTGGGTGGGCGGAGTCTGGGAGGCCCCTCCCCCAGCAGGCCCCCACCTTCCCTCTTCTCCCAGTCCATGGCTCCCAACTTTGGGGTAATGGGCATGCAGGGGACCGGAGGTTATGACAACTCTGTGCCCTACAGATGTGGCCAGTCACAGACCCGGATAAAGGATCGGGTAAGCCCTTGCAAAGTTATAACCTGCTTGCTTTACTTTTCTTTTTAAACAGCTTTATTGAGATAAAATTTATAGATCGTAAGATTCACTCATTTTCAAATATATAATAGGACTTTTGGTAAAAGTGTGCAGAATTATGCAACCTTCACCACCATCTGATTTTAGACTATTTCTGTCAACCCAGAATGAAATTTCTGTCTTGAACAGTCATTCCCATTTCTCTCCCCCCACCTCTGGCGACCACGAACGTACGTTCTGTCCCTATGGGTTTGCATGTTGCAGGCATTTCATATGAGTGCAACATTGCATCCTTGTGTTTGGCTTCTTACGTTCAGCATAACTTTTTTGTTGGGGGGTAAACTATGTTGTCTCTGCTTTCTGAGAAGACCATGTCTACTCTCACTCTCTGATCTTAAAACCTCTTCATTCTTCGTTTCTCTGGGGTATCTTAAGGGTCTGGGTTAGCTGTACATGAGGATGTGCTTGTGTCTGTAGCCCAGGTGGAGAGGGTTTGACCGCTGTGGCCCAGATGGCATGAGCAGGAAACGGAAGCAGTTGCAAATCTACAATGAGCCGGATGCCAAACAGGCCCGGGCTGACAGCGAAGGAGATTTTTCCGAAAATGGTATGCGCTAGGGGTGGGATACAGTGAATTTTCCGTTGGTATAAGAGGAAACAGTCATGTGCTTAATGCTCTGCCCGCCCATTCGTACAGTGGATACACAGGAACTCAAGGGTGTCGTGTGTCATCCAAGCTCCCATAGCCCCCACTGTAGTAAAGATAAGCTCGGTCACCCTGGACAGTGAGCTTGGGAGGGTGAAAATTGAGTGGGCCAACTGCTGAGGGGCTGACTTTCCCTATTTATTCCTTTTGTGTCTGGTAGATGATGGAGTTGGTGACTTCCGGTCAGGAGATGAAGAATTCAGGGGTGTAAGTCCACCTTCACTGGTCAGCCTCATTTGTCTCCAGTGCAGGATTTCTTCCTTATTTTAGCTTTTTTCTCTCAGAGGCAGGAACTGCCACTGTAGTAGACTCACCTCCACCTTGTGAGTGGATTTAATACCCTGACTTGCAGCTGGGTTTCTAAGAATATTCCACTTACAACGATCTTTTCTGGAAAAAATTCCTAGTCCCCTCCCCAGCCGCTCCTGTGTCTTGGTAGTGAAGCATCTAGCTGCACATGTGGTAAGTGCAGTGGCTGTGCAGGCTGAGGCTTCCAAACGTGTACTGAAGACTGCCAGTTTCATGCTGATGCTGAGCTACATCCATGTAATTCAGTCCTTCCAACCAGTCACGGTAGACACGTGTTTAAGGCCAGCTCGTAGCCAGAGCCACACTTGAGGACCTGGGGAGCCAGCCTTTGCCACCCCCTGCAAATTCTGATCCAAGTCTGGGTAGGTCTGGGGTATATGAAGGCTTTGTCCAGGTGCTTCTAATGGTCAAGTTGGTTAGGGGTAGATGGGAGGGGTGGGATACAGTGAAATTTCAGCTTTTCTGGGAGTCTTGTTTGCCCCTTGTCTATCTTGCTTCCATCTTGAGTCTAGGAATCTCTGTACCAACTGATTGGTAATTTAATCTTTGGCTCAAGGAATGGGCTTCCTTGCCCTGGCTGGATGGCTCAGATGTTTGTAACATTGTCCCATATACCAAAAGTTTGCAGATTCAGTCTCCAGTTGAGGTGTGTATGGGCAACCAGTCAATGTTTTTTTCTCACATTGGTGTTTCCTCTCAACTCCTTCCTCTAAAATCAGTAAAAAACGTCTTTGGGCAAATATTTTAAAATATATATACTAACTGGAATGCAAAGAGAGCCCATTCCTTTTTTTTTTTTCTTTTTAGTCTTCACCTGAAAATATGTTTTTATTGATTTTAGAGAGGGAGGAACACGGGGACAGAGGAAACACTGATGTGATGTAAAAAAAAGAAACATCGATCAGTTACCTCCCATATAAAGATTGGGCAAGCAGCTTAGATATATGCCCTGACGGGGAATCGAACCCGCAACATTTTGGTGTGTGGGACAATGCTCCAACCGAGGCACCTGGCCAGAGCTAGGTGATCATTTTTATTTACACCTGGTTTTTTTATAGCCTTTGGTAAATACAAACAAATGGCTGGGGAACTTGGTAAAGCCCATTTTCAGTAAAGAGTGCCTTAAGTAGCATCCTACAAATCAAGGTTTCTTGACATGCAGTTGATGGATGAGCTCCTGTATTCCAAAGTGCAGAGCTACACAGGCGTACACTGCCAGAGGCCATTCTTTAGCTTCAGAGAAAGCTGAAAGAGGGTCAGTGTCTTTAATAGAAAAGCAAGCTAGTTATCATCACAGAATCTCAGAGTACCCAGCAATGACAGGACACACTGAGGCTCTATCCCATGGCCCTGAGTCGTCTTCTAACTCATTGTGACTGGGTTCCTGGTGGCACAGTTTCTACCAGGTGGTGTCAGGGAACTGGGCTGGTGTGGAGAGTTCTGAAAATTCCACCTCACTGCCCAACTTCGTGTGTGTCCTTTTTCAGGAGGACGAATTCTTCGACTCCGGGAGGCAGAGAGGTAGGCATCACCCGTTGTCCCTTTGAGCTTTCTTGTGTCTTCCTGGCTGTCCTGTACTCACTGCCCAACTCCCAGCTAAGCTGGGCTTCTGAGAAGGGTGGGGCCTGAATGGAAGTGTTTGCTAACAGCTCAGGGCAGAAAAGGGGCCGTGGTTACTGGGTGGGCCTTGGCTACAGCACTCACCCCAAGGCTTCACTCCATTGTATGGAGCAGACTTACTGCAAACGGGTCTGTTAGCCTCATTCAATGCAGGCTATGCCAGAGAAGGGTAGAAACTCATTTGCAGGTGTCTGTAGCAGCTCACAGTGGTAGTGAAAGGAATCTCAGAAATGGAAAAGAGAAAAAGAAAATGTGCCCTATAGCTTGTCTTCTCAGTTCCCCTTGGCCAATGCAGGTCCTCTTACTATATATATATATATTCTTCTGGGCTTCATTGTTTCTACATTTTCCCTCAGTTACCAACCCAGGGCCGTGCTCTCAGCCTCTGTGGTAGGAGTACTGGCAATTGCAGTGCACGTTGCTGCATGGGACAGAGTTTGGGCACCTGCTTTGATTGGCATTTCAGGGCAGGGGGGAGGCTGTCAGATACGCCCAGGTCCAGATACTCCAGAGGCAGTCATTGCACAGCAGGTCCCATCATTTCCAGTGCCAGAGACCTAAGAGTCCAAAGTCAGCGGCAACACTAAAGCCATGTTAAACCTATTGTGGGAGTATGGAAAAGCAGCCTGAGACGTGGTTGCCTTCAGCTTACCAAAAAGCCACTTTCCCTGTTCCCATGGGTCTGTCCATAGTTGTTTCCCCCATGAATCACAGGCTGGCTCTGCTCCCACAAATTCTGAAGGACCCTGGCTTAGATGTTCTTCCCTTATGTGTTCATGTTTAGCCAACCCTCTGAGGTCTTCTCACCCTGTTTATTGAAGCAATTATGTTTGTAGCATGGGACCATACAGCATTGAGCAGCTCGTGCAGTGGGGAAGATGCTAAAGCAAAGGTGACATGTTTATTGCGCACAGGTCCTGCTACCTACCCGGGATGACTTTGCTATTAAACAGCAGTAATAGTTTCAGGCAGTGACCTCTTGCCAAAAATCCCACACGCCCTTTTGAGAGGCTTCTGAGCAGCGCACGCCGGTCGCCATCTTCGTGGGACAGTCTCGTGACTGGCATCAGGGGTAGGGGTTACAGTTCAGATGCTTATCCAACCTTTTTTCAGTGTCTGGCCCTGGCCCTGAGCCACGGTGACCTGGCCTGGCCTCACACTGGGATACTGGGCTGCACGGCTCTCAGAGGAGCTCCTGCACTGGCCCCAGGGGATGGATGGAGGACCGATAGGTCTCTTCCCACTTTTATTTCTAGGATTGCTTTCCATATAGCCATGAGAAAGCCCTAGAGTGACAGTTTTTGTGAGTGGAAGGTAGAGTTCGGGCCAGCAAGGACTGACAGACCTGCTGAAGCCCTAGTTCAGAGGAGGCCTAAGGGACGGTTTTCATTGTCCACCTAGAGGTGGGACGGAGGGAGGTAGAACAGCTTTCTTTATTTTCTGAGGCCTTCCAGCTGCTGCCTCTTTACCTAGAGCTGTTTCCTTCTTAACTGATTTTGGGAGAAGATCCACTTGTAGGGCACTGAATTGGAAAAGCAAGGTAGAGAAGGTGAGAGAGCCAGTGGGCCACAGTGTGAGTGGGACAGGTGGGCTATGTCCCTGGCCCATTCCAGCCTTATGAGGCTATGAGAGAAATGAAGTGCCTCCCCTGGGAACTCCCAAGGGTTCTCATCAAAGCCCATCCTTGTTGGGAGCCTTTGGTGCTTCAGGGTGTCCTGACCCTGCCGCGTGTGGAGGCAGCAGCGGGGCACAGGGTGCGGTGTTCAAGCTGCAGCCCCATCAAGGCCCTGGTGCTCAGTTCCTCTGCAGGCTCAACAGAGGGTCTTGAAGGGATTTCTCTGTTGCAGGAGAGAAGGATGATGAGGATGATGAAGTGAAGAAGAGAAGAGAAAAGCAAAGGAGAAGAGACAGGATGCGAGACCGAGCAGCTGACAGGTGAGTGGGAGGTCAGGCTAGACCTGGACATTGTCAGGGCTGAGCTCATCTGTCTTCACTCCATGATGTGTGGCAAGCTGAGCGGGGGGGTGGGGGTCCTGTCTGGTGGGGGAATCCTAGTCAAAGTGGTGGGAGACAAAACTTGGGAAACACATATGGAATCATATTCTTGCGAGGGGCTCCCTGTGGCCCTCGTGTCCCCAGCAGGGGGCTCTATTGCCCTTCTCCGTACTTGTAGGGAGTTACTTTGTCCCCTGGTTTATGTCTTTCATCCCAGACAAATGATCTTCATTCAGCAGAGCTGCTAAGAAAGTACTCTGTTGCTCTGTCCAAATCCTGACCGCCTCTGGAGTTTGACTTAGCAGTTATACGTGCATAGATGTTACCTTCAAGACTGTCTTTAAATAGAAAAAAGAAGCACAGAAGTGCAAAGCCCAAAGGGTGTTGGTGTGACCACACCACGCACTTCTATCCCTGCTCAGTAATGAAGTAGTTACTGACTAGAAACATAAACCACTGCTGGCCATGGGAGCACTTGCTTGCCAAGGCCCTAAGCACACAAGGCTGCTTCTCTATGCACAGGTTCTCAAAAGGCAGGGAAGCCAGGAACCAAAAAGTAGGTGCTTTCAGGTGTTTAAACAATTCGTCAGCCCTGACTGGTTGTGGCTCAGTGGATTGAGTGCTGGCCTGTGAAGCAAAGGGTCACTGGTTCAATTCCCAGTCAGGGCACATGCCTGGGTTGCAGGCCAGGTCCCCAGTAGTAAGAACATGAGAGGCAACCACATATTGATGTTTCTCTCCTTCTCTTTCTCCCTCCTTTCCCCTCTGTCTAAAAATAAAAACTTTCTAAAAATTCATCAAAACCTTTATTAAACAGATGAGTAAGGGATGGCTAGTTTTGATCTATTTTCAAACTACATGAAAACTGAGATGACATATTTTAAAAAGAATCTTTAGAACCCACCCTAGTAACTGAGGATTCCCAGAGCAATGATCAATTCTTGGAGCAGTTCTCACAGGGGAGATAAGATGCAGCTGGGAATCATACTTTCTGACAGTTCTGCGCATAGGGCCTGGGTGATTTTTTTCCTTTTCGCTCCTCTGTCAGGGTTACCTACAAAAGCTTGTGGTGCTTATACAGAGATCTAAAGCCAGGTGTTGGAGGCTGGCAGAACACCGAGTTGGCCAGGGAGGAGTCCTGAGTACCACAGGGCTTGTGCTCTTACCCCAGAAAATCCACAAAAATCCTGGGCACAGCCAAGAGAAGCAGCACTCCACTGTGGGGGTGTGGAGGTCTGCAGGCCACTCTCCCTTCACCTTACAGCATAATTGCATTTGTGAGACTTTGGAAGCACATGACAAAGAAACCTGTTTTTATCCATGAATTTGACATAACATGTCTTTACATTGAGTCCCGTAGGAGAATTGATCTTAGATCATGTGAATTTTTAATTGTGCAAGGTCTTTGGAATTTCTCCACCACATAAAATGGGGTGGCCTTGTAGCATCCCTATGACTACAAAAAGAAACACATCTGAGAAACTATGATGTTCGGTACTGCATCCCCAGAGCAGTGGGCTAGACGCTTAGGGAGTCCACAGTTCTGAATAGTGTTTACCTTAGGGTGTTCTCTTAAGGGCCTTTGCACCAAAAAGACTGTTATGGAAGTAAATTGCTACATGAGTCATTTTCCCGAAGACTTTCGAGGTTGTACTCCCATTCTTAGGATGAGGAAACAGGGTAACTGCTATTCTTGACACCCTGTAAGAAGTCAGAAGCCTTGGTTCAGAAATTGCTTTCTCGTTTCCATTTCAGTGGTGGTTATGCCTGCATCACTGCTCTTGTTTTTGTCTTCCTTTTCCAGGATTCAGTTTGCCTGTTCAGTGTGCAAATTTCGTAGCTTTGAAGATGAAGAAATCCAGAAGCATCTGCAAAGTAAATTTCACAAAGAGACACTACAGTTTATAAGTACCAAGCTACCTGACAAGACTGTGGAGTTTCTCCAGGTGAGGCACACTTGTCCTCCATCAGTGGTTCCCAATGACCCTATAGGTGTCATTCCTCAAAGGGAAGGGGAAGGGAAATAGGAGGTCTGAACTTGGTTGGTCAAGGTTTCTGTTTCCAGAATAACAGCTGTTCCAGTCTCCACGTCAGAGGGACAGCTGAGAACTCTAGCCATTGTAGTTCCCTTTAGTTCTACCCACAGAGCTGCTGTGGTAGCCATCTTCTCACCCCTGGGACAACTGAGACAAGACTGTAATCCAATAGGGGCTTGGCAGCCACCAGTGGTGAGCTGCCTCGGTGCACTTGAGATACACCCACACATGCTACCCTCTCCTGATTTCATTTGGTGCCATCTCCCAACCCCTCTAGGAATACATTGTAAATAGAAATAAGAAGATTGAGAAGCGGCGTCAGGAACTGATGGAGAAGGAAAGCATGAAACCAAAACCAGATCCTTTCAAAGGTGAGTTGTGATCCTGGGAGGCGTGCTGTTCCACGCGGCATTAAGGTACATGACTTGGTGTAAAGTTAACACAGGGCTGCTGAGGATGTGATTAAAGACCTGTGGAAGGGGCACATAGCAGTGGAAAGAGGTCCTTGAGTAGATCTCAGCTCTATAAGCAACTTACTAGAGTAATGCAAAGTACTCTGCAGTTATTTCCTCTTTGAAGCAAAAGATGAAAAAAGTTGGAATTAATAAATGATCCAGTGCAGAGGCTGGTTGTTCTGGCCCTTTACTCCTGCTGGAAGGCAGGTGACACCTGTCTCAGATTTTGTCCTAAATGAATCCCCGGAGAGGGCTGCAGGGAGAAAAGGTGGACCTTGTTGGGGGCTGGGAGGAAAGCATCACATGCATGCTGTCCCAGATCTTGCATGACTTGGATTTCATCAACAGGGATTGGCCAGGAGCACTTCTTCAAGAAGATTGAGGCTGCTCACTGCCTGGCTTGCGACATGCTGATTCCTGCACAGCACCAGCTCCTCCAGAGGCACCTGCACTCTGTTGATCACAATCACAACCGCCGGGTGAGTCCCATCTGGATGGGTGCTGGCTGAGGGGTGAACCTTCTCGGGCTGCTAGTCTGGTTTCAGAACCTCTGTGTCTTATAGGGAATGCTAATATCTTTAGGGGCTCTTGCCATATTCCATCACGTTTGTCACTTCATCAATTATTTGTATGATGCATCTCAGTTTGTTAAAATATGAGAAAATATGTTGCTCAGAATTCATTAAATTTTTAGCTGAAATTGTCTTGGTTTGAAAATGTTCCCTCCAAACCATATAAATCAATTCCCTAGTTGCTGAAAAACTTGATTTTTTTTTAAACTAAGGCTAAGGGCCACTCAGAGCAGTGTCCTGGGGGACCCATTTGGTCCTTACCAGCTGGTGGGGCCTGAGGCTAAAAGTTTTGTCCCAAGTCAGCAAATTTTTTTGTAAAGGGTCAAATTGTAAATATTTTCAGCTTTGCAGGCCATAGGGTCTTTGTCCAACAAGTCTGCTGTTGATGGTCAAAAGCAGCCACAGATACTAAGTGAAAGAATTGGTGTGGCTGCACTTGGCCCGCTGGCTGTAGCTTGCTAACCCTTGATTTAACTTCTCTGTACTTAGTTTATCCACCTGTGAAATAGAGCAATTGATACCTGCCTGCCCATCTCCCAATTTTATTAAAGAGCAGCCAAAAAGCACTGTATAAACACAGGATTACTGTATGCATGACTAGCTCTGTTTTGGAGCATGCATACTTTTGCTAGTAAACTTAGGATAAAGTTAATATAACTCAAAACTGAAAAAGTTCACTCCTTTCCCTACTTAGTTCACAAAGCTTCTAATCTATAAATGCTTATTTCATCCTTGCTTATGCACATCATACCTGTACATCAAAAGTGTGTCTGCTTTCATCTTTTAAGGTTATCAGACTTCTACACTGTTTCACAGTGTCGGTTCCGATGTCTCTAGTGCTTTCTTTCTCTCACTCTTGGAGTCTGGCACTTGGAGATTTGCCTCAGTGAAGAAAGAGTTTGGTCATCTCTGTGTATGGCTGATCTCAGGACAACTTGCTGTAGCCTGGCTGGTGTGTTCTTTTGCTCCTCTATATGTGCCATTTTTTAAAGTCTATATTTGGTCCCCTTTGCAGCTGGCTGCTGAACAGTTCAAGAAAACAAGTCTCCATGTGGCTAAGAGTGTTTTGAACAACAGACATATAGTGAAGATGCTGGAAAAATACCTCAAGGTTAGGAGTCCAATGGACGGGAAAAGCTTTTGAAATGGAGAATGAACTATGAATATGGGACTGTATCTTGAGTGCAGTATTTAGCATTTCTGGGTGTTTTGAAGAATTGAGGGATGTTGGAATATATCAGGCTTGGGAATTCCACCACTGTGGATTTCCTGAGACACAGTGTTTGCCTGGGAACTCTGGGATGTGGTTCTGCTTGATTAGTCTGTACACTAATGCTAACTCTGACCATGAGAAACCTTTACTGACTATCCATAAAATCCTGAGCAAATGATGGTGAAATGCTTCAAAAAAAAAGAAAACATATCTAAGGTAGGTAATTGTCCCAGAAAGAAGCTGAAAATAGGTTTTCCTGGCAGATCCAACTGACAGTGAAATGGAGGTTCAAGGCAAGGGGAAGAGTCAAGAGGTGCCACAATCACTGAGTCATAGTGACAGGAGCAGAGTAAGAAAAAGTCCCAAAGAGGATGCCTGGAAGAGAAGTTGGAAGGGCCCCTAGTTACTCCTTGGGAAGCCCATTTTGCTAAACGTTCACCCCATGACTTGCAACGTCTCAGGCTGGTAGCTAAGCTCCAGCATAGCCTGGCTGGGTAGGACCTGTTTGCCTTCCTCTCATTTACTAAGTGCTTCAGTATTTGACAGTTCATTCTGTACATTAAAGGCACAGACTCTAAATACAGCAAGTCCTCGAGTAATGTCTTTGTTCAATGTCATTTCATTGTAATGTTGATGAGATACAACAGGGATGTACCTCTTGCTTATATCAATTAGCCTATGTTAAAATTAGTTTAGTTGTACATTGTTTATCTGCAGTTCCAAGAACTTGTTGATGATACTAAGTGAGAACTTACTGTAACCAGTTTGATAACCATGACTTGTCAGTGTTTTACCTACGGCCTAAACAGATTTAGTCTCTGGAGTCAGATGCTGACTTAAGCTTCTTAATCACCATATTTTAAAAACACATTTCCTAATCTGGTAGTGATAATAGTTTAGTTTCTTTTTTCTAAACTAGAGAAAATATGCTTGTGAGAAGTTTGGCTTCTGAGAGAGTCAGACTTGGATTTGACTCCTGACTAATATTTAATAGCTGTGTGACCTCTGGCAAGTTACTGACCTTTAAGTCCCATTTCCTTATCTGTAAAATGGGAACAATCCTTATGCCAGGGCTTTGAGCCTAAATGAAACCAAAATTTAAAATAGTCTTGCCCTGGCCAGTGTAACTCGGTTGGTTGGAACATTGTCCATAACCAAAAGGTTGAGGATTCGATTCCTAGGCGGGGCACATACCTAAGTTGCAGGTTTGATCCCTGGTTCAGGGACATATGGGAGGCATCTAATCCATGTTTCTCTCCCTTCCTTTCTCTCTAGAGGCAATGAAAAAATGTGGGGTGAGGATAAAAAGTTTTTTTTAATAGTCATAACTTCCTGTTAGGAGTTTTTCTTTTTGGTTTAGATACTAGGTCTTTTTTAACTTTCCCTCATGGTTATATGCTTGAATGAAAATTACAAAATAGTTCTGGTGAAGATTTTCAGAGATGTTCCTTCTGAATCTGTAAGCTCTGAGAACCTGTTGGATTAATTCACCTGGTATAGTTTAAAGTATTTTTCTTGTTGACTCTGCCATTGTGAAAACACAAGCTCCCAGCAACCTGGGCCTCCTTCCATCTCTCATTTGCACAGTTCTTTAGATTGCACTGACCTGTGTGTCTTCTTTGCCAGGGTGAAGACCCTTTCACCAATGAAGCCGTTGATCCAGAAATTGAAGGAGATGACAATTTAGGAGGTGAGGATAAGGAAGAGACACCTGAAGAAGTGGCTGCAGAAGTGTTAGCTGAGGTGATTACAGCAGCAGTGAGTGCAGTGGAAGGAGGAGTGCCCCCTCCAAAAAATATTGAAATGCTGGCAGAAGGAGAAGGCCCCATGGACACAGCAGAAGCCACCAGTGAACAGCCACTGGAAGCAGACACACGCTGTGAAACGGCATCTGAGAAGGAGAATACTGAAGCGGAGGCCAGTGGTGAAGCTGCTCAGGCTGCTGAGGCTGAAGATGAAGCAGAGGCAGAAAGCACCATAACAGTCACTGTTCCTGCCCCAGCTGCTACAAAAGCTGAAGTGGAACAAACTGATGCTGAGTCCAAAGATGTTATTTCCACAGAATGATCCTCTCTCCCTGTTTCAAGGGATGTTTATATGATGCATTGCTCTTTCTCCTTTGGTTTATAAGCAGTACTAGGATGTGTGTACTGGAATATGCTGAAAACTTGTTTTGGTGAAGAGACCCAGCCATTTCCTTCAGAAAAATGTACCTCACAGGCTTGTCTTATAGAGTTGTGTAGCTTTCTGCCTTGGTTTGAAGGCTGCAGAAGTATTGTACATTCCCCCAAGCAGCTGTGCCCTCTCTACACTGCAGTTGAAATAATAAAATTTGGGTAATTAGATTTTGATGAAGCTTTGCTTGTTAAATGCAGCCATTAGTTGAATGCCCTTGATGATGATGATGATGATGGTGGTGATGATGATGTCTGGGAGCAGCTCATTACTAGGCTATACCTTGCTTTATGATGTTTTTTTTGTTTGTTTTTAAGTTTTAAGAATTCGTTTTTGCATCAGTTGTTGATCCCTGCTTTTGTAGTGCACTGAATGGTGTGTGATCCTCATGAGATGTAGCAGAATCTTGTTAACACATGATGCTGGTTCTATCACATCAGTGAACTCTCAAAGGCCTGGTGAATCCGACATAACTTCACCACTGGAAACACACCTAGTTGCCCCTCAAGAATAAGACACTGCCTAGGGAGTTGTTTTCCGATCTTTAACCCTTGGTGAATCACCTTCAGAATTTATCTCATGTGTTCCACCCCTGCATTACTTCAGGGTTTCCTCTTTAAATTGAAGTATTTTCTCTAAAACATATTTAAAAAGAAAACTTGAAGTCACTCCCATGAATGGAAAAACCAATATAAGTTGCCACAGATAAGATGCTATGTGTAAGAAATTAATATAATGGAATAAACATTTATTTTAGATAAGTACTCTTCCTTTGTAGGTTTCTGAGTCTGTGAGAAAGGAAGGTTAGCATGTGTTAAAATCTGGCCAGCACCACTTAACATGTTCTTATAGTCAAAAGAATTGGAAGAGACCTCCCATTTGAAATGATATCGCTGGGGCTGTTTTCTTGTAAACTTGAACTCACATTTAAGGAAGCTTTTGGCCAGTGGAGAATTATTTAAAAAGAGGTAGTAAAAATATTTGATGAGCATCTACTGTGTACCAGGTGCTAATTCATGATACAAAATAAGATAATGGGCGCTGCTCTTTAGGAGCCTTATTGGAGATATGAGGTGAATATGAAAAAATTAAATATTAGAGCTGAAAAATAAATGTTTATGAGCAAGAAAATAGTGCCTTTGAATTGTTTCTGCTCATCATTCCTTAATACTGCATAGGTGTGGCTTAGTTCCAGGTTCAACATCCCTTTTGAAGCTTCTTCACTTCAGGCAAAAATGTCTGAAAAATAATTTCAAAACTATAAAATTGCTTTGTTTTTCTCATAGAAGTAATTCAAGGACTGTTTATTAAAGCTGTCTAAGTTTCAGTGAGGTTCTTCCACCCGTGACCCAGTGTGAAATGATACCAATCATTTTATTCCTAAAGGTAGATTGAACTAGGCCATCACTCCCCAAGATGGGGAGTAACTACTTGGGTGCACAAAAGAGTGCCCTTACATTTCCTAAGATGACCAGGACAAATTGCAAGCTTCCACACTATGAACTAATATTTATCAGTTATTTCCCAATTATAGCCTCCTCAGGGGGAGGTTAAGGAACTTTAGGGTCACACCTTAAAAATGTGGGGATACCCAAATTAATACATAGGTCTGTTAAATACCAATGGCCATGAACTTTCCATAGAATACCTTTATTTAAAAACAGGTTTAGTGAACATGGCAATCCCTGCTATCCAAGCAAAGAATATTTTGGGAATGGCAGTCTAATTACAACTTAACGTAGTCATGTTGTTGGCCTGTGTGATTTCATTTGGTTTTTATGAAATTAATACAGTCGCTAAAGGGGAAACTTAAATGTAATGAGCAAAGTGCCCATTCAAGAGTACATATCAGTATCAACTCCAAAATTAGATTTTTGGACCATAAAAAAACATATATACTGCCCGATAACCTGACTGGAAGTGGTCCCTGCTCACCAAAAGAGTTCCGGCACAGTAGAATTCAAGTAGAACATCAGAACTAATGGAAGTAGAGTAGAAGAGCCTTTTAGCATTTTTTTTTAATAGGAGCTTGCTTGGTGGTCTCAATAACTAGATGGACGTGGGAAAAAAAGCTGTGGGTGTGGCTTTGCACTCATTTAACACAGATAGCTCTGGTATTTGAGAAAGTATTGGGCTACTTTCCTATCATCTTACACGAGGACACAAATCTAACAAGGTGCTATAATTGGTTTTTTGCAATTAGTCTGTGTACCTCCCCTCAAAACACTATCTGGGGAGTATGTACTTTATACAGATACATTAAAATTTAGTTTGGGTGAAAATACGGGTTAGGGGGCAACCAATGCACTCTCATGGGGTTGGCTTTCAGACTCGAGTTAATAAACGCTTGGACTATTGAGTGATTTACCAAGCTCAACATTTTTTTTTATAGGTATAATTCACATAAAATGAGCCATTAACCATTTTAAAGTGGATGATGCAGTGGTATTTGGTACACTCACAATGTTGTGCAACCCAATCACATATAACTGGTGCAAGACATTTTCCTCACCCTAAAAGGAAACCTTTACACCTTAGTCATGCCCCATCCCCTAACAACCACTAATGCTTTATGTCTCTGGATTTATTCTGGATACTTCATATAAAGGAAATCACGTAATACTTGACCTTTCAGTCTGGCTTTGTTCACTAAGCATAATGCTTTTGAGGTTCTTCCATGTTGAATCCTGTATCAGTACTTCGTTTCTTTTTATGGCCGAATAATGTCCCATTGTCTGTATATACTACATTCGTTTATCCAGTCATCCAATAATGGACATTTGAGTCGTTTCCACCTTTTGACTATTGCAAAGAGTACTGCTAGGAACATTCTTCAATAACTAATCTGAGTAACTATTTTCACTTCTTTTTGGTATCTACTAAGGAGTGGAATTATTGGGTCACATGATAATTCTACATTTAAGTTTTTGAGGAACCACTAAACTTCCACAGCAGCTGCTCATTTTACAGTCCCATCAGCGATGTACAAGAGTTCCAATTCCTCCATTTCCTTACATTTATTTTCCATTTTTTAATAAGATTTTATTTATTTACTTTTAGAGAGAGGGGAAGGGAGGGAAAAAGAAGGAAACATCCATGTGCTAGAGAAGCATCCACTGGTTACCTCTTGCATGCCCCCAACCAGGGATCTGCCCTGCAACCCAGGCATGTGCCCTGACCAGGTATGGAACCAGCAACATTTGTTTTGTGGAACAATACCCAAACCACTGAACCACACCGGTGAGGGCTACTTTTCTTTTTTTTTTTATTCTGACCATTTTAGTGGGTATGAAGTAACATCTCGTTGTAGTTTTGATGTACATTTTCCTAATATCTAATGATGCTGGGTGTTCTTTCATTTGCTTGTTGGTCATTTGTTTATCTTTGAAAAAAATGTCTATTCAACTTACTTGCTTTTTTTAAAAATTGGGTTGTCTTTTTAAGTTGTGGGAGTTTTTTATATATTGTATTATAAAAGACACTTATCAGATGTGATTTGCAATTTCTTTTTCATTGTCTGGGCTGTCTTCTTGCTCCCTTAATAGTAGCCCCTTTGACGCAAAAAAAAATATTTTTAATCAAGTCCAATTTATTTTTTCTTTTGTTACTTGTATTTTGATGTCATATGTAAGAAATCATTGCCAAATCTAAGGTCATAAAGATTTATTCGTATATTTTCTTCTGAGAGTTCTATGGTTTGTTTTTTTTTTAAAGGTCTTATTTATTTATTTTTTAGAGAGAAGGGGAGGGAGGGAGGAAGAGAGGGAGAGAAACATCAATGTGTCGTTGCCTCTCACCTGGCCCCCACCGGGGACTCGGCCCACAACCCAGGCATGTGCCCTGACTGGGAATCAAACTGGTGACCCTTTGGTTCACAGGCCCGTGCTCAATCTACTGAGCCACACCAGCCAGGGCAGTTCTATTGTTTTTAACTCATATTTAGGTTTATGATCCATTTTGAGTTAATTTTGTATATGGTGTGAGATAAGGGTCTGATTTTATTCTACAAGTATTCCAGGTGGAGATTCAGTTATTCCAGCACAGTTTGTTGAAGTAACTATTCTTTCCCCATTGAATGGCATGGCACCCTTGTCAACAAAAGTCAGTTGACCATAGCTACATTGGGTTTATTTCTGGATTCTCAATTCTATACTATTGTTTTATGTATCTGTCTTTATGCCAGTATCACATTGTAGCTTTGTAGTAAGATTTGGAATTGGGATGTGTGAATCCTCCATCTTTATTCCTCTTCTTAAAGATTGTTTTGATTATTTTGGGTCTCTTAAATTTCCATATTAATTTTAGGGTCACCCCATCAATTTCTACAAAGAAGCCAGCTAGTATTCAGATAGAAATTATGTTGAATCAATAGATCATTTTGGGTGCTGCCATCTTTACAGTATCAAGATACAATATGCAAATTCATGAACCCAGTTGTCTTTCTATTTAGGTCTTCTTTCATGTCTTTAAGCAGTGTTTTATAGTTTTTAGCACTTCTGCTAAAACTTCTGTCCTTCTGTTAAATTTATTCCTAAGTATTTTAGTCTTTAGATGCTACTGAAAATGGATTTGTTTTCTTAATTTCTTTGTTGGATTGCTCATTGCTAGTGTATAGAACATACAGCTGATTTTTGTGTGATCTTGTATCCTGCAACTTTGCTGAATTTTTAAAAATAGCTCTGATAGTTTTTTAGTGGATCTTTCAAGATTTCCCATATATCAGGTCATGTCATCTGTGAATAGTGATTTTTTTTACTTCTTTCTTTCCTTTCTGGATGCCTTTCATTATCTTTTTCTTGCCTGATTGCTCTGGCTAGAACTTCTAAGAAGTACAATATTGACATTTTTGTAACATTTCTTTTCTTGTTTGTTTTAATCCTCACCTGAGGATATGTTTTTATTGGTTTTTAGAGAGGTGGGAGAGAGAAAAACATTGATCAGTTGCCTCCTGTACACGCCGTGACCAGAGATCGAACCTGCAACGTAGGCCTGTGCCCTGACCAGGAATCCAACCTACTGCCTTTTTGGTGTATAGGATGATGCTCTATCCAACTGAGCCACCCACCCAGGGCATAACATTTCTTTTTAAAGTTATTTATATACTGCCCCAATGTGGCTCAGGGGATTGAGTGCTGGCCTGTGAACCAAATGGTTGCCAGTTCAATGCCCAGTCAGGGCACATGCCTGGGTTGTGGGCCAGGTCCCCAGTAGGGGTGCATAGAGGCAACCACACATTGATGTTTCTCTCCCTCTCTTTCTCCCTCCCTTCCCCTCTGTCTGTAAATAAATAAATAAGTAAGTAAATCTTTTAAAAAGTAAACTTATTTATGTTCTCAGTAATCTTTCTCCTAACTGTGAATTCCATTAAGTTTACATAGAAGACCATTTGTCTATGTTCTTGCAAATATTCTAATTCCAGCCAATCTAGTTAAACTGGATTCTTTGAACACAGAACATAAATTAGATAAAATCTCCTTTTTTGATCTAAACTTATGAATCACAGGTCAACAAGTTGCGTATTTAGTGCCTATAAGACTCAGGCATTGTGGGTGCAAATATCCCATCTTTGCTTAGTAACCTGCCCAAAGATACCCACTCAGGACAAATCTTCAACCTGCTCCACGGGAAATGCCTGGGGATTTGGGCTTCTCAGATGCTTTAAAATATTTGGGAGCATTTCTCTAAAGAGGAGTCGAGATAACTTATAAATTCATCACAAATTTTCTTTTATTGCTGCCATAAAATTTTCTCTGAAAACTCCTCTTTAGGGATAACCCCCAAGGGCCAATGACTAACTTCAGGGTAACTGAATGTGTAAATTGTCTACTACTATTGTTCCCATAAAGAAAACTGTACCTTCCTTAGAGAGACATAAGTCCCTAATTCTTTCCCATCGGAGGACAGTGAGAATGACAATACTGATTGCCTCAAATAAACTAAGACCACGATTTTCCTCAGTGTTTGAAATATACTTTTTCTAGCTCAGCAATTGCAAAAACAGAAAACTAAGGGAATATTCTCTGAGAAAAGGACTTGCTTGTCACTATTTATCAACCTCAACAACGCTGAAATATGTCTTGCCTAGGGAAAGGGAATATTTGGTTCCAGCATGTATGTTAATAGTTACCTACTGCTGCTTAACAAATTACTCCAAAAGTTAGTGGCTTAAAATAAAAATACTATTTCATGATTTCTAGGAGTCATGAATTCAGGTGTAGCTTAGCTGGGTCTCTGATTAGAATTACAAGACTGTAATCAAAGTATTGGCCAAGGCTGTGGTCTCATCTGAAGGCATGACTATGGAAGAATCTACTTTCAACGTTGCTCATGTGGTTGTTAGCAGAATGTACTTCCTTGCAGGGGTTGTTTTGAGGGCTTTAGCTCCTTGCTGGATGTTAACCAGAAGACACCCCAAGTACCTTGCCATATGTTTCCCTACTATATGGCAGCCCACTTTATCAAAATGTGCAAGCTGAAAAGGAAAGAGTCCAGCTAGATTAAAGTTACAGTCTTTGTAAACCCAATCAGGAAAGTGTTATCACTTTTTCATTAGCAGCAAGTCTCTAGGTCTAGCCTACACTTAAGGGAAGATTACAGAAGTGTAAATTCTAGGAAGTGGGGATCTTTGGGGGTCACCTTGAAAGGTGCCTACCACACACAATGCTAGTATAAATCTAGATGAAGATGCCAGGATCAAAATTTTACCAGTAACACTTTTCATGCTTAACCTCTAGGCTCTCAAATCATCAGTCTTCTGTGTGAGTCTTAAACGAGAAGGTATCTTGCAGTGCTGCTCATTTCCTAGTGATATTGAAACATTCAGGTTTGTCTATTCAAGTTCATCACTAAACTTTTCTATTCACTTCTCTTAGATACTTTACATGTAAGATTTATTTTCCTTCAAACCAAGGGCTCTCTGGTTTGATTCCCAGTCAGGGTACATGCCTGGGTTGTGGGCCAGATCCCTAGTTGGGGGTGTGCAAGAGGCAACCACACATTGATGCTTCTTTCCCTCTCTCTCTCCCTTCCCCTCTCTCTAAAAATAAATAAATAAAATCTTTTTTAAAAAACCCTGAGTTTTAAGCCCTGGCTGCTGTGGCTCAGTTGGTTGGACATCATCCCACAAAGCAAAAGGTTGTAGTGATTCCCAGTCAGGGCACATGCCTGGGTTGTGAGTTCGATCCTCGGTTGGGGTGTATACAAGAGGTGACTGATGGGTGTTTCTTCCTCACATCGATGTTTCTCTCCCTCTCTTTCTCCCTCCCTTCCCCTTTCTCTAAAAACAACAGCAATAACCTAAATTTTGAAAATAAAAGGAAATGGAAATCTTTAGAAATGTACTTTAGAAATTGACCACCTCCACCAAATCTCATCCTTTCCTGATCACCTTCTCAGGTAACCAGTGGTATAATTACATACTTGTTTTTCTTATAGTTTTACTTCCTTAAAAACTTCAGCCTATTTATATCTGTTATAGAAATCTAGATCAAAAAGAGATGATCACATATGTATGTATATCTTGCTTCCTTGGTTTCCTATTACATTTGTA
This sequence comes from Macrotus californicus, assembly GCA_007922815.1. NCBI lineage: Eukaryota > Metazoa > Chordata > Mammalia > Chiroptera > Phyllostomidae > Macrotus > Macrotus californicus. The sequence goes on along the minus strand of VMDR010000386.1, from coordinate 216,218 downwards.
AGATTCATCTCTGTTGTGCGTGGCTGTGATTTGTTCATTTTCATTATGTTATAATATATTCATTCTGCCATGAATGGACATTCGGGTTGTTTTCAGTGTAGGCTGCTAGGAAAAATGCTATTTTTAAAAAATCCTCACCTGTGAATATGTTTATTGATGAAAGAGAGAGAAACATTGATGTGAGAAACATCTATGGGTTGCTTCTGGTACTTGCTTTAACTGTAGAATGTATGTACAACACAAAGAGTGAACACTAATGTCAACTATAGGCCTTAGTTAATAATGATGTATCAGCCCTGGCTGGTGTGGCTCAGTGGATTGAGCGCCGGACTGTGAAACAAAGGGTTGCCGGTTTGGTTCCCAGTCCGGGCACATGCCTGGGTTGCAGGCCAGGTCACCAGTAGGAGATGTTTCTCTCTCTCTGTTTCTCCCTTCCCCTCTCTAAAAATAAAATAAATAAAATCTTTAAAAAAAAAGATGAGTACTTAAAAAAATAATAATAATGATGTAACAATATTGGCTCATCAACTGTAACAAATATACCACACTATACAAGATGTTAATAAGGGAAGTCGGAGAAGGGAAGTGAGGGGGTATATGGAAACTCTGTACTTTCCACTGAATTTTAGTATGTCTAGAGCTGCTTTAAAAATCAATTAATTAAAAAAAACTGCAAGCAGAATAGCTTCTGTATAATGGTAAAGAAATTTCCATTTCTCTAGACTTTAGAGTCCAGAGCAGGGGTCATCAAACTACTTGCCGGGACTGGACTACTGTTTGTTTTTCTACAGCTAAGAATGATTTTTTTGGGAAAAGATAAAAATAATATTATTTTGATTCCTAAAATTTACATGCAATCTAAATTTTAATACCCATAAAGTTTTACTGGAACACAGCCACAACCATTTGTTTACATATTAACTATGGCTGCTCTTGTGCTACAATGGCAGTGCTACAAAGATGGGCAATGTTATAGAGATTATTTGACCCACAAAGTCTAAAATACTGATGACTTGGCTCTTTATAGACAAAAAAAATTGTCAACTCCTGGGCTAAAGGAAAGATGCTGGCAATCTTAATGGAGTCAGGAGTTCTGAGTTCTAAACTGTGTAATGTGTGATCTTGAGTGAGTCATTCACCATCTCTAGGATCAAACTGTAAATTCCAGTATGTAACCTCATGGGCAAGTTATCATTGGAAAGTGGGCCTGAATTCAGGCCATAACAAATTAAATACCCTCAGCTTCCCAAAGCTTCAAATTATCTCCTAATTAGGCAGATTTCCAAGTATCCATGTGGAATGACTTAAAATATGTATTAAATTTAAAAAATGTTACAAATTAACAGGTACAGAATGATCCCCTTGTTTTATTTTTTTAAGTATATTTTATCGATTATGCTATTACAGTTGTCCCATTTTTTCTCCCTTTACTCCCTTCTGCCCAGTACCCCCATTCCCTCCAGCATGCCCCCATTTAGTTCATGTCCATGGGTCACTCACATAAGTTCTTTGGCTTCTCCATTTCCTATACTATTCTTAATATCCCTCTGTCTATTTTGTACCTACCAATTATGCTTCTTATTCCCTGTACCTTTTTCCCCATTCTTCCCTCCCCCTGATAACCCTCCATTTCTGTGATTCTGTTCCTGTTCTAGTTGTTTGTTTCGGTTTTTTGTTTTTTGTTTTTTTAGGTTCAGTTGTTGATAGTTGTGAATTTGTTGTTATTTTACTGTTCATAGTTTTGATCCTCTTCTTTTTCTTAGATAAGTCTCTTTAACATTTCATACAATAAGGGCTTGGTGATGATGAACTCCTTTAACTTGACCTTATCTGGGAAGCACTTTAGCTGCCCTTCCATTCTAAATGATAGCTTTGCTGGATAGAGTAATCTTGGATGTAGGTCCTTGCTTTTCATGACTTTGAATACTTCTCTCCAGTCCCTTGTTACCTGTAAGGTTTCTTTTGAGAAATCAGCTGATGGTCTTATGGGAACTCCTTTGTAGGTAACTCTTCTTTTCTCTTGTTGCTTTTAAGATTCTCTCTTTATCTTTAATCTTTGGCAACTTAATTATATATGTCTTGGTGTGGCCCTATTTGGATCTGACTTCCTTGGGATTCTCTGAGCTTCCTGGACTTGTATGTCTATTTCCTCTGTGAGATTGGAGAGAGAAGTTTCCTTTTATGATTTTTTCAAATAATTTTCAGTTTCTTGCTCTTCCTCTTCTCCTTCTGGCACCCCTATGATTTGGATGTTGGGATGCTTAAAGTCGTCCTGGAAGTTCCTAAGCTTCTCCTCATTTTTTTGAATTCTTGTTTCTTCATTCTGTTCTAGTTGAATGTTTATTTCTTCCTTTTGTTCCAAATTGTTGATTTGAGTCCCTGTTTCTTTCCCTTCACTGTTGGTTTCCTGTATATTTTTCTTTATTTCCCTTTGTATAGCCTTCACTTCTTCCTTTATTTTGCAGCCATACTCAACCATTTCTCTCAGCATCTTGCTTACCAGTGTTTTGAATTCTGCATCTGATAGGTTGACTATCTCCTTGTCACTTAGTTCTTTTTCTGGAGTTTTGATATGTTGTTTCATTTGGGCCACATATCTTTGGGTGTACCTGTTACGTTGTAAGAGGTGGGGCCTCAGATATTCGCCAGGGTGGGGCAACCCACTTTGCTGTATTGTGGTATTATATGTGAGGGAGGGGTCAGAGAGGGAACAATGCTGCTTGTTTGGCTCTTGTCCTGCTTTCAGTCACTTCCTTGCTTCCTGCAAGTGACTGGCACCCTTGTGGTTGCTGCCCTTGTGCTGATTCCTTGAGTGGGTGGACTTGTGTATGTTCTAGGACCCTTTGGGCCCCTCCAGTGGACTCTCCTGAGAGACTGGCAGTTTCTTGTGCCACCACAACCCCCACAGATTTTTACAGCCAGAGGTTTTGAAACTTTATTTCCTGGTGTTGAAACCCTGGGTTGCACGGTCTGTCTCACTCCCCAGTTGTTCCTCCCAGTTTATCCTTGTGAATGGCGGACTGCTTAGTCTGCCAGCCACTGCCCTGCTGTGCATCCTCTCTGTCCCAGCTGCCCTTCTCTGCCCCTCCTACCAGTCTGGATGAATCTTTCTTCTTTAACTCCTTGGTTGTCTGACTTCCATACAGTTTGACTTTGATTCTGGTTGTTTTTATTTTTAAATTGGTTGTTATTCTTCTTTAGGCTCTGTGAGGAGGCGAAGCATATCTACCTATGCATCCATGTTGGCCAGAAGCCTGATCCCTTTGTTTTATAACAACACAACTATTTCTATATGTAGACACATATTATTGCATACAATAAAAAGTCTAGAACAGTGTTGGCCAATAGAAATATGAGTATATTGCTAACCATATATGTAATGTTATATTTTCTAGTAGCAACATTAAAAAAGTAGAAACAGGTTAAAATGAAATTTAATAATGTTTTATTTAACCCACTGTATAGAAACTTATGTCAACATGTAATCAATGTAGAAAGTCAATAATGAGATATTTTACATTTTTTTCATACTAAATCTTTAAAATACAGTTTGTATTTTACACTTGGCAGCACATCTTAATTTGGGGCCAGCTACATTCAAGAACTCAATAGCTACATGTGGCCAGTGGCTATCAGATAACATAGGTTTAAACACATCAAAGTGGTTACTCTGGTGGGGGAGGGGGAGATACATTATTTTTCCTCCATATTCTTTTGTATTGTTTAATTAAAATGGTTTCATGTATTATTTATTAAAAATAAATAATACCAGTCAGAATTATATTGCATAATACTTCATATTTCATTCCTTAATGTTTTCATTAATCTTTTCTGGGTTTTAGTATTACAAACGTAGTGAAAACGAGAGAAAGTAAAAAAGAGCTTATCAAAACGTAAACCATTAAGTAATGAGACTATAAAATGATTCACCAGAGGGGAAGGGGGAGGGAACAGTGCGGGGAAGGGTTTCCAGGAAACACTCTAAAGGACACATGGACATAACCAAGGGGGAGGATGGGAGCAGGGGAGCGGGGTGGGATTGGCTGGGGTGGGGGGAGAGTGGTGGGGGAAAAATTCAAACTGTAATTGAACAACAATAAAGTAAAAAAAAAAACACAAAATAAAATGATTCAACTATATTTAACTGTATAAACATTTTCTGAGTATGAACTATCTGTGCGGAGTTAGGTTAAGTACTATGGAAGACAGAAAGAATGAGACATTGTCCTAAAAGATTTTTGGAGACAGCTTTTGGACCTCTCTTTACAGCTTCCATATACTCTTCAGGTTGGATTTGATTTCTAGCAATAGCCAAAAGCCCTCCAATTGGGTCCAGTACATTTTTATGGTTTTGTTTAAAATGAACTGTGAATGAAGAGTCAAAGGAAAGATTTTATTATGTAATTGCAAACTGGGAGCTCTAAATCACTTCCAAAGACATTTACTCTGCAACAACAATAAATTAAGTGGATAATGCAACAAGACAACTCTGGAAAAACGCAGCTTAAAATGGATACGTTCTGGTTTCCTTTAAAAAAAAAAGTTGCTATTCCATATTCACTTAGCCCTGTGTACCTTCCTATTCCTTTTCCGTTTCCGTGTCCAACCATCTTCTGCAAACTGCCCAGCATGCAAAACTAGGAGCCAGAAGATATTCATGAGTTTCAATATTCTGTAATAGAGAATTAGAAGATGGTTTACTAATAAGCCAATGACTATTACTGCATTTGTTTTTTTACACTTAATAATTTGTTATCTCATGCTTTGCTAAAATAAAGGTGAAGTCTTTACTGTGTCCAGGACCCATCATCGGTGATTTGTGGCTGCTCTTGTTGAAGAGTGAGCAAACACCATGATAGAGACAAAACTATTGACTAATTTGCTAGTGTATCAATGTATTCTGAAGGAAGAGGCCATCGAGAAATTGTTTAATTACCTAGACTTTTTAGAATAACTTGAGTCTGCTCTTTTTAAAAAGTGGGCCTAAAATGCCAAGAGTAAAGATAAGAGCGAAAGGGAAACGAGGTTATGTTTCCCCTTTGAAAAATTCCACAGCATCATCATTTTAAGCTGCAAACGACTTAAATCTTAATCTCCTCATTTAATGGAGCCGACTTGTGTGGTTTGAGTCTTAAGGACCAGAAGGAGGTCAGCGGAGCGACAAATGGAGGGAGATGCCCTACGCCCGAGTCCAGCACCTTCCAGTCTTTGCAGCTTAGCGAAGGAAGATGTCACCTCGGTGTCGTTCATAGCCTCCTCAACACTCTCTCTCACCCTAGTGCCCGCGCTCCCTTCGCACATCTCTCGCCTCAGCGGCCCAACCCTCGCCAACTCCTTCCACACCCTATAGGCTCCACTCCGGGGAGAGGTGCTCCCTCCGACAGGTGTCTCCTCAGCTTCCGCCATCAGTCTTTAGGGTCTCTCCTCACCTGCCTTCCTCTTCGAGGGTCTATCATCAAATATTTTTAAAATTCTGGACGTCTCCCTCTGCCTTCAGATCTCTTCCCTGAAGCGCAGCCTTCGGTCTCCCCTCGGCCCCCTCCCTCGGTATGAACTGGGTCTCAGAAATCCTGTCCCTCAGTCTGCAAGGTCCCCTCGACCTCCTCTGTCGGTCTTCAGAGTCCTCTCCCTTGGTCTCCCGGGCCCCTCCTTCAGTCTGCGGGATCCCCCACCCTCCATCTGAAGAGTTCCCTTACTCAATCTGCTGAATACCCCCCAGTCCCGCGCGCCCGCCTAGCGTACTTCACGGAAGCCTACTCTCCGTAGCTCGCGCGCGCCTCCACGGCCTCGGGGGCGCGCACGTCGGGCGGAGGCGACACTAGGCCGCGCGCGCAACATGCGCGGTGACGTCAGTGCGCTGGCGGCGGCGGCGGCGGCGGCGGCGGCGGCAGGGCTGTTTGTTCTGCTCTCCCGCAGCCGAGAAGCCGAAGCAGTGGCTGCGACGGTGGCGGCTGCCGGCGGTGGTCGCCGGCGAGCGGGGGCTGTGAGCGCGGCGGAGCGGCGGGCGCGACGGGCGGGCCCCGACGCCGCATAGCAGCCCAAGGAGGAGGTTGCGGCGGCCGGCGGAGGCGGCGTGCGGCCTAGTGTCTCAGGTGAGGGTCGGTGCCCTTCGGAACGGCGAGCTGCGCGAGGCGATCGACGAGCGCTCACAGCGCTGCCCGCGTCACCTGCATTGCGTAATGGGGCCGGTGCGCCAGCTCCGACGCCATCGGCGCGGCGCGAGGGCGGGGAGGCCGGGGCGACGCGGGCTCGGGCCTGCGGGCCTCCCGTGTCCCCGTGCCACCCGCTCGTCCTCACGTCGCCTACGCTGCTGGAGTCGGGGCATCTGGCCCCTGGCTTGCCCCGTCGTTGGCACCGACGCCCCCGGGCTCGGGCCGGTCGGCGGGGCGGGGGCGCCGGCGGGGGGCGCGGGCGCCGCGCCGGGGCGGGCGGCCGGGGGCGGGCAGGGGGCGGGTCGAGGCGCCCGGCACTTCCTGCCGCCGCCATTTTGTCAAGTGAGGAGGAGGAGGAGGAGGAAGCGGCCGCTGCTGGGCCCGCGGCTCGCCCGGCTCGGGTAAGTCCGAGCCCGGCGTTGCGGCCGCGGCGTTGCAGTCTGCTGGGCGGGCTCGGCCTGAGACCGGCCGTTCACGTGGGCCGGTCTCGGCGCGTTCTTTCCCTGCCTCGGCACCTTGATTCTTCCCGTACTGGGGCAGTACGCCCCCGCCCCCATTTCCTCACCTTCCCAAGTGTCCCCGGAGCTTTGCGGAACATACGGCTGTTCTCTAGGAGGAGGCTGCCGCTGCACACCTACCCTGGGGGCGAGCCTGGCCCCCTTTACCCAACTACACCCAGCCTGGCATCTTCTCGCTGGGCGCTTTGTTTTGCTCGGTCCGTGCTCGCTTGGCGTCCTTGCCTTGGTCTCGTCTGTTTGCGGTGTTGTACGGGGTGGTAGTTTGGGGTGGGAATGTCATGAAGTTGTGATTCAGCGAAATAAAATGACCCCCGCCAACGGAAATAGCACAGCTTTACCCGACTGAGACGCCCCCAAGGCCCGGCCTTGGACGAAGATGGGAAATCCCATTTTGGTGTAGTGGACGGTGTTCAGGCCGTTGGATGAGTCATGTGCTTTTACTGAGTGGCTGGCTGACCTCCCTTTTATTAAGACCAGGCATTGTTTTTTGAAGTGTTTTTATTTAGTTGTTTACTCATTCACTGTTCCGTGCAACCTGGTAGGGTTTATGGTCTTGGTCCTTGGGTTCATTTTTTTACCTGTGAATTCGATGCAAGAAGTGATCCCGTGAATGGAGTCTGTGCCTCATGAAAATTGAAGTGTCTTTGCTTACCTTTGAGTGCGCTGTAGCTGTCCGTGTTTACCAAAACCAAGTCTCAGTGTATCTGTAAGTCAGTGGCTCTTCGGTGCTATAACGACAGTTGGGAGATTTTTATGAATGAGGCTGTCAAGTTCCTTAAATTGCGAGTCCTTGGAATTGGTAGTCCTTGGAAATTGCAAAGGAAGCGATATTCTACAGGATTTATGAAGGTGATTTCAATTTCAAGGTTTTGGATGGCACAGTTTTATGACCTGGCCAATAATTTTAATAAAACATTCCTTTCGGTTTAATTTGGCTAGGGATTATCTTTTCAGCAAGACATTGTAGATAACCCACCCCTTTTCCCCAAAAGCTTCAACATGGTCCAGATAAAACTCTCAGATGGTTTCCATTGACCAAGTGGAGAAGGGAAAGACTGATCTGAAACAGAATGCATCCCCCTCCCCCCCTTCACATTGTCCACCATACCCGTTACCTTGGTAGGAAACATAGTATCTAGGGGCTCAAGCTGTGGAGTAAATGTCTTAGACTTTGTTTCCAAAGTTATCTTTTTGAGCTGGTTGTTGTGATCTTTGTACTACATCACACTTTTGCTTTTAGATGTAGGGGATATTTTTGTTACACGATTCAGGTTATTGAATGCCTTGAGAGTTATAGATTCTAGAGGGAGATTGTAGTCTTATTTTCTTAAAAGAAAAAATCATTTTGGTGCCCCAGTGATTTGAAAACTCTGGGCTGTTAAATCTTCTGACAACCCACTGTCTGTCACAATTACATGCATGTAAAATGTTTGGATTTTTTACTTTGAATAAACTTGTGAAGTAGATAATGTTTGTCTTCTTGACAAATCTATAAAAGTGAAAGAAAAGCCTGTCATTGAAAACTGCTACTAACATTTCATAAATTCGTGATTTTGGGGTGTTTAGAAAAGACTGCACATTTCACATATGCAAAGTGAGGATTGTAGGGATTTCTTGCTGATGCTGACATTTAATTCATAAGACGAGTTTGTAAAAGTAAAATTTTCTTATTTTCCTTTTACTAGACTCCTAAGTTCCATGAGGGAAAGGTTTTGTTTGCTTTGCCTATTTTTATTCTCTATTGTATCCTTATTACCTAGAAGAAAGAGCACTTAAAATATTCTTTGAAAAAACTGGTGAGATAATTGAGCTAGAATTTGGCATTTCCATAATAGTCACTGTAAATAATTCAAGTTAATAAATATTGTTAACAGCAGACATAATTAGTAGTGATTTACAAAGAATGTGAATTTTAAGTAAGAACGTTAAGTTCCCTAGAAGTTGCAGTAGGCCTATTAATAGTCAAGACAGTGTGGCATGTAATTGCTTCTGTGCACTGTCTCCTGTATATTTCCCATTTGGTAGTTTGAAATGTGGTGAGTGGGTTTAGGCTGTGATTCAACTCTGACCTGGAAAAATGTTTTAATAGGTAAAATGCATAATAATAAACAGGTATGAGTAGCATTTCTTAATGTGACTCTCACATTGTAGTAAAAACTTTATATTTAAAAAAACCACATTGAGCACTTTCTTTTTAATATTCTGACTTCATGTGTATGCGATTGGCCAGTCCATTTCAACAGTTCCTGAGCTCTTACTATGTACAAGGGAAGACAAAAAGATAGTAATACTGTACAATGACTTTTTTGATATGTATATTCTTCATTAGTGTATTCATTGCCCAAGCGTGTATTGAATATAAATTTTGTGTAACAGCTTTACTTAGGTATAATTTACATACGATACAGTTCACCAGTTTAAAGTGTATAATTCAGTACTTGCCTTTTCTGTATATTTCAGAAATCATAACAACACATAATGTTTTGTGTCTGGCTGCTGTCCTCAGTATAATGTTCTCAAGGTTTGTGCTGTAGCATTAATCAGTATTCCTTTTATGACTGAATGGTATTGTATTGTGTTATATGGATATACTACATCTTATCCATTCATCAGTTGGTAGATATTTGGGTTGTTTCCACTTTTTGGCTCTTATAAATAACGTTGCTGTGAATGTTCATATACAAGTTTTTGTTTGGACATACTAATTTCTCTTGGGTAGATGCCTAGGAGTGGATTTGTTGGGTCACGGTAACTAAATTTTTGAGGCCACGCAATGACTTTTTTTTTTAATCCTCACCCAAGGACCTTTTTTCCTTTTTCATTGCAGAGAGGGAGAGAATGAGAGAGAGAGAGGGAGAGAGAGAGACACACACACACACACACACACACACACACACACGTTAATTTGTTGCCTCCCTTTTGCGCCTGGTCTGGGATCATACATGCCAGGACCAGGAATCGAACCCACAACCTTTTGTTATGGGATGACGCTCCAACCAAATGAGCCACACCAGACAGCGCTATGCAGTGACCTTTTTAACAGCATTGATTTTTGGTGCTTTTACAGAGGGGTTAAAACAGAAGCTTAAAGGAGGATGGTGTGGCCATTTAAAAGTATGAGGAAGTGAAAGTGCAAGGATGTCAGCATGTTGACATGTAATACACTCTGCGCGGTTTGATTCCCTCTTTTTTTTTTTTAATTGTACACTGTTAGAGAATGGTTTTAAGTGCTAATAGGGCACATAAAACAGTCTGAATATGTACCCCACATTTGTACTCCTGATGTAGTAAAGGATGTTTTTAAAAACAGGTTTTTTTTTAAATCTAAATAGTCTTCAGGGGATTAAACTTGATTACATTGCATCCATATTCCCAGCGAAAATCATAGGATGTATTCCATTCTATAGAAATAGAAGAAGAATGAGGCAAGGCGGCCACCTGTCCCATTCTTGATGAAACTTTGAAGGGGAGTAGCACTGGTTGGTCCACATTTGAAAAGGAGATCATAAGGATTTTTTTTCTTTAAACAAAAGTAGTACGTGGACATTTTAAAGAATTTGAAAAATACAGAATGTTAAGGTGATGTTAAATGTTACAAAATCTCTTAAATACATTTTTATTCCAGTCTTTTTACATATGAGTAACAAAATTGAATTGAACTCTTAAGTTTTCAAAAATACTACATTGTGAACATTTCCAAAATGCTGTTTTAAGTGGTTGCCTAATGTCCTAACATGTGAACATATTGTAATTTCCGCTAATTTTGCACATGATTATTAAGTTTTCTCTTCTTTCATGTCTAGAGTGGGAATTGCTAGACCAAAGGATGTGTGTTTCTGAAAACTTGATAGAGATTAGTTTTTTAGAAAAGTTCCATGAATTTCCATTTCTCTGATCACAGCTTCACAGTGTGTTATTTATTAGAGTGAAGTTTTTAACATTCCCCCCCACAGATAGCTATTGTATAAAAACAAAGTGTCATCTTGGAAGTTTGTTCTGAGAAGCAGAAGTGTCTCAAGATCTTGCTCTTTGACCTTTTTACTCTCTGTTGCCCAGAACTGGACTTTGTTTCCTGAATTCCTGGCCCTACACTAGCAGTCCAGTGTTATCTGAGTGTCCTGGGGAGGGTGCTGGGGGGAGGGCTTGAGTGGCCTCCTGGTGTCCAGTTCTGTCTCGTTTTTTTCTAGCCTACTCCAAAGACTGATACCACCATTTAGACCCCGGTTTGAATCCTGGCTCTGCTGTTTGCTCTTTGGCCTTCCAGTGGTCTCTCAACCTTCCACAAACTTCATTCACAAATCTTTCAGCTGAGGGTAAGATGAAGGCTGTGCCCTCTCAAGGTTAGCTACTTACTTGCTGTTATTGACCATGGCCAACAATTGAAGTGGGATTAGGTACCTGGCTAAGACAGTCGAGCAGTTGACGGCTAGGAAAGTGCACCAGCTGGCACGTGACACCAAGATCTGCCTGCTGCCTTTCAGATTCCCCCCCCCCCCATAATGTGTGTCTTTCTCCAAGTGAGCTGTGAGTGGGGACCAATGGAAGGGGTTGTTTAAAGTGGGGATTAGGGTTTTTAAGTGAGAATTTGTTTCATCTGAAAGTGGTGATGATGAGATTGATGGAAATGCAGCAGCTCTGGGAGCTTCCACCCAGGGATCCTGCTGGAGTTTGGGGAAATGAGCCAGCAGGGCAACATGGTCCAGTGTATACTCAGGCCTAAACTATCACTTGTCTGTTTCATTAAAACCTGGTTATCTGAACAAAGGCAGTGGCTCGAAGTTGCTGATGTATTGAAGTTTTTCCAGTGCACAAGCACTGCATCCTTTCATGCCTTCCCTGCCTCTTTGGCCCTGATTTAAATTGTGTTGACAACTGGCCTTGGTGAAAGGATTCTGGTCTTCTTGAAGGTTGTATCATAAGTTGGGGCCTCGGTGAAAGGGAGGCAGGACAGCTGAAAGGGGAGTTCCTGGCTGGGAGGTTGAGGTCCTGCTAATGGACTTTGGGCCTATTGACCAGAAGAACCAGTCCATGCCAGTCACTAGTTCTAGGTGCTGTTAGGATCCAAGTCCATGTGGAATGCCTTTTGTGTTAAACCCAATTGGAGAACATATTTGTTTCTGAGATTGGTCAAATCTGAGCCTTTACCTGCCAGTTAAGAGTACTTGAATGGTTCTGGCGGTGTGGCTCCGTTGGTTGGAGCACTGTCCTGTACACGGAAAGGTAGTGGTTTCAATTCCCAGTCACATATCTAGGTCGGGGGTTCTATCTCGGGTTGGGGCACACATGGGAAGCTGCTGATTGATGTTTCTCTCTGTCCCTGCCTCCCTCTCACCCTTCTCTCTCAAATCAATAAACATATCCTCAGGTGAAGGGGTTTTTTTCTCTTTGATCTGTGACATACAAATAAAGATTTCTTTGATTCACCTAGGTATGGGCTGTTCTGTGATCTTTTCCTTGACGAATGTTGTTCTGTTCTGCCCAGTGTAGGAAATTCCAGGACTTTGGGCTGTGGTAGCATCGCTGGTTGGGCTTGGGCGGAACTGTGTAGTGGAGAGGGGGAACTGTGGAGTCTTCTGTCAGGTTTTCGGCCAAACCTGACCCCCTTCTGGCCTTGAGCTCAGGCGAGTTACATAATCCCTAAAGCTCAGTTTCATTATTTGTAAAGTGGGTTCTGTATGCTGGTGCTGGTGGTGGGGTGTTGTCTCGCATCTTCATTATGTTCAGATTGGGGGATTGAGGGGAGTGTCTGTATTGTTTTGGTGGGGGGCAGGGAGTGCTTGCTTTGCTGTGCCTGAAGGGCTTTGAGAAAAACTATCTAGGCCTCACTTTGCCTCTGGTCACCTTCCTGGTCTTGTCCTCTTAAGGCTGAAACTCCTTGTTTGTTCCTAGTTGCTGTTATGTCCACAGACAGTGGAACACTGTGGAAGCAGTGCCAGGGGAGGGGTGTTGGGCTTGGTATTATTGTGCAATTTCCAGGAACAGGAATTAGTAATTCCTGTGTCCTTGTGGGTGGCTAATTTCCCCAGTTGTCCTACCCCAGGCAATGACACATGTATGCCTGTGGGTAAATTGGTATTTGAGATTTTGTTTTGTGTAAAAGAAAAGAAAGAGATAAATTTGGGGGGTTTACACTTGAAACACTTTCCATTGTGTTTGAGGAAACACATATTTTGTTGGAGCAGATTGTTACTGGGAGGGTTGAAGCAGGAGAACTGCGTGGAGTGTCAGCACAGGTGGGGGGGTGGGGAGGAACTGGGCTGTAGGAACATACTGTACCTGCCTTGGACCATTGCATACCTTCCCAAGCTTTGGTTTCTCATGTGTGAAATGGGATAATAGGTTTGGGCTCCAAGAACTTTGACCATAATCTAGATTTTAAGAGAAAGTAATTCTTATTTGTGTTTTCAAACTATGAATAATGAGATGAAGTAGGTTGCAGTCTTTTTTTTTTTTTTTTAAGATTTTATTTATTTTTAGACGGGGGGAAAGGAGGGAGAGGAGAGAAACGATGTGTGGTTGCCTCTCACGTGCCCCCTACTGGGGACCTGGCCTGCAACTCAGGCATGTGCCCTGACTGGGCATCGAACTGGCGACCCTTCACAGGCTGGCACTCAACCACTGAGCCATACCAGCCAGGGCAGGTTGCAGTCTTTGTGTAAGGAAAAAGAAACATCAAAGAGTGTTTAAGGATATTTTATAAAACTTTGATTTTATGTCTTGTGTACATGATAAAATGTGTTTCTTGTGGGTCATATCAGCACAGTGTGAAATAACATTTTAAATACTGCTTAATGGTAACTGTGGGTGTCTTGATTCCCACCCACCCCCCTCTTTTTGGCTGTTTTGCAATGTATTTCTTCATCACTTGCCCAAGGGTGACCTTTCTGGATATGCTTTCTAGGAGCAGGTGAACTGTATTGATCTTTAGTTTCTTTTCTTGTATCCACTGCTAGTTGGAAGCTCTCTGTAGGGAGTGGGAGTGGCATGGTGAAGTTGAGGAAGCATGTAATGGTGAAGGTTGTTGGTATTTTTCAATAGGCAAAACATATATATAAAGAGGGGTGTTGGGGGGGTGCAAGCTACTTGTTCTGTATTCTTAGATACTGTTCTCCAGCTTTTTACTTAAGATGTCTGTTCTTTTAGTAAATGGCTGTATTGGATAGGTCTCTTTGATATAAATAACAAACATAAAACTACTTACAAGAGGAATTTGTTGTCTGATGTGTCAAGAAGTCCGAAGTGGGGCTCAGGCACAGCTGAATACAGAGGCTCCAATGGGGGCATCAGAGCTTGTTCTCTAACTGATATCCTGACCTCAAGGTCAAAAGTGAGTCTTCTGGGTATTGCTCTCTGATGGCTGTAGATTGTCTCAGGTCATTGCCCATCTCTGAGCATGTGGAGGATGGAATGCTGAACCACCTTGCCTCAAACATGGCACTTGTAGCCTATCTCTGCCCCTCACTTGCTCATTATTATGAGACATGCTAGATGGGATACTTCTGTTGAATTTTCTTTTGCACTAAAAGTAGAGTGTATCCTCTAACTTGAAGCAGAGTTTTGGTTGGCTGACAGGGAAGTTAATTTTCCATAGTTGAAATCAGCTTAGAATAACTTAGTTACTCGAGAAAAGGGTAAAGTGAATATGGTTGAGGATGTATATATTTCTAATCCTGTGGTAGAGGAATAAGTGAAAGACATGGTTCATCTTATCGTATCCCAGGTACAGAGGGAGCTCTGGGAGGAGTCAAGCCAAGTCTCAGGAATCTCTTGGGAGGGTGAAAGGGCTCAGGTCATATGTGAAAAGGCCCGGTTTGGCCAGAAAAGTAGACTTCAAGGAACAGGTTAAATGAGCTTAATTAGATTATCAAGGAAGCACAGGGCAAGACTTGGATAAGACACCAGGTAGATAAATTTCAGTAAACACTACATGAATGAAATTGTAATGGAGAACATTTCAATAGACTGGATTTATCTTTGTCCGTGCCTGCAAAAACTATCACCATTTTGCCATTTGCTAAGCTGTTTCTGTACTTAATTTCTTGTAAAATCTGCTGCTTGGCATTCCTCTAGTGTTACAGAAAGGTACTCAGATTCCCATAATCAAAAACAAGTGTTAAGCATGGCTAGAGTAATCATTTTCCTACAGTTCTTGTTGTTGGCTTTATTCAGTTCTTTAAGGGGCTCAGAATAATTGAGGATCCAGTAACCAAGAGGGAGACTAGCCCTGCTTCTCACTAGAGCATTGGTTCTTAATTTGAGGGGAGGTCAGAGGTGTTCTGAGGATGTGATGGATGTGGTGTGTTGTTTGTTCAGAAAAATGCATATGTGGGGGGTTAGAACCCTAAAGCCCACCCAAGGAGCATGTGCTAAAATGAATTAACTAGATTACTTCAGGAAATGAGAGAATTTTTAAATTGATTTTCAGAGAGATATTGATTTGTTCCACTTATTTATGTATTCATTGGTTGATTCTTGTATATGCCCTGACCAGGGATCAAACCCACAACCTTGGCCTATTGAGATGGGGTTCTAACCAACTGAACTTACCCAGCCAGGGCTGAGAAATTTCTTATGTTAATTAAAAGGCTCTGGATGGTCTTGAAGACTTTCTTCTTTGCATGCACCCAATTTTTTTCAGCCATTTGCAGATTTATGAAGCAGAAACCATGTGGAGCACCCATTTTGTTTTGTCCTTGTAAAAATCCTTCAAGGGTTTTTATAGAGCCTTCAACCTGTGTGTCAGCAATGGTGCACACCTATCCAGGGCCCCTGTGCACCACTTTCTCAGCTTGTTCTCTTTCCTGGACATAAGGAATATTAGAGTGTCAGAATAGGCCTTCCGCAGTGGCTGTAGGTGAAAGATGATTTGTGTTCTGGGGCTCTTCATTGAAGCTCCCACTGTTCCTAAAACTTTCCCCAGGATTTGGTGTCAGCCTGGAGGCCTTGCTGCAGAGGTAACGCAGAGGGTCACTAGCCAGCCTGATCATTTGATGGTTTTGGATGTGGGTGGGCTTAGAAAGATTATGGCTGTGGTCCCTTGTGTGGCTTAGCACATGCTCTCTGCTGTTGGACATTTATTCACACATGCCCTTGAACCTGCAGACTGAGGGATACAGACCATTCTTAAGCATAATATGCTTAGGACACTGAACACGCTACACCAGGTGGTGTGCATAATGTCCACTATATTCTCCATCCCCAAATCCCTGTCTGGCAAAAGAATAGGAAATACAATACCATAAACTTGAATAATTCATATTTCTGTAGTTGGGGCAGAGTTGTCAGAGGATGGAAAAGAACTACTACATCTAAGAATAGTGCATATTAAAAACTCTTGCTCTGTCTTAAAGTAGTGTAAATATGAAACTTGTATGTGCTAGTGGATATTTCCCCCATTTATTTACTATTGGTGTTGACTTGAATTAATCCCATTGCTCTGCTCAGTTGAATTACAGTCTTGTTGAACAGCCATGACTTGTTACTTAAGCAGTTTCCCCCTGCTATTAAGAGAAACAAACAAGATAGCATACATTAAAGAGTTTGGTAAAAAGTGGTACCATCCATGTGTAGGTTGTTTTCATTTGTAATCACCATTAAACATTACTTGACTTTCACTTGCAAAAAGTTACTAAGTAAAAAAGTTGTGTGTATATGTCTTCATTTGTTTGCCTTTTGACACTAGGAATCAGTAGAGCTGACAGATGAGTTGTCTGGAAATGACACCACCTTGTTGTTCTATTTCAATATAACTTACATATCTTTGTAATCTCAGGAATGCAGTTTTAAATTACCAATGTTGGAGGCCTTTTGAGTTGTAGCTTAGCTTGTCTGTTCTCAGTGTCATCTCTCAGGACATCTCTGTGCTTTTTTGCTCTGGGAACCCATGCAAGTGTCCTTCCCTTGCAGTCGTGAGAACTGGGTACCCTCCCTGTCTGTGGCTTTTTCTGCTTGCTTTCTGGAACCCCACATTACTATTGTTCACCTTGAGACCATGCTTCTCATTGATCATTGACTCCTTGTGAAAAACATCACGGCTTTTAGCAAAAGTTGCCTGTGAGTAGACTTCCCAGTAAAGGGTAATAACTAACTGCCTTTTCTGGATGGACCTTTTTTTCCCGTTACTTGACTGCTTGCCTCTTCTCAAATGGTGAAGTCTAACGTGAGTCACCTGCTGTCTGTGTCAGCCATAATGCATGGAGCTATATAATGTAGGTTATTTCTCCTTCCTCACTGTGTTTTCCTGCCCAGACTGTGAGCTTCAACATATATTTATGACCACTCCATTTTAGTGCATATTTGAGTGCTTACTGTGAGCCAGGTGCTGGATTTCTAAGGCCTATGTATTCCTTAAGTCCTCAGTATTGTCTCCATTTTGCAGATAAGGAAGCTGATGCCCAGAGAGCTGAGTCACTTGGGCAGGGTTAGGGTTGCAAGGGCACAGAGCTGGTAAGTGACAGTGCCTGGCTTCAGAGCCCACATGCTCCTGACTTCTCTTCACTGAGCTGTAGAAGGAAGGAATCGCCGTATGTAGATATTTGGGGTGGTAGATATTTGGGATGGTACATAGTGAGCACGAGGTAGACCTCAGAATTGTTCTCTGAGAGGTCAGGCCAGATAGTCTAATAAGGAAGAGAGGCATTCCATAAGAAAGGAGCTTAGGCGTTTAGGCTGGTCCATCTATGAGGACAGCTGTGGCTAGGATAGAGACCTGGACAGTTCTGCAGGCAAGCACCTGTCCCTTGGAGACATCAGGGCAATGGGAGGATTAGTCAGGGAGGGTCATTACTCTGGGCAGATTCCCTTTTCATTAAGTGTATCACATTTAATGTATCACCTTGAAAAGGTTTTCACTAGAACACCAAGCTACCTTGATTGGGTATTTCACCTCCACATTTTGATATTCCAGTGAAGGTCTGTGAGTACAAAAGAGGAAGTTTGAGGGAGTCAGTAAGCTGAGGTGGGTATCATCTTTAGCCCAGGCACCCTAGACTGAAGTCAGGGGTGTGAACTAGATGATTTCTTAGAATTATGTTGAGCCTCAGTCTTGAAGCACTGCTTATTGTAGGGTGGAATTGAATTCCAGCTCATGGGTTCTTATTTCCCACTTACGGATTCTTATTTAAAGGGGATTTCCTGCCTGAAGTAACATTGCTAAATTGGGTGATTCTGATAGTGCAGAACTTATTAGGCAGTCAGCCACTGTGTGATACTCTGTGTGTGCAGTGAGGATTCAGTGGTGAGTAAAAGGTGTTTCTCATGTTTGTGTGCCATGTACAATTTAAACATAACTGGGGGAGAATGGGGCAGGTGTTCTAGGGATCCTCATCTCTAATGTGGGCAGAGACCCAATACTGGAAAAGGGATGCAATTCATTTAACAAGTGTGCCCCAAAGAAACAGATTTTTATTGTACTTTTATAACTTTTCTTTGATTGTGTTAGAATGACAATTGATCTCATTGAATGAGAGTTTGACTCTGAGTAGCTGTGAGAAAAATTCACTCAAGAAAAAGAGGTAGAAGTAGTTAGACAAGCTGCATGCAAAACTGGACTAGTAATCTAATGAGAGAGTACATAATCAAAATACATTAGATTGATTACAGCATAATTCTCCTGCTGCTTTAAAACCCCACTGCATATAGGATAAGACCAAACTCCCATTCTGGGTACTCCTGGCCCCTGGCTTCTGTAATAGTCTGCTATCCTATCCCATTCCATGTCTTTGCTCTTTGCTTCTAGAATCCCCCCATCTCTCAAGGTCCAGTTTGGATCTTACTTATTTTACAATGACCCACCCAATTTCAAAAGCAGTGCTGTCCAGTGGAACTTCTGCAGTGATGGAAACGTTAGGTTTTTGGATTATCCCACATAGTAGCCACTACCCCCACATGGCAAGTAAGCTCTTGAAGGTGGCTGGAAGACTCACATCGTGCCTGCTTTGACAGGTTTTAGGGAAGAGGGGGTCATCCTGAGGTGTCCTGGTTGACATTGCCCTGTAGGCAGGTGGATGTACAGTTCTGTGACGCAGGGGCGAGTCTAGCCAGGCTCGGGGGCTTTGAGTTTTGCCAGGAGGGTGGGAGAGGTCTCTGTGGGGCTATGGGGAGAGAGAAGAGGAGAGGGCTAAGGCTAGCATTTAGGGTGAGAAGATAATTAGGGACTAAATCCTGATTTGTGTAGCTGAAAAATGTCCCCTCTGCCCTTCCCATCGGAGGTTGAAAATGGAGTTTTCCTGTAAGGGACTCGGGCTTAAGAAAGCCAGGCCTCTATGGAGTAAGTAAGGTGGAGAATTAGCATTCACTGGGTAGGGGCTTTTCCTTCAAAATCATCCATCCTGGAATGAATTTCAGTTACCTAGATAGATAAGTGTCATGACCTTTAGTCTCTGCCTTAGAAAATTCCCTATCCCTCTGGAATTTGTTTTATCTGACATCTTCCATTGCATTTGTTCCATACATTTCCCTCTCCCCCATTTTGTGAGCAGAGCTTTGGGGGCACGACTGGCCCATTTGGCCCAATATCTTTGTGGGTAGAGAGAAAATGAATGAAGGTTTAAGTAGAGACTGCAGGCTGAGCTGTGGTTCTTAGAAGATGTCATTTGTGGGTTTGCCTGGAGTCAACTGAGGTGGACAAAGCCTGCCAATGGAGCTCATGCTGGTGGGCTCCAGGCCAGACCCCACAGCCCATTTGGTTGTACTCCACAATTACAAGCTCATGAAATGTGAAAATATTTTAAAAGTTAATACTAAATCATGACATTTACTTTTAATGATATGATTGATAGTGTTGTTGAGTTCTTACTGTACTTTCTGTCATCATGCCTGCATTTCATTTTCCCCTTACACCAGCTCTGTGAGGGTAGTATAGCTGTTTTAGAGGTGAAGAATTTGTGCTGAAGCCATCTGCCTACTTTTTTTTCCTGGTTAAAAACACAACATATAATTTCACATTCTTAACATTTTTAAGTGTTAACTATATGCACATTGTTGTGCAACAGATCCCGAACTTTTTTATCTTTCAAAACTGAAACTATATCCCTTGAACAACTAACTCCCCTTTCCTCCTCCCCCAGCCCCTGGTAGCCACATGCTGCTTTCTGTTTCTAAGAGTTTGACTATTTTAGATACCTAATATAAATGGAATCATGCAGTATTTGTCTTTTTGTGACTGCCCTATTTCACTTAGCATTCTATTTGCAGACTTGTGCCACTTCCTCATATAAGGTTCATCCATGTTGTGGTAACCATACCTCATTTTCACCAAAATGTGAATACATCACAATTTTTTTAGCTTGTTTATCTTTTTTAAAAAAATACTTTATTTATTTATTTTTAGACAGAGGGGAAGGGAAGTAGAGAGGGAGAGAAACATCATTGTGTGGTTGCCTCTCACACCGCCCCCCACTGGGGACCAGGCCTGCAACCTAGGCATGTGCCCTAGACTGGGAATTGAACTGGTGACTCTTTGGTTCGCAGGATGGTGTGCAATCCACTGAGCCACCACCAGCCAGGCCACTTGTTTATCTTTTTAAATTGATTTGTAGGAGTTCTTTGTAGAGTCCAGTACCAAATCTTTGTGGGTAATTTATTTCACAAATATCTTTCTCTAGTTGGGTGTAGCCCCCCTATTTTTAAGCATCTTTTGAGGAACAGAAGATCTTGATTTTAATGTAGGTGAATATAAGGATTTTATTATCTTCTAAAAGTCATACAGTTTTGCGTTTCAAGCGTATAGCCTGAATCAATCAAGAAATGCTTTTTTTGTTCCTAGCTGGTGTGGCTCAGTGGGTTGAGTGCCAGCCTGCCAACCAAAGGGTCGCTGGTTTGATTGCCAGCCTAGGGCACATGCCTAGGTTGCGGGCCAGGTCCCCAGTAGGGGGTGCGAGAGAGGCAAACCACGCATTAATGTTTCTCTTCTTCCTTTCCCCTCTCTAAAAATAAATAAAGTCTTTAAAAAGAAAGAAATGATTTTTTGGTATAGGATGAGGAGTCATGCAGCATTCGAATCCCTGTAGGCTTTGTGACCTCAGATAAGTGACTGATTTCTTGTAGCACTAGCATCCTCAGCTGCAACACTTGATTTAATTCCTACTGTGTGCTGAGTTCTTAGGAGGTCAGAATACAGTATCCCAACACATGAAACCCCAAGCTCAGTAGGCGTTTAGAAACTGCTCCTTGGTCTGCGTCCAGCTGCATTCCCTAAGCATGTGGACACACAGAGAAAATTGGCACTTAACTGGGAAAGTTATTGCTAGTACATTGCCTGCCAGCCATTATAGGCATTGTGGCCAGGCTGGGTTTGGCTGCTGAGTGAATCCCTCCAATGGGGCACTGGCAGCTTGGAGGATGTTTAGCTGCATCCAAAGCGTGTCCAGTGCAGACAGGTGCTCAGGCAATCCTAGAGCTGATTGGTGTCATAGCTAATGCTTTCTAGAAATGACTGCTTCGTCCCTGGTGCAGTCTTAAGGTTTAGTCCTGACACTTTTTTTTTTTTTAAGATTTTATTCATTTATTTTTAGAGAGAGTGGAAGAGAGGGAGAGAAACATCCATCCATTGCCTCTCGCACATGAGGACTTGGCCTGCAACCCAGGCATGTGTCCTGACTGGGAATTGAACTGGCGACAGTTCGCAGGCCAGTGCTCAGTCCACTGAGTCACACTAGCCAGGGCCCAACACTTCTAAAAAGGAGTTTTGGGCCTTGGGTAGCGCTTGCTTAGTGACTGACTGCCAATGACAATGTGGGCAGATACACAGAGTGCGTTCATGCTAGCAAATAGATAGCTGAGGATCTAGTGGTCCCTGGCATTTTTGTCACAGCATGCCTTCTGTGGAGGGGTCGAATGGGCTGGGATATTGTGGTGTGGTGGTGTTAGAGATGTCCGTGATCAAAGTAATGACAATGAAGGATGGGTGGACATTTCTTCATATGAGCTGTGGCTGGTCAGATGTCAGAGTAAGGGTTTCAGGTGGGAGCCTTTTCCATTTGCATTCTCTGAGTGTTGTTGCTGACATTTTGGTCAGGAGCTTTATTGCACACATTTTACAGAGGGGACCACTGAGCTAGACATGTAATAAGTCATCAAATGTTTATTGATCCTTCCCTTCTCATCCCCATAATGTCCACACTTGGAAAACTGGAAACATCTCAGTGTAAAACAACTAAGGAGTGGTTTGTCAGCCTTGGCCTTTTATGGTGTCTAGTGGCTGTCACATCAATTAAAAGTGACAGATAAGGTCTGTACATATAAACACCAGCACAAAATACAGGGGAATATTGATTGTAAGTAACCCTGTGAGCTGATGCATCTGAAAAGAGCTGTTGTGATGCAAGGTGATATTTTCCCTATGTGTAGCTTTGTTACATTTTGTTGTGATGACAGTTAAACATTTTACTCAGAAGACCTCAGGCAACAGGCAGTGTTGTCCTGTTTGGTGTACCCTTTAAAGGTGTACTGTCTGGACCAGTAGGGAGTCATTTCCTTCTTTGTTACTGAGGAGCCCCCTTCCCTACCCCATCCTTGCAGTGGCAATATCTTTACTAGTTTTGAGATTAATCAAAATGTTGAAATTGGGCTAAGGTCCTATAGGAATCATTTAATATAAAATATTACACAGTAGTTTTGCTCAGTCAGGATGTTAGTTTTCTCAAAAGTGTGATGAACTGCCCTGTATGTTAAACACTCTCTTGAAGAGCTGTGTATCAACTTTCCCCCTGCTCTAAGCTAGGAGTCGCCCGCCCCTCTTCCACAATTGATGGGAGTGCGGGAAACACCATAGTCACTTAGCCACAAAGGTGTTTTTTTTTTTTATTACTCCTGTAAGATTTGTAGTCTTGCTACTTTGCTGTCTCAAGTGTAAATCACAAGTCACAGACCCAGAGCTTTTCTTTCAGAAAAACACTTTTAACACTTAGTTGTTCAGCAGTATTCCAGTAGCTGTGATTGAGCAACATTGAGCACTTTACAGATGGCTGGAACCATTTGTAAGCCTGCTTATTCTTGGGACAACCCTGAGTGTGGGTCCTGTGAACCACTTTTTACAGATGAGCTGATCCGCGATATCTGTTGCTGAAGGCCCCTGGGGTTAGCTTTGGAGCTTGGGATTCAGACCAGGCTGTTCTGCCTTCCCTGCCCAACACCAGATCTGAAGTAGGTGGGGCCCAGACATGGTTTCTTTGTTTATTCATTTTCTTAAGTTTATGTGTTGTAAAATTCACTCTGACAAATGCACCACCACAGTCAAGATACCAGCAACACTCAAAATTCCCTTTGTGCCTCTTTGTAGTCAGCTCCTGCTTTAAAATGTGGTTTTTTGTTCTTGTTTTTTAAAGTTTTTATTTGTTTACTTTGAGGGGGGGGGAAGGGAGGGAGAAAGAGAAAGAGGGAAACATCAATGTGTGGTGGCCCTTCATATGCCCCCTGCTGGGGACCCATCCCACAACCCTGGCACATGCCCTGAGTGGGAATCAAACAGGTGACCCTTTGGTTCACAGGCTGGCACTCAATCCACTGAGCCACACCAGCCAGGGCTATTTGCTTTTCTTTTTAAAAAAATTTATTTGATTTGAGAGACAGCAAGGGAAGCATCAAATTGTTCCATTTATTTATGCATTCATTGGTTGATTCTTGTATGTGCCCTGACCAGAGATTGACAACACTCTAACCAACTGAATTATCCATCCAGGGTTCTTTTACTTTTCATACATGGTTTTGGTTTTTTTGTGGGTTTTTAAGAAGATTTTATTTACTTATTTTTTAGAGAAGGGAAGGGAGAGAGAAAGAGAGGGAGAGAAACATCAGTGTGTGGTTGCCTCTCGTGCGCCCCCTACCGGGGACCTGGCCTGCAACCCAGGCATGTGCCCAAGGCTGGGAATCAAACCAGTGACCCTTTGATTCGCAGGCCGGCTGACACTCAGCCACTGAGCTTCACCAGCCAGGGCCACACATGGGTTTTTAAACAAGCTCCCCAAGCAGTTCTCTTCGTAGCTAGAAATGAGAGTCACCTCTTTAGAGCTCTCTCTGGAGAAGCAGTTGAGTCATGTTTTTTGCCTGAGAGCCTTGGTGGGTGAGCTGCCTGCTTGTAAGCACAGATAGATAGCATTGGGATGTTGTAGCAGTGGTGCCTGCCTAGTGGCAGTGTGTTGCTGCAGCCTTGCTGGGGGAGGAAGAAGGAAGCATGAATGTCATGCCACATAGTACAGTCATACTGGGCCACCAAAGAAGCAATGGAAATATGTCCCTGTTCCTTGTGCCTCTCTAGATCTGCCCATATTGGGTGTCGTGCCTGAGGCTAGTGCATCTACTGCTGGGACAACACAGAAGAAACTGCTACTTAGCTGGGATTGGTGATAGCCTTGTTGCTCCAGGCCCTACCCCCATGTCCCTTCATTGCATCTCCCACCCCTACCAAGGGAACCCTGAGTTGATGAATATACTACTGCAAAAGGATTTTGTGACATTTGGCCCTGGCTGGTGTGGCTCAGTTGATTGACCACTGGCCTGTGAACCAAAGGGTCTCAGGTTCGATTCCCAGTCAGGGCACATGCCTGGGCTGTGGAGCGGGTCCCTGGTTGGGGGTGCGCAAGAGGCAACCACACATTGATGTTTCTCCCTATATCCCTCCCTTCCCCTCTCTCTAAGAATAAATAAGTGAAATCTTAAAAAAAAAATTTAAAAAGAAAAATGTGTGACATTTTGTGAAAGCTGCAGAATTCTAAGGTGAGGATCTTTTCAAAATGGGAGGGCACTCTGCCCCATTTATGCATAATAATCACCTAATAAAGCATTTGGCACTTCTGCTATTAAGACAGACACATTGGTTTCAAGTAAGCAGCACCAGGCCAGAGCCTCCTGCGTCCGAGTGAGCACATTTGCTCCCCAGAGTGCCCACATCTGCAAGTGTGGTGCTCCTTGACTAAGGAATGGCTTCAGCAGAGGAGGGTTGTTGATACAGTGCCCAGGGCAGGACCTGTAAAGGTGTCATCATGAGCCCAGTGCTGGAATCTCAGGAAATTAGCCTGGACTGCTTAGGAATCTCTTAGCATGGGACTGACTTTCTTTAGGCCTCAGATGGAGTTGGACTGATTGTATATTTAGGGATGATTTGGTGTTCTTTCTGTTAAGCCAGTTTTTTGGTTGTAGGAAGTACGTTGTTACAATTTTTAGTTCAGAAATGTTAAAGAAGCTGTATAGAAGCACTCTTTCTTTTTTTTCAATCCTCACCAGAGGGCTTTTTTAGAAAGAGGGGAAGAGGGGAATGATAGGTGGGGGATGGGGGAGGAGCATCGCCGTGAAAGAGAAACATCAATTCATTGCCTTCTCATACACACCCTGACCGGGAATTGAACCCACAACCTTTTCAGTCTACAGGACAATGCTCCAACCAGCTGGCCAGGGCAGAAGTAATCTTTTATCCTTTTGGGGGTAGGGGTGGGGAGAGAACTGATTGGGTCTTAACTTTACAGTAAGAATGCAAGGAAAGCATTTTGTAGTTTTTCTTGATAGCTGTTCAAGTTAACCACAGTCTTATAGATACAGACTTAGCCAAGATTCAGGCAAAAACAAACCAAGTATTCCAGCAGTGTTTACAGTAAGTATTTCTGTTTGTGGACTTGTACCCACTTGTGTGTTTTGTAGAGCTCATCTCACCAACAAACCTTTGCTTGAACGTGAGCCTGCCTGGGGCAACTGTGGAGCCTTTGTCATAGTTGGTTGCTGTGTAACCCAGTGTCCTGGCCGCCTGTCATATTGTGGCTTGTAGGGTTAGGACACTGCTAGCTGTACAGAACTTCTGTTATGCTTTGCCTTTGCCTTGAAGATAAGATGGCAGAACTGCCTGAGATTGGGGATGGGGACAGACAGACTGCACTCCTTCCTCCCTGCTCCTGTGTCCTTCTATGCTGTTGTTACCATTTCATCCTTAATTTCTAAGTGAACCAGCTGCTTTCTGCCTCTTATGTCATTGGATATCCCCTGTGATGAGGACTAGCCTCAGATAAAATGAGGACTCCTTGTTAGAATCTACATCTGTATTCCCTTTGTCAGCAGGTGGGGCATCTCCCCCTAGACTGAGGCAGATCCAAAAGATGAAATGTCATCATGCTCTAAAGGAGTGCACATGGAAAGTTCTGGTATTTGTCCAGTAGACAAAACAAAGGAAGGGGCAAGAGTGTGTCTGGCTTTGATGACTCAAAGGCTTAAGAAGCAACTGAAGTGCCCCCCACCCCAAGGTGGTGTACAGACTTTGTGAAGACAGAGTGGAAGGGCTGTACGTGCTTCTGTCTTGTTTGTATGTTGCTTGTTGCTGAAGATGAGGGTTAGGGTAATATATTCCACTGATGTTTTCTTAGGGACAGGAAAGAGAAAAGCTCTCAGTAAACTTGAGAACTATGAAAGAAACAATTTGGGAAGACCTTAGCAGTCTGGTCAGCAGGAGGGTAGCAGGTCTCTCTGGGATTTCTCACATTTTAAGGTGCCATGACAGTGATGGTGCAGGATCTGGGTGCCATGCTGTATCTTCTCTCAAGCCAGTAAGATGTAACGGAGGGCTGCTACTGTTTCACATCTTGAACTTACCTGTTTGTGTGTGGGGATGGGACAGAACTAAATATATTTTTTTTACCATTTGCTAGGAAGTGCATATTTCTTTAGCCCTTGCTGAAACACAAGGTAGCTGTTACTGAATACAAAATTCCAATAGAAGAAGGTCCTCAGGTTGATGTGCCTGTCCAGGGTCACATGGGTAGAATCTGAACTGAGGTCTTGGCTGGCTCTGAAATAGTTTCACGTCGGGGGAGAAGGTGGTCACTGTCATCAGAGGTTACTCCCCACCAAAGAGGCAAAGGGGGTTATGTGCTTAGACAACCAGAGAGAAACCAGTTCTCCAAATCAGAGAAGTCTCTGTCAACACAGCTCCTTGTTAAGTGGATTTTTAGAGGATTGAGACTAAGTTGGTTTGTCTCCCTTTAGGCCCCTGGACTCTCAGAACTCAGATTTAAAGCTGTGCCATTGAGTTAAGTGCTGCTTCAGAAGCCAGTGCTTGGTGTGTTTGGGAGGTCAGTAGACTGCGCATTGGGGTACCACCTCAACTCTGTGCCACCTTCTTGGCTCCCTGTTCACTTTAGTACTACGACATACTATCTGCATTACTGCCATTAAAAACACCCTAGTTCATCTGCAGGCATGCTATGCTGCCTTATCTATGGGTTTGGAAATTCTCTGTCCCAGGCTTTGGGTTTTGCATGGCTGGCATGGTGGTTAGTTTCTGGCTTTGTTCCAACATTTACTGGGGACTTTCAGCCTGCCAAGCACTGACTTGGTACTGTCCATAGCAATATGAACTTGGAAGTAGGGAAATTAACATGACCAGAGTTTGGTGTGGATGCTTGGGTTGCTTGTAATTTCAAATTTCTATCATTCATTGTTGGTATATAGGAAAGCAGTTGACTTTTGTGTATTAATGTTGCATTCTACAACCTTGCTGTACTTTGTTCTTAGATCCAAGTGGTTTGTCTGTTCTTTAGGATTCTCTCATCTATGAATAAAGAAGTTTTTTTTCCTTTCCAATCTGTACCCATTCCATTTCCTTCTTTTTTTTTTTTTCTTAAATTTATTAGGACTTCCTAACAATGCAAGACATTGAAATGGAGTGGTAAGGAAGGACATCCCTGCCTTGGTCTAATCTTAGGGGGAAAGAAGGTCTAGTTTCTCCGTATTAAGTAGATCCTGTGATTGTGGTAAGAAAAAATCCGGCCATAGAAATCATAGAAGGCCACCTAAGGCAGACTTGGGGTGAGAAGGGGGCAGGGACTTAAGGAAGGCTTCTTGAAGGAGAGAGGGGTTTACCAGGATGGAATGCTGTGTAGGACAGGGTATTCCAGGCAGGGAGGGCCTAATCTATTCAAAAGAGAGAAATCAAGAGTGTCATAATGGTACATTTGTGAGCATCTCTGTGAGAGCAGGAGCCTGGCTAGAATCCTTGGGCACCTGTCATGTGCAGTGCCCTGAGGTGCCAGGGATACAGTCTGCATAGACAGCTTACCCCCAAGCTGTGCTAGGAGTTCAAATGTGGCGTAGCATCCTTCAGCAAGCCAATTCTCTTGGATTTGCAAGCTCTACTAGGGTTAAGGTTCAACCATGTGTCTTATTCGTGGACCATTGTCCCTCTTCATGGCCCCTCTAATTGGTAGCTGACTTGGAAATTGTAGACAGCCTAAAGTAGTATCATGGGGTTAAGTGTTGAGGCAATTGGGGAAATAATTGTATCTGAAGAATAGTTTTATCTCTTCCCTTTTTGAAGGTCATCCTGTTCTTTGTTGTTTGAATGGCCTCTAAGGTCTGGGACAGCCTGCTGACCATTCACTGCCCTTGACTACCATGCCACTTTACCATGCAGGACCCCAACTCCAGGTTTCACACCACACTGGCTCTCTGTATCCCGGAAATCTAGGATGTCAGCTGGGTCCTAGAGCCCCAGGTTCTGAAGAGATGGCATTCAGCCAACATTTACAACATTCCTCTCTGGGAACTTGGCAGAAAAGTTCCAACAATCGGCTTGATGTGCCTTTGGAAGGAGTTTGTTCTGTTGCTTGTGGTATGTTGAGAAGACTTCTGCAGAAGTAGTGGGCAAGGGAAATTTTCCTCACCCAGAAATTAGCCCTGGAATTACAGCTAAGTTTCGGTCATGTTCAGTGCTAACAGCGGAATCATGTTCCACCATTTCACTTTTGGACTGGAGAGGAAATGAATAGACCTAAGAAATCTCTGCATGAGGATGTTTACCACTGGTCTGATGGAGATTTACAGTGGAGTGCCTGATGTCTATCTGCCAGATGTGTATATAGAGACCAGTATGTCTCCACTCTGAATTGCATGTCCAGACCTTTTGCACTTCCAGACCTTTATTGCACAGATGCAAGGGAAGAACATCCGCTTTGGTGTTTTCATCTGTGTTTTACCACATTTACAGAAAGGTGTAGCTTTAAATTATGAGACTTAATTTGTACAAACTCCCAAACTTCTGGTATGCCCTGGCATGGCACCCCATTTCTTGATTTTGCAGTAGATCACAGTCATGGCTTGAATGTTAGAATAACCTGGGGAGCTTATGAAACTGCTAATACTTGGCCCTCACCCAGGATCCTTGCTCATTGGAATCTCTGTGGGAGGGGACCTAGGCATCAATATTTTTTAAGGTTTCCCAGGTGCCACCAGCTTTACAGTTCAGTACCAAGATTTCACTCTGGGTCAGGTGCTGAGTGTTAAATCCAGAAGCTGCACGGTCTTGTGAGGAGAGACCGAGGAAATTGCAGGCTCTTCTGGTCATGCTTGGCTGAATGCTTTTGTTTATATCCACCCCTAGATTTTTCATCTGCTATCTTCATTGCTGATTACTACCTTCTTAGACTGAGGAGAGAAGAAATGGTGGTCTGGTTTATTATCAAGGCCCAGTTGACTCTTCTGGCTACAGGCTCTGCTGAAATGTGGGAAGTGGGGCCCTGGCGGGCTTAACCCTTTCGGTATGGGTGCCGGATATATCTGGTGACCTCTGATGGACCTCTGTGACCTCTGTGGACGAGCGCCGGATATATCCGGCATCCATCTGTATATAATTTTTATAAATTTTACTTATATAATGGATAGAATTTTATATAACTATCTCTTAATATTAAAGTTACAAACAACACTTGGAAAAAAGCATTGTTTTATTAAGCATAGATCTTATATAAGGTTAGGAAAGTCTTCACACAAAGGAGGACTGACCATGTGCTATGTGCGCGTTTTCGGCATGGCACCTCGTACAGTGGGAGTGTCACGGCGGAAAGAGCGCTCGTACCGAAAGGGTTAAAGTGCTGAAGCTATTTCTGCTAATCTTTTGAGATGGAAGTCTTCCTGAAATGAATTACCAGAGTCTTTGCCCTGGGGTAAAAGGGGTGTGGGGCTTCACTGGTGTTCAAAGCAACACTATTCACAGTGGCTAAAAGTGGGAATAACCCTAATGTTCACTAACGTATAACTGGAAAAATACAGTGGCATATTCATAAAATGGAACATTATTGAGCCTAAGAAGGAAGAAAATTCAGATACGTTCTACAGCATGGACTAACTAACCTTTGAAGACATTGTGCTAAGTGAAAGAAGCCAGACACCAAAGTACTAATATTGTATCATTCTACTTACATGAGGTACCTAAAATAGTCAAATTTATAGAGAGAGAAAATAGAAAAGTGGTTACCAAGGGTTGGGTCAAGGAGAGTGATAATTGCTGTTTAACGGGTACAGTTTCATTTTGGGAAGATGAAAAAGTTCTGGAGATGGATGGTGGATGGTGGTGATGATGGTTGCACAATGTGAATGTACTTAATGCTACTGAATTGTGCACTTAAAATAGTTAAAGTGTCCTGGGTCATAGTGACTCAGGGGACTGAGTGCCGGCCTGCAAACCAAAGGGTCGCTGATTCAATTCCTAGTCTAGGGCACATGCCTGGGTTGCAGATCAGATCCCTAGCAGGGGGTGCGTGAGAGGCAACCATATGTTGATGTTTCTCTCCTTCTCTTTCTCCCTCCATTCTCCTCTCTAAAAAATAAATAAAATCTTTCTAGAAAATTTTTAAAAATGGTTAAAGTGGCCAACTATGTTGTGCATATTTTCCCATATTAAAATTTTTTAAGAGGTGTGCCTTGCCCTGTGCTGGATATTGATCATATTCACCACAGACTAAGAAATAGTGCCTGCACAATTCACCTGAAGCTGTTTCCCTCTGCTATGGTAGTTTAAATTGTTGGCTGTTTTTCTTTTGGTAAAACAGCATAGTTGTCTCCTTGCCTGCTATCAAATTGCCAGCTGTTGCTTTCTGCTCCTGTGCCTTCAACTGCTCCTCTCTCCTTTCAGTGAGCTGCTTCTAATCTGGTGTCCTGGGAACAGAGATAAGCCTGCCTTCTTTGTGGTGTGGGGCTTTGTGGTGGCCCGACTCAGTGTTACCAGTCAATAGCTAAACTGTCACATTTCGGGGCGGGGGGGGGTTAGCTTCAGTTTTTACATTTGGCATCTGAGGTTCAGCTAATCTTATTTTGAGTTAAAGTTGAGTTTATCATTCATTAGTTTTTTTCATTTCAATGCCACTGTTTTTTTGTGGTGCTTTCATTGGCCCCCTTGAACTGTTGGCATCGATAGTAGATGGCTGTTGTGAGGACCCCTTGGTGTGTACTGTGTTGGTGGTGGTCTGGTGTGAGCCAGCCCTTCCAAGGACACTGAACTTCCAAGAGGGAGGTGTTCATTCTCCTGCCCAGGGATGAGCAGAGAGCTGCTCTCCTTCCTTTCCTAGAGTTCTCTAGGGTGTGATTGTGAAATCCAAGCGCTAGGACATTTTCATTTTGGGGTATTTGGGCTTTTCAAAGAAGCGTCTCTAGATGTTTTCTCATTTGCTGACAGTGCTTTATTAGACAAGCAGCTTTCTGTATGGCCCATTGTGCAGTCTAGATAACGCTAAGAGCTTGAGTCCCTGTTTCCTGCAACAAAGAGAGACTCTTGAGGTGTAGATTAAGGCACCCAAGTCAGTAGTCATGGGTAGGGTCGTGAAGGTACCTCCCTGAGAATGTTGTGACATGAAGCTCTTTTTCCTTTGGTACAGAGGAGCTGTGGAATTTCTGAGAATTCTGGGATAGAAAACCAGGGTAGGGTCACTTAAGTACAGTGGCTTGTTGGCCTGCTTTCCTAAATAAAGGTGGAGTATATTTGTGAAATGAAAAATTGGTCAGCTGAGTAGCTGTTAAGCAGTACTGCCTACAATTGTAGGGACTCATTCTGTTAATACCAGAACAAATTAGCATTCTACTGCCTATAACCATGTAAACCTAGGGTTTGCTGTCATTGTAAACTGCCTCAGGGATGGAGTCAAGGATGACTGAACTTACACTTGCCTCTCACACTTGATTCTGCAGGAAAATACATGTGCTTGTAATAACTAATGTCCAGGTAGAAAGTGAAGTCGTAGTATGGATTTGGCTTAATGAGCTGTTGTCTTATTTGTAAATTCTCAAAGGTAAAAAAAATTCTGACCTTTTTCATTATCTTTAAAGATGATGTGTAAAGGTGCTATCACTGAATGGAAGCTGTGATTTCAAATAAGCCACAAGCTGCCCTGTCCCTTCCCCCATTTCAAAATAATTATATGTACCAGGGGAACAGTCTTTAGAGTAATTTATACATAAATGAGATGTTTCCATGAAGAAAGTTTGTTCTCTGGGTGAACTATTATTCCATTTAATGCATAATATGGAGGAAATGAGAAGAGATTAAGAACCATAGAGCCTCACTTGTGAAGAGTTCTAAGTAGTGGGGACTAAAAAAAGTCCCAATCCCCACGCCCTTTTTTTCCATTGTATATCACATAGTTTAGTTATTTTCATTCTTGATTGTCACCGTTCCCCCACCTCTGGGTCAGAATGTTGAACCCATAGGCAGGTGTCTTTGTACTGAATCCCAAGAGCCTTCAGTGTTGCAAGAATCACAGTAAGTTGTTTGTTGAATGGCTGAATCAGAAATCCAAAGTTTTCCCTAAACTAGGAGCACCTCAAATGATGGAGATAATCCCTAGGAATCCCCAGGTTCTTGCTCCTTGGCCAGCCTGGACTAGTAGAGGCCAGCAAAAGGGCAGGCCGCTTATTCATGCCATTCATTGAGGGTGGGTTCAAAGCTCTGCCCTATTCCATCTGCTGGGATGGCACTTGTCATCCTTCTCGGAGTCCGCCCTCACGCCTCGGCTTCCTCAAGTTGGCCCAGTACCTGGCACTGCCTAGGCAGCACCAGTACCACCTCTGTGGCTGAGGCCATAACAAGGGGAAAGCAAAGCCTCTCCCACATTTCTTGACACCATTGTGGGAAGCCATCCGAGTTGGGGATGGGGCTCAGGGCAGCGACAGTAGTCCTGCTGAATTCTGCGTGTGCCTCACAAAACAGTCTCTAGGGAGGACCTATGTTTATAACTGGATCCTGTGTTCCAGTCCCCTTTTTTTAGTTTTGAGGAAGCTGAGGGCCAACCAGCTCTTAGCCCAGGCTCTGGAACCTTCTTCAGAAGTTCTCACCTCACCACACTATTTGGTGTGTCTGCGTTGGTCCAAAAATCTCCTCCAATATCTGATGCTTTAAAAGCCCTTTGTGTACCTCATGGTTAAGTTTTGGGGGACATTTTCCACTTCCTCCCCTTTCACATCAACTATTTGATTCTTGGAGGACAGCTTTTGCTTCTCCTAGTCGTCTAAATTGCCAACAGCCTGATAGAAAAATCATAGGAGTGGCTGTAGGGTCCTCAGGCCATGTGGCCCATACCTGCCACCTATAGTTTGGCCTGCCAGGAAACTGCTGATTCCCTGGTCTCTCTTTCTGCCCAACTCCCTGGCAGGGACTTGAGGTGACATTCTTCTGGGTGTTCTCCCCTCCAACTTCTTGGTGGTCCCACTCAGCTCTATTACTCAGCTGCTGTTCTGCCCTGCCCCCAGATAACCAACTTTTTTGCTAGAGATGGGATTTGTCTTGTGATGGTTTATAAGTTGAGATTAATCCTGGATTCCTCCTCATCCTCAAGATTTGGCCTCTTAAATTATGTGAGTCTGAGTTGACCTCATCTTCCGCCCTTTTTTGGGGTCTTGTTTTGTTCCTACAATAAATAGCTTTCCTGCTGATCTTGCTCTCTGTCCCCCAACAGTGTTACCAAATTATGGAATGCCTAATCCCTAACTCAGGTGACTTCAGCCAGTCCTGGGACCAGCAGTCTTTCCTCAGGAGGACACCTTTACCCTTTGTTTCTGGAAGTCCTTCTGCTCACTTGGAGAAGATCTCATTTAGATGCTAATCTCCCTTTGTGCTAATCAAGCACAGCTCCAAATCTTGGACCAGCAGTCATGCATTGCCAGCAGTGTTGTTTTCATTCTACTTATTTTTGCATTGGCTTTCTCTGTGTAGTAGTAGCTGGTGCTACTTTTTAAGTTAATGATTTTTTTTTATTCTGAACATTTTCAAATCTGCAAAAAATATAATAAATTCACCAACTAACATTTTGCCACTTTTGTTTTATTTATCAGTATACAGGATTTTTTTCCAAAATCTTTTGGAAGTTGGTTGCAGGTGTGATATTTTACCTCAAGTACTTCTTCAGCAAGCATCTCTTTAAGAATTGAAGAGCATTCTCTTGAACGCAGGGACCCCAGAAGGCATTTGTGCATCCATGTTCATAGCATTGTTGGTCACAGTGGCCAAAAGATGGAAGTAAAAGTGTATATCCATACAGTGGAATATTATTCAGCCTTAAAAAGGAAGGGAAGTCTGATACATTACAACATGGATGAACCCTAAGGACATCATGATCAGTGAAAGAAGCCAGTCATAAAAAGGACAAGTGATTTCACTTGTATGAGATACTTAGAGTAGTATGATTCATAGAAAGTAGAATGGTGGGTGCCAGGGTCTGGAGGAAGGGGGACTGTGTAGTTAGT
The DNA here is from genome assembly GCA_007922815.1 of Macrotus californicus. Taxonomy (NCBI): domain Eukaryota; kingdom Metazoa; phylum Chordata; class Mammalia; order Chiroptera; family Phyllostomidae; genus Macrotus; species Macrotus californicus. The sequence continues at coordinate 182,065 of VMDR010000386.1, read as the reverse complement.
GTTTAATGGGGACTGAGTTTCGGTTTTATAGGATGAAAAAAATTTGGGGGTTGGATGGTAGTAATGGCTGCACAACAGTGTGAATGAATGTACTTAATGCCAATGAACTGGACATTAAAAAATGATTGAAATGGTAAATTTTATGTATATTTTACCATAATAAAAAGATAAAGATTATTAAAGTGTTCATTTTTTTTCATTTTTTTTAAAAAAGGTCATTCTTTAAAAAAAAACAATAAACATTTTGTTACATATAAGAAAATAATTGCATCCCATATTAGATTTCCTATATTGTTTCCCAAAATGTGCCTCTCTTCCATTCAAATAGGTTCACACATCACATGTAATATGTTAATGTTTTCTTTAAAGTTTATAAAATGCAGGCTAATTTATAGCACAGATGTATCTCTAGGTGATGAAGGTGCTTGCTGTGGACTAGCATAGGGTCAAGAGACAACCCTGAATGTGTAGTGGTCTGGTCGCTGTGGCTCTGTAGCTGAATTGCTAAAGTGTGTTCCCTGGCCTCCTAGCTTCTAGAGGAGCAACCTTCCAGATCTTTTTTTTTTCTTTTTTTAATCTTTAAATCTTTATCCAAGGATACGTTCATTGATTTTTTTTTTTTTTTTAGAGAGAGGGAGGGGGAGAGAGACATCGATCTGTTGCCCTCCCATATATGCCCCGACCTGTAGTCGTTTGGTGCACAGGATGACACTCCAACCAACTGAGCCACCCATTCAGGTCAGAACGTTCTTGATCTTTACAGTAAAGTCAGCATGGGGCTCTTGAGCATCAGAATGTGGCTAATGTAACTAAGGAACTGCATTTTTTTAGTTTTATTGAATTCTTATTAGTGTTAAAACTGATGCTTAATTTAGTTATTGGAGAACTTTTAAGTATGTTTGGAACATCTTGGGTATGTGGATGTACTTTTTCAGCTGTAAATTTTGTAGAATCAAAATACAGATCAAATTATTTTGGATGGAAATTTAGCTCCTGAATTGAGATGTGCTGTTAAGTGTGTAGTACACACTTGGATTTCAGACATACTTAGTATGAAAAGAAAGGTAAAATGTCTGTTTCTTACAGTGACTACATGTTGAAATGATACTTGGAGCATACTGGGTTGAATGGCATGTACTATTACATATTCTATGAAATATGCTCTTAACTTCACCTTTGCACATTAATGTGGCTTCTGGAAAATCTCAGCATTACTTGAGTGGCCATGTTATGCTTCTCTCAGAAGTGTGTAGATAGGGTGCAAGTATGAAGTATCACTCTCTCTGTGCTCAGCCTGCACTGCCACCCTCCGCTAGGTCCTTCCTTTATATATCTTTCTGGGCTACTGAAGAACTTTGGGCCCTGTTGGTTTTTGGTAAATTCTCAGCTGAAGTCTCTTTCTCATTTTCTGTTCTCTCCTAACGAAGCCTTAGTTAGGCCTGGGAGCACCTGAGCCCTGGGTGTGCCACTGCTCCTCCAGCACATGTCTGGCCTGAGGAGGGAAGGGGCTTGATTGGGGCAGGAGGAGCATGCTGACTGGTCTTAATACACAGGACCTCTCAGTTCTTTTGTCTAGTTCCTTGCCCTAGGTCTCAGATGGTACAGAGATGTGGGAATCATTGGTGTGAGGGCATTGGGACCCCAGAGAAGATAGTGGGGGTACCAGCTCAGTTCCCTTCCAGGTGAGACATGCCCAGTGTTGAGTCTGGGAGAGCTCAAAATCACAGAGTGATGTGGAAAGCTGCAGAAGGGTGTGGGTCTCTAGCTTTCCTCAGCATGGCTTGCACACCAGTTATTAAACCCAGTGCGAATGTCCTTTTCACTCCAGGATGTGTGTATACACATTTTTATTTCATTCTGTACACTAGACCATGGTTTGAAGCTCCATGTGGTGAATCTTAGCTCCACATCCTTCAATATTTTTTTCAATTTTAATACAAAGGCATTGAGGAGTTCCAGGGAATGCTGCAGGTTCATTGGGAATGTGATGTGCTGGGGTGGCTGGCTGTTTTGGTTTCTGGTGGGCTGAGAACTCTTCAGCTGAGTGGAAGCTAAGGATGAGTCAGCCAGGGAGTAAATTTGGGCTGTGCAATAGAATCAGAGTCTGAGATGTGTGCCTGGCTGCTGCTGGGGCATAGAACCCAGGGCAGGTTCTGCCAGTGGTTACTGTCTGTAGGTTGTGCAGGGGAGAGTGGGTTGGAGACAGGAGGAAGGGGCATGTCAGGGGAGCCCTGTGAGGAGATAGACCACACTTTTCTCTCCAGTACCTGCACTACTCCCGTCCGTGTCAGAGCTGGGGCACTTAACTTCTGTGAGTCAGTTACTTCAGTGGAAGTTAGGTATAATTAATGGCAAACAAGAACATTCTCACGAAGCACCTGATTCCTGCACAGTTCTTTGCTTCCTTAGTTGTTCTCCAGAGATCAGTTTTTTAAATTCAAGTATTTGTCTCAACTGACGCACAGTTAGATTATCAGGGCAGAAATAGACATTGAATGTTTGCTGTGGGCTGAGGCCTCCCTGCACTGCATGGAGGGGCTTTCTACTGGCCTTACATTTACTTGACAGGAAAGGAGCCTTCGCCTGTTTTCCTGGGGCTGCTTGAGTGTCAAGGACTGGATTTTGCTGCATCCTTGGAGTGTGTCTCTAGTTTAAATGCTGTCACCTCTCACTGACTGGTTGTTTTGGGGGCTTGTATCAGTTTTTCATTTCCTTCTTTGGAAACCAGGGACTCAAACTTGGGGTCTTTCTGGTTCTGATGTTAACTTCGTCATTTTCTGTGTTCCCTTTCCTTTGGGAAAAGTGATGCTCTCCCTCTCTCCCACTCCAGTCCCTGTTAGTTGGGTTCTGTACCTGATGAAAGGTGAAGCATGGCAAGAGGAAAATTCATCTTTCCTGGAGCCACTTCTTGAGCATGCCTGATAGTGACAAATGTAACCTTCTTTTTCCCCAGATTTTTATTTTAAGATTCAGCTTGTCAGTGAAGGTCAGAGGGCAATATTGAAGAAATGGTCAGTTCATAACCATCAACTCTTCATTAAGAGCTCCTGCATTTTTAAACCCTGGGTCAATGTATGCCCTTGTCCGTCGCAGATATGTTTGCTCCTGGATCCTTAGAGCAGGGGTGTCAAACTCATTTTCACCAGGGGCCACATCAGCCTCTCAGTTGCCTTCAAAGGGCTAAATGTGATTTCAACTCTTTAACAGTTAAGGAGTAGTTACATTTATACAGTCCTAAAATTATTTCGGCCTTTTGAAGACAACTGCGAAGCTGATGTGGCCCCCAATGAAAATGAGTTTGACACCCCTGTCTTAGAATGTCTGTAGGTTTCCCATTGGCCATTGAAGGTCTGGTTTTGCCTTTCCTATCAGTGAGGGCTCTTGGTGGGCTGAAGTGTCACTCGGATGTCACAGTAGTGGTGTCTTGGCTAACCCCACTCCCTGAGCCCCCTTGGTCCCCAGTGAATGTAGGTGGGTCCCAGGGAAGCTTTGAGTATCACTCTTAGCCACAACTCTACTGCTTTGCAGAGAGACTGAGAGGCACCATGTGCTTTTGAAATGATTTTAGAGTATAAGAGGAAGGAGGAGGGGAGAAGAGCGAAATACATCAGTTGATGTTCCACTTATTTATGCATTTGTTGGCTGATTCTTGTGCCCTGACTGGGGATTGAATCCACAACCTTGGAATGTTGCTCCAACCAACAGAGACCTACCTGACCAGGGCCAGCACCATGTGGAGATCTCCACCTTGTTAGCTTTGCTTACTTGTTGAACGTTTCCATTTACATAAAACAGGCTTGTATGCCCAGCTGGTACATTCTGGAACATTTCAGTTACAGGCACTGGCCTGCTTCTCCCCATGTAGTGCTAGTCATCAGCTGTGCAAATTGTTGATCATCTGCACTGGTCACTTCCCTGTACTTGGCCTTCCAAATTCCCAAACAGCTTGACTTTGACCACTTGCTTGGAAGTTGACACTACTGTGTTTCCCTTGGTGTTTGGTGTGCTGGAAACGTTATCATAGTTGTCTGTCTTAATAGTTTTACATTTTGTTCATGAGGATCATGAACTTGATTTTTATTCTTTTGTTGGAAATTGGGAGGGTTTCAGAGAACTAGTGTGCTGTCATTATCATCTTCAGAAGCTTTCTGGTCTATTCCAAGGCAGCCCAAGACTATTGTCAGCCCAGTTTGACTAATCCTAGTTTCTCACTCTTAGACTTTTTCCTCATTTCAGTAGTTTTTTTCGACTGGGAAACTCTCATCTAAGTGGAGGAAAGTGCCTGGCCTCCCTGCCCACCTCAGCTTTGTGACCTGCATGGCCCTGTAGTCATCTTGGAGTTTACTTCTCAAAGCAGGATTTTACTATTTGAATTAATAGCCCTGTTATGTTGCAATTCTTTTCTTTTTTCTTTTGAAAGGTTTTATTTATCCACTTTTAGAGAGGGGAAGAGAGGGGAAGAGAGGGAGAGAAACACCAGTGTGTGGTTGCTTTCCCATGTGCCCCCTCCCGGGAACCTGGCCTGCAACCCAGGCATGTGCCGGAGGCTGGGAATCAAACTGGTGACCCCTTGGTTCACAGGCTGGCACTCAATCCACTGAGCCATACCAGCTAGGTCTGCATTTCTTATTGTAGTGTAGGTTAATCTCATTGCTGGTTCTTTTTAAAAAACAGATAACTAAAGATAAAAGGGTAAAAGACAGATGAAGTAGCTAGAGTAAATAGCTTTTTAAAAGAGGCAACCAGGAGAAAATGTTACTATGATTTTATGAAAGGCACAACCCAAGACCCAGGTTAGTGGGAATGCAGTTTGAAGTAATAGCATCGTATTTCTGTCATAATCTTCAGAGACTTGGCTAGGTCAGGGCTGCTTTGGAGTGCCTGTAGGCCAGTTTACCAGGGAAAGAGGCACACACACCAACCCCATCTACAGAGGTAGGGGCTTATGAAGGGGGCAGATTGAAAGAAGCCAAGCTGTTTTTTACATATATGTTCGTTGATTGATATTTTGGTATAAATAGGTGTAGTCATCCACAGATCTACCATTATACCCCACTTCATTTTATGGTTTCATGTACCTCCCCATTTGCACACTTTTACCTAATTTTATCTGTAACTGTGTTCTACTTTTCTAACATAATATTTTGTCACATAACCTTTACCTCACCTTGACATAAAGTCTATGGAACGGACCATTCTGAGCTTTATTAGCACACAGTCATACTCATTTGTCTAAGGATTGTCAGGGGACTGCCTTCCTGATACAGCAGCAGCAGGGTGGAGTGTTGCAACAAACTGTCTCAGCTGACTGTATTTACTCTCTGGCCCACTATAGGAAAAATTAGCCTGCCCCTGCTGGAATATGTTTTTAGCCCAGCAGTTTTGATCTTGTTCACATCAAAGTTTTGTTTTTATTGTATGTCCATTACAGGAACATTTTAAATTTACAAATCCATCCACCTAGATGTACCCATCAGCACCAATGGGATTTTTACTCTACCCGAGCCACTCAGTCCTGCACCTGCTGGCCCTTTTTCACAGAGGAAAGATTGTGTGAAATCCTCAATAACCCCTAACTTTTAATGGGCCTACTGATTGGTTTAGAAAGCAAAGGGACTGGAATTCTGATTGGCAAGGTTTTGGCCTGGTCCCTGGTCCTCTTGGCTGCAGGGTCCTTGTAGGCCTGATCCCCTCAGAGGAGGACAGAGAGAACTTGAGTGTATCTACTCTCACCTATCAGGAAGGCTGGCTCATCTCCACTTTGAGTTGACTGGTTTAAGGCAAGCTGCTGGGCTAAGTCTGAGGTGACAGGCCCACTTGGCAAGGTGTGAGGGGTGGGATCAGAGCATGTACCAGCTTTGGGAAGGGGGATTAAGATTACAACTTCTAAAAGCTGCCCCGCCTCACAGCCACTGGCTAGGATCTAGACAGTGCAGTCTGGCTGATGACACAAGTGCTGTTTTCACCAACTGCCTGAGCTGGTCAGATGGACCACAGTCCTGTGTGTGCTTCCCCACTAACACAGACCACACAAGTGAAACATGCTGTGATCATGAATAGGAAGTAGCTTCTACTCTGGGACCATGAGGGAGCAGACCTTGGGATACTTGTATTTTGTAACCAATGTAACCAACATTCTAAGAAAGATGTTCTTGGGACAGGTTAAGATTTGCTACAAATTAACTAGTATTGAGAAATTGCCAAGTTTTTATCTCAAGTTGGAGTTCCCACCCTCTTCTCTTTGTCCCTAGGTTAGAATCTTACACTTCCTCAAAATAATGTCTTACAGGAGAGCCTTGTAGTGGTGGGGAGGTGGCTTACTTTGAAGGGTGTGAACTTGTCATTTCTTTAGGGGCTGGGGTCACTTGGCATCAGCCAGCATTTTGCTTGGCATGAAACAAGTTCAGGTCACAACCCCCCACGTTCCCTTTACTGGCTGGGATGCATAAATATCAACCTGGTTCCTGCTTGCCATGGCATTAGCAGGGGGATCACTTAGATGATTTGGGATGATAGCAATCAATGTCCTTGAAAGCAGGAGTGCTTAATTGGAGGTCTGTAAATTTAGGAAAAGAATTTACCTTGTTATTTTCATTAACCCAGAGGTTCCCTGCTTTTGTGGTTCACAGCATTCTTAGCATCTCAGTGTTTCTGTGATGCTCCTAGGCCAAAGCAAACAACTAAGTACTAACGTCCCAACAACTGGATAGCTATCTGAAAAACATAAAACACATATAAACTGAAGACTGCCCTTGCATAACCACAGTTACTTCCTTCCTCATGGACTGTGTGTGCCCATTGCACAGCTCTTCACACTTTAGAACCAGATTGAGCACTGATGCCTGCATTTCACGTTGATTTTTATGTGGCATTTGCTTTATTACACCAGCTGCTGAACACCAGGCTTTGCAAGATAATATGACATTGTCAAAAGAAATATAGTGCCATCTGACATTGAAATGATCGGTTGCCTTATGCTGATAGTTCCCACAGTGCCCCTCTGGTTTACCACAGCACCCTTGGCACTCAGCTTGGGAACCAGGCCACTAATCATCTAATCTCTTTCTCTTATTTCCCTAACTGGGAATATGTTGTAAAAAATTTGTTGGGAGGCTATCCAGAAATGGTACACCCATTTGGATCATGCAACTTTCTTTGGGTTGGAAAGGATTAAGTAAAATTCTCTTCCTGTTCCTCGTCCTTCAGCCAACTCAACACAGCGAATGGTGGCTCCTGCCTCTTGGTCACAGGTCATTGTGAAAACAGAAGGAACAGCATTTTTGGACCTTTTAGACGTAGAATTTTGGTTGAATTGGTTGAAGATATCTACTGTGTCACAAGAATCCAAGCAATAAATTTCTCCTATTTGCAGGGATATTTATGAGTTTCAGCGTTCTCATCCTCTCTCCCCATTGAGCCTAGGTGCTGAGAGCCATTTATTTCCTGCCGGACTCAGATACACAGAGCAACCCTGGCACTCACCCTCACTGATGCACCCTGTCCCTGAGCATCACTTCCTGCGTTCTCCATCTTTTGCATCTGTGAACAGCATGCTGCATGTGTGCAGGGATAGCTGAGGATGAAACCCCGGGCAAGAATGGTATTCTCCTGTTGTCTACCTCCAGAATGTCTCTGGAATCAGACTCCAGTGCCCCACCTATGCCTGCCCCTCCCCCCACACTATATTCCCAGCCCTGCATTGTGCGATCCCACCTGCCCTCCTTTTAGCTCCTTGCATGCACTGGTATCTCGCCTGCCTCCAAACCTGTGCCTGTGTTACTATATCAGTCTTGCATTGTCCTGTCTGTGAAAAGCCTTGTCCCTCTCTGCTCTCTTCCTCACCTTCCTTGGAGTGCACACTCTCCCTGTCCTTGGCTATAGCAGCCCTGCCCTTCTCCTTTGCAGTACTCACCAAGGTATTGCTTGATCACTTAAAGAATGTCATGTCCACTACAGAGTCCCCAGTCCTGGCGTGGAGCTCATATGGAAGATATTGGCTGAGTGAATGACGGTCTGGCCAGTCACCACATTTTCCCTGTGAGAATGAGAAATGCTTTCCTTTCCAAAGCTTTGAGGTTGAACTAGAAGCCCCAGGATAAAAATCTGGTGGTGTTTGCTCTGGGGTACCTTCTTTCCCCTGAGTCATTCACTGAGCACCTGCTGTGTACTGGGAGGACTGGCGTGAAGTAAAAATGACCCTGCCCTTGGTTTCCCAAAGTATATGTGTGGGGCTGAGCTTTAGAGCCACAAAGCTATTGCTTTGAGTTCAGAGAAGCAACAGATATGACAAATGAAAGGCCTGAAGGTGACAGGAAAGGGACTCTTTGTGGCCCCTTGTGTTGTTTGGTATGTTGATGGTAGGGCCTGGCACAGTATGGAGTGAGGGCAACCACTGTGGGAAGAATTTGCCCAAGGCCGCCTCCTAGTTGAGTCAGCGTCTTAGAAAAGTCATTGTGGCCCTCACGTAGAGGCTTTTCTGGTGCCTCTGTTTCTTGGCCCACAACAGACTAGATTTTTGTTGGTTTCCCATGTGTTTGCTGCAGTAGAAATGAATGGCTTGCGTTTTTTTTTTCTTTTTTCTTTTTTAATGAATGGCTTCTTGAAATTTCCTAAGGATTTTATTTGCCTGTAGTCATGGGAGGGCTGAGCTGCAAGATACAGGTTTTCTAGGCATTGCCTCTCGAAGGGTGGCTCCCAAGTGGGTGCAGAACAGGAGTACTGGGCATCTCACGGCAATCCCCCTGGCTCACTTGTTGTATATGATGGTCCCTCACATCGGAGCCATGGATGTAATCTGTCATTGGTTTTCCTCAGAACCTCCTTAGAAGAAATTTCAGGGTACTTGTTCCTCCCAGGTCCATCTCATGTGCTGAACACATACTATGTCATCAGATTTGAACCGAAAACCTCTGCCAGTTTCTTTATGGAATTGACCTCAGACATTAACAAGTGTGTGGGTTTTATGCTTTAGTTTTCCTTGTTTAAGACAGTGGCCAGCCTGTCCCAACCATGTGCTTTGAACCCTCCTTGGGGGCACTTACTCCGCTCACAAATAGTTCAGAGGCCAACCGAAAGTCTCCAGGAATCATGTGTCAGATTCTTAGCCATCCTGTCTGGTTAGGCCTGATCTTTCTACATCCTATGTAAGTTACTTCTCTGTGCTTTGGTTTCCTCATCTTTAAAGTGGGGATGAGGCCAGAAGCAATCTTAGAGATGTTTTAAGGATTTAGATGTTGCTGTGTGTCAGACAAGAACCAGCTGGCTAGGAATGGGCTTTTTGCTTTTGTGGTGGATGTAGTTTAAAGCACAGAAATGAAGCAGAGTTCAGGGTCAGGTTTTCTGTAGAAAAAGCTTTGGCCTTGACTGGTGTGGCTCAGTGGATTGAGCACCAGCCTATGAACTGAAAGATTGCCGATGCAATTCCTGTTCAGGGAACGTGCCTGAGTTGTGGGCCAGGTCCCCAGTTGGGGGCGTGCGAGAGGCAGCCAGTCAGCGTTTCTCCCTCTCTTTCTCTCTCCCTTATCCTCTCTCTAAAAATAAATAAAGAAAATCTTTTTTTTTTTTTAAAGAAAAACTGTATTCGGAACAGAAAATACGGTTTCTTTGCCTTCCAGGGCGGCCCATCTGGCCCTGGGTTGAAGGTGAAGAAAAGTAGTTAACATCCAGAGCCTTCACTCCATCCCTTGGCTTCTCGGAGAATCCATTTGGAAAAAGAAAAGGCACAGCCCAGCCCCAAAGTTCCAGAAATCAGTTACCTTGATTTCATCTTGCCTTAGGGATGTTGCTTAACGATTCCAGACTGTCACTACTTAGTGGGAAATGTATGGGTTACTTCCTCCTGGTGGGAAGGGATCAGGTATCCTTGTGGGTGACAGGGCTCCACTGCCCTGAGGCCTGAATAACTCCTCCAGGGTGGGGCCACCCTTACCTGCTCCTTGCCTGCAGGGCTTCACCTGGCACAAGCTTGTCTCTGTGATTCCTGAGCTTCTTTTTAGGGGAAATCTAATAGTGGAAACCAAACTGTACATCATTTTTTGTCTTCACGTAATGCCACCCTTCCTCCTATGCTCACTTCTCCAGTGCATCCAGGCTTCCCTCTGTGATGAGGCCACTTGTCCCTTTTTGTCCCTTTGGGCATGTTAGTCCTGCTGCATGTCTAATTGCAGGCATTTTTAACCCCAGTGACATACTTCCTTCTCTGTGGCGCTGCCCCTCTGTGGATATAAGCACTCGGCATGCCTGTATCTCTCTCTGCCTCGTTCACAGACACTGGACCAAAAGCTCCTAGCCAGCTGGCAAGTTGTCTGTGTCATTTGCCCTGTTTCCTCCTCCTGTCTCACTGGCCCCCAGTTTCTGAAGTTGCCCAGTAAGTGGTGACCATATCCATTTACCTGCCCATGGGTGTCTCCGATGTCCTGTGAATTTTTTTTTCTCCTTACTCTCTCTTCCAGAAGTTTCCTGCAAACTCTCCTGGCCTACTGGCTTCTCCACCTGCAGCCTACTATTGGTCTTTGCTGGCTCCCCTCTGGAAAGAGCCAGAGTGAGGCCATAAGCCAGAGGCCCTCTGTGATTGTGGCCAGCCCTCTCTCTTCGCCCACACCGCTCGTGGAGGGCAGGCTGCCCTCACATCTCCTGCCTTACTCCTGTCCGGTCTTGATACTTGTATTCTTAACTGAGTGGTGTGTGTGTGTGAGTGTGTGTTTAAATCAGTTTACTGTTTTATTTATAGTACCTTTATTTTGAAAGGAAACTAAATCAGAAGCCACACATGGATATCAGTAAAATTAAGTATTATGAGACCAAAACAAATTGTTAATTTTTTGTCCAGATAATAGTGTGTAAACCCTCCCATGGCCTTACCTGAGCCCTGGCATGTCACTTTGCAGGTGGCTGTAGACCCTGCTTCTCTGTGGTTGAGGTCCTACTCTTGATCAACTAAACCTGAGAGCTTGGAGAAATACTCTTCTCCCTCTTCCTTGCCATTCACCTCAGTGTGAAGACACACCTTTTGTCTGCAAGGCACAGTGCATGGCAGAATGTAGCTTTGGAGGTGTTGCCTCCCTCTTTTCTCTCTTCAGGTTTCTCACCATATCCTGCTGCATCATGGGTCACCAGTATGTGTTCTCTATTCTCGGAGCAAGCTGTTTCTGACAGTTCCACGCTTTACCCCCCAGGCTTTGGGTGCTCCTCCTCTCTGGATCTACCTGTAGGTAGCCTCCTTGCTGCTTTCATTGGGGTGCATTTTATTCAAGTCTTGGCTCTGGGGCCCACCTCTCCTTGCCAAGCTCCCAGTCAGGGACATCTCATGTGTCTCCCTCCCACCAGTGGCGTCTCTGTCCCGATAGCCTTGCCTTGATTCATGCCACTGACACTGCTTTTCTGAACCATACATTAGTTCTAGCCACACTTTTATCATGAGTACCCCAATGGATACTTGCCTTGTATTCCCAAGCAGGCCTACCCGGTTACATCTGCCTTTGGAAACTACTGTAGTCCAAATAGTGTTCCTCTGAGCTTGTTATGCTGTTGATGTGTCATACTAGGCCCACTGTCAGATGGAGTTGCTTCAGAGGAATACCTTTCATGATCCTGCATGTCCTGTACGCTGCTCTCTGAGCTCGGGAATGCTCCCCACAGACTGCTTCCCATCTGGTCTTCACCTCCAGTCCCTATCACGTTCTCTTGCCAGCACTGGGTACCCCTTCCCCATCTCTACACACCATGTGTGCAAGAGGTACCAGGAAACAGCTTGACATCCACAAATCCCTTCTTGTTAGTGTTCTGCTTGTACGGGTGTTCTCTAATAGAGCATGCAGTCCTAGAGGTTAGTTATCCTAGGAGCCGTTCCCCTCCCCCCACCTTCTTGAGGCTGAGAGTACTCTGGGGAGGTGAGGACTGTAAATTCTTGCCTGGTGTCTTAGATTACAATGTTGGACCTCATTAAATACTATGTTCAGTATGGGATGCAAGACCGCCTCTGGACACACAACTCGCCTGCTCTAACACTCTCCCTCTAGTGCCTTGGGTGTCTCCATGCAGGTGGCACAAGTGTGTTTCTCTGCAGTGTGGTCCTCTCTAGTAAGCTAAAGGAATTAATGAATTACTCAGTATTTTTTAAATGATTGGCATCCCATCTCTGAATAGGCAAAAGGCACTGTTAATCTCTTTATTGTTTGGTAGGAAAGGATAATAAAGAACAATCCCTTCTCTAAAAGCAAACGTGAATTCACTTTTTATACTGAATTTTTAAGATTCAGGGTCTTACACATGGTGGCCGTGGGCTGCTCCCACATGGGTGCCCTCCCTGTGGAAGCCTTCCCCCATGGAGCAAGCAGCATGCTCTCCTCATGTTCTCTAACTGTACCTGCATTTGACCAGAACATTGTGGAAGGAAAGCCATGTCGGTTTTGTCAGCCCTCAGACTCATTCTTCAACCAAGAACCTCAGTGTTGGGGTCACGTGGCCAGGTCCACGCGTGGGTTGGTCAGCCTGCCTGCCTCAGGAGGTCCAGCTTTCTGCAGCCCTACAGAACACTCATCACTGGGTTGCTTTTATATATCAAGCTCTCCCCTGGTACTTTTAAAATTTGATCATTTGCCAGAAGTGCATTTATAAAAATGTGGGAACTTCGGTTTAAATTACACTTGGACTGAATCAGAAAGTAATTCATCAATAGCTAGAGTGCCTGGCATGTGCTAAGTGTGTTCCAGGAAGAAAAGCCATGACAGAGCTAGCCAGTTTTGCCCTGTCTTGTTTAGGTCCTCTTTCCTAAGTCCTTGCCTAACTTCTTCAGCCAGAGAGGTTCTCTTAATCCCCACGTAGGGATATAAATGGAGATACTCCTGTGATTCAGGCAGCTCCTAGCCAACACAAAAAGAATGCAAATGGTCAGTACAAGTTTGAGCAGATGTTTCTTCTCATTAATAGAGTGTGGAAACTTTCAGCAGTGTGAGGAAGGGGTGGGTTTGGCAATAAAAACGTGTACCCCTGACCTGGGGTTGTCCCTTTAGAGTAACTGAACAGGTGCATAAACTTGCCTGTGTAAGAATGCTTTCAGCAGAATTTGGTGTGGCCTGAAGCAGGGTTTATTCAAATGAGAGGAGTCCACAGGGCAGGGTGCTCAGACAAGCACTGAGCTGGGAGGGGGGGATCCTCACATTTCCCTCCTCTTCCCATGCAGGTCATGGCCGGGGGTGGGGGGGGCCTCTCTATATCCCTATAAATAAGCTTTGAAAAAGCAAGTTAGTACAATAAAACGATAGGTCAAGTATGAATTCGTTATTGTGTTATCAGCAATTCCTTTTGGGGGTTTCTTTAATCAGCAACCATATATTCTATTAAGTTGCCAGAAGACATTCTTAGTAAGTAGGAGGCTTTGCCTGAAACACTCAGCAGTGCACAGGTGGCCAGACTTTCTACTCTTCCCTGCTGGGCCTCTTTTCACCAAGTGGAATTCTGGACTTGGTTCCATGGTTCGTGAGTCACAAATATAAACAAGAATTTTAATGTAAATGACATATATTTGGGGCTTGCAAATCCTCCTCTCTCTCACACAGGCAGTGACCCCTAAAAGCTCTCAGATGTTATTGAAAACCTGGTTTGTTGCTCATTGTCCCTCCTCCAGAGCTTCATGGAGCCATAGCCCCTGCCACCTCCTGTTTGGCTCACTTCCATGAGCTGTCCCTCCCTGCTGATGTCTGTCTTCCCTGCCAGGTGATGAGTCTTTAAGGAGAGCAGACCTTTTTAGCGCATGGAGTGGTTCCTTGGCCTACCTGACCCAACCAGTCTGTGCCAGAGGAGCTCAGTTCTTATACAGGTGGTGGGGAACACCTGTCATTATGGTGGTGCCTCTCCACTGATGGTAGTTTTTCTCTTTCCTTTTAGAGTGCCTGGTGAAGAATGTGATGGGATCAGTAGCATGTCTGCGGAGAGTGGCCCTGGGACGAGATTAAGAAATCTGCCCGTAATGGGGGATGGACTAGAAACTACCCAGATGTCTACAACACAGGCCCAGGCCCAACCCCAGCAAGCCAACACAGCCAGCACCAATCCCCCACCCCCGGAGACCTCCAACCCCAACAAGCCCAAGAGACAGACCAACCAACTGCAATATCTGCTCAAAGTGGTGCTCAAGACACTATGGAAACACCAGTTTGCGTGGCCTTTCCAGCAGCCTGTGGACGCCGTCAAGCTAAACCTCCCTGTGAGTAGCTTGCGCAAGACCCAGGGTAGCATCCTCCAGGGCCCCTCCTGTACTGCTCCAGGGGAGGACAGACTCTCAGGCAGGTAGGGATACACTTGAATTGTGAAAGCATGATGCCTGGCTCTGAACTCCAGCACCCATGGGTCCCTGGAGTGAGTCGTATCAGCTGTGCTGATGAGTGGAGATGAGTGAGGAAGGACAGAGGACATGGTTATCGGTTTAGGCAGTAACTGTTTTCTTAGAGATTAGGATCCTGGGAAATATTGTATAGAGAGCAATTAAAACAAGCGTAAAGAAGTGCTTGTAATTCCTTCCATTCCATGGGAAACTGAAATGGGAGCACTTGGGGGTTTGGCCCCTCTCTTCTCAGGTGCTCCTGGCCTGGCCAGGAGAAATAGATGCAATTGGTCAAATCCTAAGGGAGGAAGCTGGCTTGCTGCAGGAGCACTCTTCTTTTGGTACTTGTGGCTTCATTGTCACCCAGAGTACAGGGCAGGAAAGGTGGTGGATTATCTCCCAGGGAGTAAGTTCATGGAGGTGGCCCAGCTAGAGGCGGGTTATGGGTACATCTTTGCCCCAGCTGCCTCTTTGCACAGCCTCTTGCCCACCTGCCCCTTCATGGCCACGCTGCACTGGCTCTTGGGGTTTTTTGTTTGTTTGTTTTTTGTTTTTGTACCCCTGCTCCTCTTCTCTCTCTTGAGAGGTTTCTGTTTGCCCACAAATGATTCTGGAAACGCAACTTGTATCCCTAACTGAACCTCAGAGAACAAAAGAGATAAGTGCTTTAATTTTTTCTTTTCTTTAAATGCTTTTTTTTTTTTCTTCAAAGCATCAAGGAGTGGTTATCTTTAAGTTGCTCTCTGCTGTTCGCCAAGTCCCACCCCTACACCCCCATCCCCAGACCAGGGACTGGAATTAGAGAACTGAAGTTGGGTGGTTGTGAATATTAGAGCTACGTAGTTGTAGGAGCCTCAGCCTTGGCCAGGCATCCAGTTTGAAGAAGGATGAATGCACCGGTATGATTCTCCTGGCTTGAAGGCCATTATTTGTGCCAACTGTCCAGTGCTATCTGTCCACTGAGAATGTGTCATGTGCACTCAGGGGGAGAGAGAGTCTGGAGAGGGAGGACACTGCAGGTCTGGGTCGAGAGTTGGCTCAGGGAAGGGGTTGGAGGCAAAAGAGGGTCCTTGCCAAATTGGGGCTTCAGAGGCCACTCTTGGCCATTGACTACAACAAAGAGTAGAGGCAGCTGGCCTGTCACTGGAGAGAAGCTCGTGGAAGAGCTTGCTCTTCTGGTCTCTGGCTGAACTGGCTGTATGGGGTCCACAGGTGAGGGTGACCTTCCCAGAACAAATAGAAAATTGGGGGAGAAGTTTGGGGGTGGAAACCAGAGAGGGGCCTGTGTTTTTAGGGCACTGAAGGGAGGTGGGAACCTGTAGAGGGGAGCCAGGAGACCTGCCAGTGGAGAGCAGTCCCCCATGTCTCCACATTGGAGGCTACAGGGGGGCCAGAGATGAGGATTCCGACCTGACCCTCCTGTTGGCCTTTAGGAGGGCATTGGTGACCTTAGGAAGATGTGACGCAGAAGTAGAAACCAGATTCGCGACGGTGTGAATGAGAAGGTGAGGATGCGAAGCCATCATTTGAAGAAATTTGGCTTTGAAGGGAAACACGGCAGGGTCAGAACAAAGGGGTTGGTTTGTATAGGGTGATAACAGAGGGCTGAGAGGGTGAGACTGGCAGGAGGAGAAAGGGCACTGACAGACCTGGGGTTTCTACGCAGGAGCATCCCACCCAGCCAGCGGGATAGTCACAGGGGAGGTGGTCTGTTAGGTCTCTTAGGCCTCTTAGACCAAGGGTTCTCTTTGTCTCTGTTGACATCACCCTCAGCAGCTCAGATGTAGAAGGAGAGACGGGTGGACAGTAGCAGAGATCCAGTATCTTCAGAGAGGTGGGGATAGTGAGGAGCAGACCCAGAGGGACGGGAGTGAGGGAGGGAAGCTGGTCAGCTGGGAGCAATGTCATGCTAAAGCCCAGTTTTGTTTTGTTTTTTAGGGACACTCCCCCTTTCAGGAGATGTTAATAGGGCCTCCTCAGAATGTTTGCTTTTTTCTGTTTTCTGACACCTTCCAGATCTTTATCTCCAATGCTGGACAGTTCACTAGAATGCCTGTGTCTTTCACATTCAGTACACGTGTATGGTTGGACTGTCATGCTGCTAAACCCACTACCCCTTTGTCAGTCCTTTCTCCTACCACACCCCTTTTGTCTTAATCCCACCTCTTCCCTCATGCTCTACCCTTAACCACTCCTGTTTGCACTTGAGCCACTTGACACATCATGCCCACTTCAAGCACACAGAGGTCATTCTAAGAGACCTCTGGCCATAAGTAAATAAAATCTGAATTTCTACGGGGCAGGATATAGTTGGACTTGGTTCTCTTGGGAGAGGTGATCAGAGCATGAAATAATGTTGAAAGTCGGGTTCAGTCTCCTCTTTGAGGCCTCCTGGCCAGGGTGCCTAGAGCTGGAATCTGTGTAAGCCTGTAGCTTTTATTCCTTTCTCCTGGGTATAGAGCAACTCAAAACCTCACAGTCCTGACTTGCCTTAGCAATACTGCCCACCACCATTCCTGAGCAGGACCTTGGCACGTGCTAACATGTACATCTGCCCCTGCCATTGGACTTCCACTTGGACTTTGTTCTGATCCCCCATCCAAACCTAATTCAGGGGTTCTTGGTGGGGCTAGCTAGCTACATGCAGGTCCTCTACCTGGCCCTCTGGGTTCTTCTGCCTGGAAACTCAGGTGCTGCCTTATCTGTCCCCAAATTCTCCCCTGTGGTTGTTTTTGTAGTATTCTAGAGTTAGAGGAAAGCTTTGATCTGAAGGGCTTTAGGACATCTGTGCCTGCCATCTAGCTCCTTCTGTTTGGCACTTGTAGAATAAGATCCAAGGGTTTGAGGGGTGGGTCTGTGAAGACTGTGCATATTCCTCATTTGGCACTTAACCTGTTTAGTTGTTAGTTGTTCCTGGTACTATTAGATCCTTAGTAGTAGACTAGACTATATATAAGTAAAAGACGTGAAAGTGCAGTGAATTTGACTGAAGGTGGAGGTCTGTTCGTGGTTCTTCAGTGTGACAAGAAGCAAGGGATCCAGTTTTTAGGGGGTGGGCTTGACTGCTGGTTTCATAGGAGTTTGTATTTTATGGACGCATAAAATTTCACATTATAGAGAGAAAGCAGAACCTGCCATAGGTAGTTTTGCTAAGTAGGAACTGCTTTTTAAAGTCTATATGTTCTCCCCATTATTTATTAAAAAGGGAAGGTTATTTTAACACACACACACATACACACACACACACGCCCCCCCTCCCTGCAGGAAAAAGATCTCAGTGAAGACAAACTGTTCCCAGATGGAGTACTTGGCAGACTTGAAAGTTTTTCATACAAATTAACCACCCAGCATTTGTGAATCCTTCCCTGGTCCACTTTATATTGGGGTGCATTTGAGATCGCTCACTGATGCCATGGAAGAGCTTCAGGCTGTGTATCCGTGGAGTGCCCTGGAGTGAGATCCGTAGGTCCACCTGCAAGTATTTTGTGACTGCAGAGGTGACACTGGCCTTTTGCTCTCTCTGCTCTCCAGGATTACTATAAGATCATTAAAACACCTATGGATATGGGAACAATAAAGAAGCGCTTGGAAAACAACTATTACTGGAATGCTCAGGAATGTATCCAGGACTTCAACACTATGTTTACAAATTGTTACATCTACAACAAGGTGAGATATGGGGGCCAGTGTTCAGCTGCCCTATACAGGGAGGAGAAGGAGGTGGGTATGTTTGGAGTCCTTGGGCAGGGTGCTGAAGCAGTTGGAGTCTGACAGAGGAGACTGTTAGAGGCAAGGGTTATAGAACCTACAGTCTTGCCTGTGGCTGGCTGTGTTTCTTTTTGAGGGAGAGGGGTGTTGCCATGTTTTACTTCTCAGCCATCCTTGTTAGCTTGAAGCATGTGCTGCTTATGCCATTGGTATTTTTGTTTTTAACTATGTATAGTAGAGAAGGTTGAAAAGGACAGTGACAACTCATTAAAAAGTCCATTTGGGTGATATAAATTGTCAGGAAGAAGGCTACTAAAATGTAGTTGTACAAAGGTATGCTCAAACAGAGAAACATCAGTATGAGAGAGGGGGGGGTGATGGGGCCTCATCTGGAACTGTGGACATAATCGTTACGAACTTGTGGCCATAGAATCAAGTGTCCCCCGATCTTACATGTAGACCTGAAGATTACTTCTTAACCCAATAGCCAAATCTTTCGGCTCGGCTGTGCCATGAAGCCGATCATTTGTTTACAGTTCAGACCACAGATGTGATTAAAACCAACCCTTTCAAATAGAAGGCCCTGGAGGGAGACACTATACAGAACTCAGCTTTTGACCTCTGCTGATGTAGTGGGTAAAATTGCCCAGAAGAGATGGGTAGGTGAGTTTCTTGAAGTTTATTGCATTTTTAAAGTCTCAGCCCTCACCACTAGATTTAAGTAAAATGTGTGCAGATGAGGTTCTCGGTTTAGAGCTGAGTGGGAACAGCATGTTACAGATGCGGGGAGATTGGGGACCCATAAGGCACTGTGAGATAGGCAATAGGCATTGCTTGGAGTCCCAGCGAGCTACCTTGGACGTATACTGGGGAACATGGTTGGAACCCTGCTAACATACCTGTAGCAAGAAATCCTGTGTAATTCAAGTATATCTAGTGAATTGAATTGTGTCAAGAAAAGGTCCCTGTCTGATTGGCAGATTGTTAGATGTTTAAGGCATTAGGATGATTTCTCAGGTGGTCCAGAGCTTAAGAGACTAGAGAGGGAGGTGCTGATTCAGCACATCTGCAGGCCCATGAGACTGTGATGCCGGGTATGGGATTTTGGGGTTCAGCTCGGAGACCCTGAATATGATGCTTCGTGATTTAGGGTAAAGGTAGGTGGCACAGTGTGGGGAAAACTTGGTCTGCTTAGAAAGGCAGGGGGCTTTCTGACCCTCACCCCACTTGTCTCCTCTTCCAGCCTGGAGATGACATAGTCTTAATGGCAGAAGCTCTGGAGAAACTCTTCTTGCAAAAAATAAATGAACTGCCCACAGAAGAAACGGAGATCATGATAGTCCAGGCAAAAGGGAGAGGACGTGGGAGGAAAGAAACAGGTAGGGGACCCCTAGCACTGTTCACTTCACACTGAAAGAGCAAGGAAATGGCTTTATTTCTCCCCAATGTTTGCTCCTCTCCACCTCCAGTGGAGGACTAGGTGTGATAGTTGTTTGGATACGGTGGGGCCAGGTTCAGTGTCGGACCCCCCACAGGATTCCATGAGTGCCTGACCCTCCCCCAAAGTAGAAATAAAGCCCTGCCTTTTTAAAATTATGTGAATTCTTTATCCTGTCAGTGCCATAGATAGTCTCTGCTTTTCCATTTTGGAGAAAAGAAATGAACTTGACCAAAGGCAATTTTAACTAATACCCAATCCTTAGAGCCTTGAGGGTTTGTTTTCTGAATTATCTTAACATGCTGGTGTTGGACCCATGCCTGCTTTTTGGTGCCATGTCTTTGAGTCCACCTTGTCTATGTCCGTGCCCATCCTTGTCTTTGGCATCTTGCTGTTCATAGTTCCATGTTGCAGAACGGTGGCGTTTGCAAGGTGGCTGTGCTGTGAGCTTGTGCTTCTCTCAGGA
Organism: Macrotus californicus; assembly: GCA_007922815.1. Lineage (NCBI taxonomy): Eukaryota > Metazoa > Chordata > Mammalia > Chiroptera > Phyllostomidae > Macrotus > Macrotus californicus. Next base: position 162,133 of record VMDR010000386.1, on the reverse strand, counting down.
GCCAGCTTTCACCTTGCTTTCCACCCTGCTCAGAAGTCGTGGCTTCACGGAAATGAAGGAAGTCAGCTGCCCTGCAGTGCTAGGGGGTAGCCAAGGAGAACTAGTCTTGAGTCACCCCCTAGCCACCAAACCTGCCAAGAGGTGTCTGATGTACTTTCAACTGGGGAGCCCCGCCCTCCCTCCCTGTTACCATGCGTTCAGTCTGCACGTGGGGTAGGTGCGGGGCCTTGTGTGTCCAGGGCCTCCCACACAGCTGCAAGAGAGTCAGCAGCCGACCAGTTTCCCTGTGGCTCAAGGAGGTGGGGGCGTGCCAGGTTCCAGAAGCTTTGACCATGGTTTCCAATGCCTACCCCCTGCTAGGAACATTTACTCAGAGGCAGTGCTTCTGGAACATTTACTCAGAGGCAGTGCTTCTGGGAATGAGAATAGCGCTGCCTGAAGTTGCCAGGAAACATTTTTCCACTCTCCATCGACAGTCCTGGTACTGACTTTCAGCGTGTGTTGCTTTCTCCTTCAGCCCTAGCCTTCCCCACCCCGCTCAGGCCGGGTCTTTGTGCCCAAGTGGGTACTTGCAGCCAGGATTCCTAGGAAATATGGCTGCGCTGTCCCATTACTGTTGAAGCCCCCTGGGCAGGTCAACAGACTTAGCCAAGGTCCAGGGTGTTTGAGCTATTTTCTCAGGCAAATAGTTATGGTGACACTGTGTGTTATGCTCATGAAGATTTGTGTTCGCCACATGTGGCAGTGTCCCCACAAGCTTGGCTTGCATGTATCAGGTACAGCATCTAACCACCAGTCCCTTTTATGTTGGTAGGGACAGCAAAACCTGGCGTCTCTACGGTACCGAATACAACACAAGCATCAACTCCTCCGCAGACCCAGACCTCTCAGCAGAACCCTCCACCTGTGCAGGCCACACCTCATCCCTTCCCCACTGTCACCCCAGACCTCATTGTCCAGACCCCTGTCACAGTGGTGCCTCCCCAGCCACTACAGACTCCCCCACCTGTGCCCCCCCAGCCCCCACCCCCACCAGCCCCCCAGCCCGTGCAGAGTCATCCTTCCATCATTGCGGCCACCCCACAGCCTGTGAAGGTGAGTGTTTCCTTGTGTGCTTGTGTGTGAGGCCTGACCACTGGCAGGCTCCTGCCACCTCAGCTAGCATTCCCCACCCCCACCACTTGATCCATAGCAGTGAGTTTTGCAAGAGATGGTTACCCATCCTTGCCAGTGCTTCGCGCAGTCTGTCCTTACTCCCAGTAGATGGGGGTGAGAATTATGCTGTGTTTAAGTCAGCACAGCCCAGAAGATGCTGCCCCAGAGATTTTATGATGGAGGCACTTCCCCCCTGGGGTTGCTGGCCCCTCTTGTTTCTGATTTAGACCGTGCATGTTGGCAGAGGCTGACTTAATAGTTTCTGAAACATGCCTTCCAAGGTGGCCTGCTGGTAGGCTTGGCTCAAGGGTGGCCGCCCCTGGCATTGAGTAGGAAGCTGCTTTATGAGATTTTATTGGCCTTTGGTGAGCAGATATCCGACTTGGTGGTGCATATTCTCTTGCCCCTGGCAGAGCCTATCCCAGCTACAGAGCAGAGTGGTGGGACAGAGTCTCCTTTTGCTCGGGACGGTTGGGGCCATAGGAAGGACCTGGCCTCAGGAGTGACTTCAAGGGTTCACCTTGCAGGCCACACTCCTGACTGTGCTGTCTTGCTTGTGCTCTTGGCAGACAAAGAAAGGTATTAAGAGGAAAGCAGACACCACCACCCCCACTACCATCGACCCCATTCATGAGCCGCCTTTGCTGCCCTCGGAACCCAAGACCACCAAGCTGGGCCCCCGGCGGGAGAGCAGCCGGCCTGTCAAGCCCCCAAAGAAGGATGTGCCTGACTCGCAGCAGCACCTGGCACCGGACAAGAGCAGCAAGGTCTCAGAGCAACTCAAGTGCTGCAGCGGCATCCTCAAGGAGATGTTTGCCAAGAAGCATGCGGCCTACGCTTGGCCTTTCTACAAGCCCGTGGATGTGGAGGCACTGGGACTTCACGACTACTGTGACATCATAAAGCATCCCATGGACATGAGCACAATCAAGGTGGGTGGGTGGGCAGGCTGGTGCCTATGGGACCAGGGGAGACCCCAGAACTGTGCCCCAGCAGCTCTCTAGGCTCCTCACCAGCCAAAAGGAATCCAGCTCCCCCTGCTGGGAACTGTAGGGACATGCTCCCAAACAATGTGGCAGTCTTGGTCACAGACAGCAATGCTGTCCCCAGGTCTCAGGAGGAGCCCTCTTTGGCCTTGAGTCCCAATGCCTACTGGCACCTTGCATATGGTAGATACTCGGAGAGTGTGGGGGTTGTTGACTTTGTCAGACTCTGTCATGGGGTGGGCCTTGCTGTCTTCTCTCAGTAGGAGGCACACGACAAGTACTGGCATTTCCACTGTCATATTCTGAGGCCTTTGGTTTTATTTTAAGTTTTTTCTGCATTTTTCTTCTGAAAGTGGGAATAAGCTTGCCCAAACATGGAGTGGGCACAGCGGGGGAGAGTGCTCTGCTCTTTTTGACCAGTGTTCTGTCTTGTATCACCAAGACAAGTGCACACCTGGTCAGAACTGGACCCAGTCCTCCCTTTTTTCAGTTCTGGCGTAAGCTCTGCCTTTGGAGTCTGTGTTCACCCTTAGTCAGGCACAGTGACCCCATGGGTGGATTTGCATTCTAACAGAGCACTTTGTGGCCCTGAGAATTGCTGTTGTTTTTTTGTCCACCTGACACTGAGAACTAGGATGTTGACCTCTCAAGGGTTCTGACCTCTTGTTGGTCTGGGGTAAACCCCAAGCCCCTGAGGCAACAACTTACTCCCCCTAGCAACCCTCCCTGTTGCCATCTCCCGCCCACAGAGGCAGACACAGCCTGTCTTGTCTTTTCAGTCTAAACTGGAGGCCCGTGAGTACCGTGATGCTCAGGAATTTGGTGCCGATGTCCGATTGATGTTCTCTAATTGCTACAAGTACAACCCTCCTGACCATGAGGTGGTGGCTATGGCCCGAAAGCTCCAGGTGAGGCTCTGGGAAGCTCCTGGGCAGGCCAGGCCTTTGCGGCTCTTGGCAGATTTTATCTCTAGCCTCCTCATCAGTCACTTGCTTTGGTTTAATGCCACATTGCTTTGGAATAGTGGACTCAGAATAACACCTACATTTCACATTGGGATCATTTCATTAGAATTAAAGCAGGGGGGTTGGTTTAGGTTTTGGTCTCGGACATTTTGGGTTTTGTTTTGGGGTGTCCCGTTGAAAGCCTCCCCCCACCCCCTCGCCTGCATTTGGTTACCCTTGGTCGGAAGAGCGTGTGTGCTATGCATGGCCCAATCTCTTCTGCAAAACAGACCTGTCTCAAGTCAGCGGGGGACACTCTTGCCAGGTAGACACATTATCACAGTTGTGAGCTAAAGTAGCTGCTTCACTGTGGACATTTCTTCACTATAGCCCTGAAGCCTTGGTTTGCCCTCCAGCTGCAGGGCAGCTGCTTCTAGAAGTTTCTGTGTCCACGATGCCCTAATGGATGGGGTCCATGTTCCCTTCACATGGATCCTGGACTGTGCACACTGTAGATGTTGGGGGGAGGGTGGGGCAGATTACAGTATAAATCAACCCCATGTTCTTATTTTTTTTTTAAGGGAAACATATCTAAATATCAACAGTTATCTTTGACTTAGAAAGATGAGGGGTTAAAAATTATGGAGAATAAAAGTCAATATTTAGTACTGTTATAATCTGTCTTTTTTTTTTTTTTTTTTTTTTAATCTTTACAATCATACATACAAGACTCCAGGTTGCTTCTGCTTTCAGGGTTAGCCATAGCAGGCGGTGGGCTAGGCTACCTGCCAGCACTAGGTACAGATGCTCTGGCTGTAGCTGAGGTCTATTTAGCACATCCCACATCTCACCCACATCTAGTGGCTGGATGGAGCTTCCTCACACTTGGCTTTTCCAGCTACCTGTGAAATGCTTCCAGGGCAGAAGTCAGGACTTGCAAAGACGTTGGCAACTTGTGGGTCTATACCAGTTAAAGGTCACCTGACTCCTGCTGCTCATCTGCCTTCCAACTATGTTAGCTCTGCATGTTGTTTCACACTCACTACCATAGTGTCTCCCATCTTTTCACGGGAGCCAAAGCACAGTCTCCCTTGTTCTTTACCTAGGCCCCTGACCAAGTCAGGGGCTGCCTTGGGTCCAAAGGATGTGTTCTGAGCACTTGGGATAGAAAAAAGTCTTGTTAGTGTGGACCTGGCTATTGGTATTTAAACACATAGTCAGACTTGAAGGTTTTTAATTTCTACTGCTGTTTCTTAATTTTATTTTGTTTTAGGTTTTCAAAGTGCAAGAGGGCTTTCTTTACATTGCTGCTGGTTCACCAATTTAGCATCCCAGGAGCTCAGGCTTTATCATTTTACTGCAATTCTCATACATGGTCACCAGATGGCAGTGGTGCCCTCGGTGCTGCACCTTGGAGAGAGAGAGAGACACACACACACACCCACCCCACCCCCCACCCCACCCCAGAACTAAGTGGCAGCCGGTTCTTTTGCGCTGGTTGATACCTACACTCTTTATTTGCCTACACTCTTTATTTGCCCTTATGCAAACAGATAAAACAAGTTCTTTGCCAGCACCAAAGATTGCTGTTTTGAGCAGTTGTATTTTCAAAAGAAGAAAGTATCCTCCTCTAATATATTCTGGCTTTTTGTCTTCCTAATTTTTGTGCCTGTTTTACATGTGTTTTGTTTTTTAATTTAATTTTATTGTTATTCTTGGAGTGGCATGAGCATGCCTAAACATGGGATTTACCTATAGTGAAGCCACTGATAACATTTGCCACACAGCAGCTTCTTTCTAAACATTGACCCCAAATACCAGGCTGGGGTGGATGGGGCAGTACGTAGGTGAGCAGCTCAGCGTGGGACCACCCCCACCCCAGTCTGCTTTGCCTGCTGCAAGGTGTGGGTCATCTTATTACTGAAAGTTACATACCAGGAGGAGGAGGAGGGTCTCTGTTGAATGGCAGAGTTAAAGTGGAAAGCTCCCTGTGTTGGTTTCTCTCTGGAAGACAGTTCCTGTGTTGGTGGCATTTGGGGCTTTGTTTTCTTCTTTCTCTCTAAGCTCTCCTGGATCAGCATGGTTTAGATGGTTGGATTCCTCAGCAGGGAGAGAAAGGAACAAAGCCCCAGCCCTTGTTTGCCACTGTAAGAGGTCTTGGGACCTATTGTCTCTTGGTTAGGCAGTACCCAGGGACTGGGATTTACCTGGGAAGTACGATGTGGCAAAGGGTCTACTTTGCTTTCCTCTTGCAGCCTCTAAATTCTGGGCTTTGTAGCCATGGTCACAAAATCCTGGGCTTGAGGCTTCCTAAGGAGCCAGGGGTGGCTTGGAACAAGAGCTGCTGGTAGTGCTGCCCTGTATCCTCTGTTTTGTTGTGAAGTGACTTAGGAAGTTTAGTTTCTATGTGAATTACCAGTTTATTTTAAGAAAAGTGCAAATTCAAGGTAGTGTGAAATTGTTTTATAGTAAAAAAAAAAAAATTGAACTGGAAAGTACTGGGATCCTGCATTAGATCCCAGAAACATGAAGCTTTTGAGGGGTGGGTGTATACCTGAGTATCTTCCACTCATGGCTGCATCCCCAGCACCTGACGTCTAGTGGGTCTCCTGGTGACTACATTCCATCTCTTCCTGGCCTCTGTGCCTTGGGTATGGCCAAACCCCATAGCAATATCCAGGCTTGGCTGGGAAGGAGCTGGGCCTCGCTGTCACCTGAGGGCCTCCAATTACACTTGCATTAGGTCAATTTACTTCAGGGTCATTAGGCACTGTGACCTCCCAGCATCTAAACATCTCTGTTTCACTAAAAGGGGGAGGGCATGCTCCCCCATGAATCTGATAGCCTAGTGTAAATGATCCTGGTCAGCATTCTAGTGAGAAGGAGGCATTTGCTCTGAAACTAGTGTGGTTTGTTAATGCAAAGAATCGTAATGTGGCCCAGAGTCTCCAGGTGACAGCATGCTGGTTAGGGAAGCTGGGTCTACCTTGAGACACACCAGAACGAGTGCTGCCTCACATTTTCAAAGCAGCTGCAACCTGTGGGAAGAAACAGGGACATTCTTATGGCAAGGGTAGTGCTGCCTGGCAGCTAGCAGGGGAGTCTGAGCCAACAAGTGGCACGAAGCAGTCCTGCTTTTAGTAAAAAGTCACCTCCCAGCAGCATTGAGTGCTGGGCACTGCCTGCTATTCTCCTGCCTTCGTGGGATCCTGATGCCCTGACACCTTCTTGGACACACTTCTCTCACTTCTCTTGGCAGTAGGCCTAAATCTTCCAGATGTTTTTGGGTCACCCAAGGGCCTAAGCCTGCCCACATCCAGGATACTGTGGGACAGAGAGGGTCTTTTTCACTGCCCCACTGGGGTCTCTGCTCTGGTATGAAGTCCCCCCTCCCTGGCAGCCAGGGTGGTGGTCTCTGGTTACTCTGTCTTTTCTATGACCCTTAGACCTGCTTCAGGATTTCTCTCAATAGATTAGAAAGGTGTTGTCCTAGTACTTAACAGCAAAGGTGCTCAGACAGGAGAGCCCAGGCCTTGCTGGAGAAGGAGCTGCTTTGGGAGGCAGCACTGGGTGGCCTGGAGGGGAAGGGATAGTAACCACAGTTCTATGGGATGCCTGCCCTGCTTTCCCAGGGGAAAACTTGAAGCTGTGTTTCCCGAAGGCTTCTAGAGCTGTCTGTCAAGTGTGCTCCAGTTTGAAACAGCAGTCTTGGAGCTCAATCCCATAGTCCTCCTGGGCCTCCTGGGCTACATTGCTCTCTGGCAGATCAACTCACACTTGGGGGAAGACCCCTTTCATCCTGTAAGATATGTTGAATGACTTACACTAGGCTTAAAGCAGGCCCCAAAGTCCTGGTGGGAAGCCAGCGCTGTTCCTTCCACTGCTGTCCTGTCCTGAGTCATCACTGGATTTACTATAATGAAGTCCTTGAGGTAGGGAGGGACCTGCCAGCTAGTTAGTGAGGCAGCACGTAGCTGGACCCCTCAGGTGCCCAGGTTCCATACCCTCACAGTCCCATCAGATTCCTGGATTTTAGAGTTGGAGGGTTTGCGTCTCCTGGGGTGGAGGATATCAAGTTCAGTAGTCCTGTGGCTTCTGCTCAGGTTGCTTACGCCTCACAAAGCTGGCACCCTCCTGTAGCCTGTTCTCATCAGCCCCACACCTGCTATACTGTACTTTTCTCACCTTCCCTGGTATGTCTTGGAGACACTTCAACCACTGACATGGCTCTGCTCAGCTGTGTGCCCCAGAAGTGATCTGATGAAGGGGGAGGCAGACACAGACCCATGCCTGCTGCAACGGCGGCTTGGTTCCTTCACTGGCTGAGGGCTCTGTGCTGGGTGCACTTTCACTGCAGGGCCTTTGCACATGCTATTTACTTTGCTTGGTATGCTCTGTAAAATTGCAGACCTCACCTGTTCCCTGCAGGAATGTGGACTATAGGTGGGCAGAGCCTCCTGTTCTGCCCACTGTTATGTTCTGTTACTCACTCCTGGTATGCAGAAGCTTCCTTTAGGATGTGCTGATGGAGCACCAACCTGATGGGAGCCTTAAGCACTCTTTCTGTGGATCCTGTTCTCACCCCACTATTTATCAAGGATCCCTAGACTGATGTCCTCAGTGGGCGGCTACCTCCTGTGCTTTGTGTCCCCTGTCCGAATCTGGATGGTGTGTGAGGACCACCTTTTTCTCAGTGTAGGATTTGAGAGAGGAGGATTGGGATTGGTGTCAGGACCTAGCCAGCTTCTTGGCTTAGTGGCATAGAGTTACTATTGATCAAGTTCTCTGACCCTCCCACTTGCTTCTTGTTGAGTTGACCTCAGCAGCCAGTGAGGCTCTGGTGACACTGGGCCACAACCTGGCTACTCTCCACCCATGTGTCTGGGGACCCAGCAGCCCTGACGGGCCCAGCTTTCCCCACCCACACCTCCCCACCCCCCAGGATGTGTTCGAGATGCGCTTTGCCAAGATGCCAGACGAGCCTGAGGAGCCTTTGGTGTCTGTGTCCTCCCCCGCGGTGCCACCCCCCACCAAGGTTGTGGCCCCACCCTCATCCAGTGACAGCAGCAGCGATAGCTCCTCGGACAGTGACAGCTCAACTGATGACTCTGAGGAGGAGCGAGCGCAGCGACTGGCGGAACTCCAGGAGCAGGTGAGGGCACAAGCATCCCCATCCCCAGTCTCCTGGAATCCATGGACCGGGCAGTTTCCCTAGAGGTCTCACAAGATGGTTGTGGCTCTGAATCCTGGCAGGAGCAGAATTCCAGTGGTGCCCTTGTGAAAGGTCACAGGCATATGAACATATGTATTCAGCATGTGGAGGTGGAGAGACACGGCTGTTCTTCGGGCAGAGGCAAGGCTTCTGGATCTTTCCAGTGTCTGGAAGGAGGCCAAGCTAGATTTTTTCGTCTCTCCTGGGGCTGCATGGTTGCTCTCTGCTCCCTACAATCTCACCATTAGGTCCTTAGTGCCAACATGTGTTCGCACCCCTGCCCAGTCTCCTAGAGATCCTCATCCTGGGTCCAGGATGGCCAGAGGGGCTTAGCATCTGTCAGTTTAGGTGGCTCCTCTGGGCAGCTTTGGAGTCCAGGGCCTGGGTGGGCATGAGCACTTTGGAAATCTGATGAGGTGGCAGGTCACAGAGCTTGTACCAGCCCCCTCCTTCATCCCTGGGCCCTGATGCTTGGGGTTTCTGACCAAGACCAGGGTGACAGGCGTGTGTTTTGCCTGTATGCTTCGTAGCTCAAAGCCGTGCACGAGCAGCTTGCAGCCCTCTCGCAGCCCCAGCAGAACAAACCAAAGAAAAAAGAGAAAGATAAGAAGGAAAAGAAAAAAGAAAAGCACAAAAAGAAAGAGGAAGTGGAAGAGAATAAGAAAAGCAAAGCCAAGGAGCTTCCTCCCAAAAAGACCAAGAAAAACAACAGCAGCAACAGTAACACAAGGTCTGTGCCACCCGAATGCCCTGATGGGGACATAGCCTGCCCCAGTCATGGGGTGTGATCACCTCTGTCCTTCTCCCAGGGATGAGCCTCTGGCAGTCACCAGCTTTGGGGAGGGAGGGAGGATGATAGGTAGCATAGCACAGATGGCAGGGACAGGCCACAGCAACCCCCATTTCCTGTGAAGATCAGCAGGGTGGAGATGTGGTGGCCCCTCAACCCCCCAGTGAAGAAGTAGAATGAGTGTCCAGCTTCCCAGGGCACCTATGCCTGACGGCGTCTGCATTGTTCCTTCGTAGCAAGAAGGAGCCAGCACCTGTGAAGAGCAAGCCCCCTCCGGCATACGAGTCAGAGGAGGAGGATAAATGCAAGCCTATGTCCTACGAGGAGAAGCGCCAGCTCAGTCTGGACATCAACAAGCTCCCGGGTGAGAAGCTGGGCCGAGTGGTGCACATCATACAGTCAAGGGAGCCCTCACTTAAGAACTCCAACCCTGATGAGATTGAGATTGACTTCGAGACACTGAAGCCATCCACCCTGCGGGAACTGGAACGCTACGTCACCTCCTGTTTGCGGAAAAAACGGAAACCTCAAGGTGCCCTTGGGTCCCCCCGGGGCTTGGGGGTGTCCCAGCCAAGGGAGGGTTGACCATGCTGCTTACCCCGCCTTTCTGTCAGGGAGGCCCCTGTGGGAATCTCAGGCGACTGTCTTTCAGACTCGGCTTTTTCTCTGATGATAAAATCTGTGTCCTTGACATGACACCTCTGGAGGGTTGTCACATGGCACTGAACCCTAGGCTGTCAGTGCCTTTCTGCTGGTTGCCATCTGGGGCCCACCTGCACGTTGGTGTCCTAAACCTTCCTCTGAGCAGCCTCTACCATTGAGTCTCTCCCCGCCTACCACCACCACCCAAAAAAAAAGGCCACACGCACACACCCGCTTTGGTCCCTCTGAGGGTTGAGTCTGGGAGAGGCCTTAAGGCAGCTCTGCACTTGCCTGCCAGTCTTCTTTATCTCAGGGTGGCCCTTTTCTGGGTCTTCCAGGCAGCCCTTTTGTGTTACAAGTGCCTCATCTTGGCTCAGCTTTTGTCTTAAGACTGGTAGGGCTTAGGATTCCTCTCAGCACATTGTACATAGTCTTCATCCCAGTCTAGACTGACTACAGGGGTCTTGGGGTCCTCTTTACCCACTGCCTGGAAAGTTGCTGAGGGAGCCCTAGCCCTTCAGAGGGAAAGCCCTCTTGCCTGCCTCTTAATCCTGATGAACTCTGTAGAGGGTTCTGAGAGATTGGCTGTGGAGGGGAACACGGCAGCTTGAAATTCCAGCATAAGCTGAGTTTTTGGCTAGCAGGCAGTAGGCTGACATCTTAATACTGGGAAACATGGGGCCGATTAGAGTTTGGGATACCACCAGGAGCAGTTCTCTGGCTCATAGGGTAGAGGCTACCATCAGGCCCTTCCTCCAGAGGTATACCTGGGTTAAGAGCAGCCTCCAGCTTGGGCCCTGCCTGACGCAGTTCATGTTGCTTTACTGCAGCCGAGAAAGTGGATGTGATTGCTGGCTCCTCCAAGATGAAGGGCTTCTCATCCTCGGAGTCTGAGAGCACCAGCGAGTCCAGCTCTTCTGACAGTGAAGACTCCGAAACAGGTTAGGGTCCTACTTTTAGCATCGTTACACATCCGCATGTATTCAAACTAGTCGTCCTATGTCCCAGTTGTTAGAGACAAGATATGATGGTCATAAGAACTATTCAGCCACCATATTAACATTCTCACTGGAGTAGTGGGTAGTCCGGCACCCTGTTCTCTCCCTCATGGCCCGGGCTAAGAGGAGGGTATTGATACTGTAGGGCTGGGGTGTGGGGTGCTGGTGGAGACGTTGGGTGTTGAGGCCCAGGTGTTGGCACTGATTCTGGTGTAATCATGCCCAGTCTGTCATCTTCCCTGCATCACAGTCACATACAATATGGCTATCCCGGGTGATATGCTTTGGTAGGGGTGGAGCTACCTACTGTCGGTTCTTTTGTCACCAGGCTCAGGGCACTGCCATCCTCCCCAGAGCATGCTCACTGCTGTGTTTGCAGCTCCTATGTCTGCTCACACTTGGACCTGCGTGTCCTGTGCCTCTTAACCGTCCTCGTCTTTGTGCTCCATGGGTCTGCACGTATGCCCCACATGAGCAACAGCTTGAGAATGGGAGGTGGGTCGGTGGAAATGCTGGGAGCTGCACAGTGGTGGGGAGAGGGCCTTTCTCCAGCTGTGTGCTTTCCTGATGATACTCTGGACCAGACTGGCCCAGAGAGGCTAGAGAAGCAGCCTGGGGACCAGACTGTGCTGTAAGGTAGAGCCAGCCATTTCCATTGGCTAGCCTCTGGAAGGTCTAGTTCAATCAGCTGAGCAGACCTGTAGATTGCCTGAGAGCTGGTCCTGGGGGCCTAAGCATGTCGCTCCAGGCAGGCAGCAGTGTGCATGTCCATAGTGGGGAACATGTGTTTGGGCAACGAAGCGTGTTCTTTCATGGACCTGTCCTGTCTCTGGTATTTTATTCTGACTAAATGAATTATAAGCTCTATTTAACCATTTCATGTAAATAATGTGACCTGGTGAGCAGCTGGGAAGAGTGATGCTGCTCCGAGGTGTGCATGCACAGGTTCTTGTGTGTACTCAGCCTGCTTCTGGGGACTAGGGGGCTCTGGACCTTGTCACTGTTCCTCATTCCTATTACAGTAAGGGCACCAGACTTCCAAAGTGAGTGGAGGGCTCACCTATGGAGGGGTAGGGAGGACACTGAGGGCTTCTTCAGGACTCCAAATAAATTCTGGATTACTTTATTTTTAGTGGGCCCAAATGAGACAGAATTCACTGACGTATCCAGTTTGCTGGCTGCCTCTGTCACCACCCTTGACCCGTTTTTTTCTTCCTTTCTAAGCCTCAACCCCACCTCCCTCACAGCTTTTTTTAATCCATCTGCCAGCAGGGGGTGCCATGCCTCTATGCCTGCCCAGAAGGGTTGCCTTGCCAGACTGCTGCCCTCTGCAAGGTGAAAGGCTGTATTCTTGGGTTCAATTAGCATTCCTGGTAGCAGCTGACTTCTCATTTTGGGTGCCAGCCACACCTTGGATTTACCTTCACTCTGGAGTTCCTAGTGGGCTGCTCCCTCTAGGGGTTTCACAGCCTTTCTCCTAACCAGCATGGTCAAAAGAAAACAGCACAGACTGAAAATGGCATGGAACCTGGTCATTAAAACAGGGCAGCTTAGCTGAGGGTGAACTGCTTTTGCTGATGTGGCACCTTAGGGGGTTTGTGACTATGTCTTTTGCCCCTGGCCCCCAAGCTCGGCAGGACAGCTTCAGGGCTCCTGAGTGCCCTGCTTGCTTCTGTCTTTGTGGGGTGGCCGTGACAACATTTCCAACAGCTCTTTGCTGCTGCCAACATGTTTTTCTTTATTTTTTCCTCTTTTAAATGAATTGGAAAGATTGTGCAACAAGTAATCTGAGAGTCCTGGGAACAGCTGTCTTGGCGGGAAGGAGGGTAAGATTTACGACGTCTGAGCTGCTGGTCTGCAGGCCCCGGGCTCTGGCAATTCGGCGGACTCCAGCTTGTCCCTCTCCCCATGCACCCTCCCCACCTTGGGTTTTGTAAGACTTCCTTTTGTCTTTGTGGTCCTGGTTTTTTCTTTCCCATCAGTTTGCACTGGAGAGCTCTGTCATGGGCCAGCAGGGGCTTCTGCTCTCAGGAAGGACCCACCCTGTGGGTTTGCTCCCTGTGCTTCAGACACACTGGGTTTCAAGGTGGGAGCCTGTGACCCTGCACCACTGACTACAGCCATTGCCACCCAGCCCTCACAGGAAACTGCACTCGCTTCCCCACAGCTCTTCCCAGCGGCTGCTGATGCAGCCAGGCAGCCAATTTCTGCAACCAGTTACAGGTGGTTCTGCCTTGGTGGTGGTGGGGGGCAGTGTCAGGGTGAGGGGTGAGCATTAGAGGTATTTTCCTTGGTCTCTTGGAACTTAAATTGCTTTTCCCTCCTTGTTCTTGTGTTTCCATTTGGATTCAAGCCAAAATTCCTGAATGGGCCTATTTTTGTCAGTTGTATTAAGTAAGGGTCAGTTCTGCCGACACAGCCCCAAGACAAGAATCACCAAAAGAAACCGAACAGAGGCCCTAAATTGGGGTTGGGGGTTGTTAGTGTGGACCCCTTCTGGCTGCTGTTCACAGACAAGGATTCCGATGACAACTCAAGCCACGGGGCTTGTCCCCAGGGTCATGTTGCAGTTCATGGAAGCAGTGTGCTCACAGGATGGGGGGTGGGGGGCAGACACTGCTTTCCCAGTCCAGTCCTAGGTTACCATGTGTTCCCCCGCTCGGCAACACACAGTGCTATTGGCCTGTTCCACCACATTCTCTGAAGCCAGCTCTACTTAGGTTGTGGTCTTTGGTTTAAAAAAAAAAAAAAGAAAGAAAATTCTGGCTACAGTTTTGATCTACTTGAGGGTTTAGTATTAGGACAGGGTGGGTACAAGTGAGCCAACATCCCACTGCCCCTAAGGCATCTGTAGACCTTAGCTGGGCAAGCTAAAAGTGCCCTGATTCCTCCTTTCTGCTGCTGTTTCAGGTGGGCTGTGGGCAGAGCTGTGGCCTCCCTGTTACCAGTGCTGGGATCCTGTCTACCTGCCTTATAGGGCCAGGGATGTCCCAGGAGTCTTGGTCCTGCTTCTCTCCATCACATTGCTGGTGCCTGGCTCTTTCCAGCTAGTGTCCCTCTTAGGAGCAACCCCCTGTTCCTAGCTACCTAGGCTGGGACCCGGGTTCAGGGAAGTTTGAGATGGTTCTTTTGGACTTGACCTAGTCTTCTAGTTTCAGTGGGCGCACACTCCCGCTATTTTAGTCTCCTTGTTTCCTTTTCCCAGGATTGGAGCATGTGGATATTTTTTAATAGCTCCAGAGAAGAAAGGAATGCTTCATGTTTTGGAAAGATTTGAGCTGGAAAGTGCAGATGGAGGCCATGGGGCATTCTTCCCAGACAGCTAGCCTCAGCTTCTGACCCAGGGGGTCTCTGAGGGACTTAGTTCCAGTCTGTTCTGGAGGCCTGGTGCTGTCCACTCCAGAGGTGTGCCACTTTACTCTCAGGGACAGGGGAGGGGCCCCTGGTGGGGGTGAGAGAATAGGCAGAGGCCTAGAGGGCGGAGCTGCAACCCGTCTGCTCACACTGCCCGGTGACCCCTCATATACCCACATGCAGTTGGTGGGATTCTGGGGCGGAGCTAGCCTTGTGGAATGTGCCCTGAGTGAGAGGCTGGCCAGTGGGCGGGTTTTTCCCATGCGTGCCCTGAGGGACCATGGGAATGCAGTCAGTGTCAGTGCATCCGTGACTTCAGCAGAGGCATCTGCTGCTGTGTGGGTGGGAATGACCCCATGCCGCTCCCTGGTCAAGGGGAGCTGAATTCCATGCCCTGGAAAAAGAGGATGACTTTCCTCCTCAGCCTGTTTTATTTTATTTTATTTGTTCCCCCTTAACAGTGTCTGTAACTGATTTCTGTTTTTATAATTTCTTTTTTGTTACTCGGGGTTTATAGGAATGCAGAAATGAGGTGTTAGCTGTAAGTACAACTCCTGAGAGCCCCTTTTTTTCCCTCCACCCAAGTCCTAAGGGAGGAGTGAATCACCTTCCTGAGATGCAGCAAAGCAGACCCAGGGGGATAAGCTTAGAGTCAGTGGGGCCTGGTGGCATAATACAGCAGGCTGGTAGGGCAGGTGAGTAGAATAAGCAGAGAGGCCTCTCACGTTCAAAGACTGATAAAGGAGATGCTCTTGTGAATGTGGGGTACACATTACTGGAAGCAGTTCTCTCTAGAAGCATAAACAAGCTTGGGTGGTTTTGGAGACATCCATGGCCCTTCTAAGGGGAAGGAGGGTTTGTTTCTGCTCTCAGCTGGCCAGGCTGAGGCAGGGCTTCTGGGCTCCAGTGCTGTTCTCTGGTGCCTTGTTCAGCGAGCAGGGCATAGGAGGCCGACTAGGTCTGCAAGTTCTTCTGTTCTTGTGACTTGGAACGGTACATTCCACACCATTTCTCTCACACTGGTTTCTCTCTCCCTCTATGTAGGTCCTGCCTAATCATTGGACACGGACTCTTAATAAAACGGTCTTCAGTTCCAGATTCCTTCCCAGCAAGCTCTAGCTTAAGTCCATTTTCTTCTGTGAAAGGGACAGGACTCCATCAAGTTATGGAATTCCTCAGAGCCTGGGCCTGTCCCCAGGGTGCATTAGTCATGTCCATCAGAGCAGCACACGCCTAGTCCCGCCTCCGGGAAGGCTGCCTTGCCTGGCTGGCCGCCCGGGCCTCCTGTGTACAGACTGCCTGGCTGTCCCACCCAGCCTCCCTGGTCGTCTGGGTTCCTCTGGGTGGGTGACATCACCCAGAGAGTGATGACAATCTCCCTGCACATGGCATGGGTGTGGGTGCTGCTCTGTGTGCAAGGCCCCATCAGAAGTATGTTTTCTCTCTCTCCCTTCATCTTTTTCTGGGACTCAGGATCCTAACCACTTCCCTCCTGGACCTGGCAGTGACATTTCGCCCAGGGGAGATCTCATTCAGCCTAAGGAAGAACACACATTTAGAGCTTTCCCAAGTGAGGAATGGTGGCTGTTCCTTAGCACACCTTCTATCTAGTGGCTCACGTGACTCCCATCACCCGGAGGCTATCACCAGCCACAGCTGACTCAGCCCCCTGGGGTCTGTCCATTTTCGTTGTTCCCATTGTTGCCTGTTGGGCATTTTTCCGACTTCTTTTCCTCTTCTGCTAAAGTCGCTTAGGGGAAGGACCCCCTGGGCTGCCTCTGTCCCTCTGTCCCTCCCAGGTGAATTAGTAGCACGCTGCAGTGGGGCCAGTCCCTGGTGAGGGCATTTGGGGAGGAGGAGGATCAGCTGTGTAACCAGCTGACCTGCCCCCAGGGCATCAGGGTCTGGGCTAGTGGGTAAGAAAGGGCTCTCAAAATCCAGAGCACTGGACTAGTCAGCAATGAGGGCGTCAGAGCCCTTGAGGCCAGATCTCTGCACACCTGTGAGGGATGTGGCCAGTGTAGGCAACCTTCTGGTTTTTAGTCCCCTGGAATAATGGCAGCTGCTGGGAGTTGGACAGGCCAGGGAGGCCGCATCATAAAGCTCTCTGAGAGGCTTTTTTGCTCTAAAAATAAATATCAGCCCTTTTTTGGTCATGAATCCAGCATCTCAGCAGAAAACTGCCTGATGTGAAAAGTCCTCCACGGAGCAATATCTGCCTTTAAGGAAGCTATGTTTTTTTTAAGTGTAGTTTGTACATAATTCAACTCTTGGCCACCTGCTGGCATCTTGGAGCCAGCCTTCTCAAACGGGAAGCAGGCTTGAAGAGGTGCAGTTCACCGTCAGCAGGCCCAAGTAGCTGTGACTGCCTCAGACTGGCCTGGGCCTTGGGTTTTAGCTCTAGCCCAACACCCCAGCCTCTAGGGTCCTGCTGTGATGCTCAGAGTCCCAGGCTGCTCTCTGGTCCTCTGACCAGTTGGCTTCCACTCAAGCTCCATTTGCCAAACAGACTATTTTGGGTTGCCCTTTGGCCTGTGCCTGATGCGTTGCCAGTGCAGCTTAGCCTAGCTGAGGCCAGGGGGCTTCATGCCCAGAGATTCCCAAAGGACAGTTGTGAAGCAGCTAGCATTGTCTTTCTGGGAATATTCTGCCTACTTGGAACAAATGGCAGCCTGGATTCCCATAGTGTCGGCCTGTGCCTCACCCCTTCACATACACTTATACATAGGCTGTAGCTGCAGGCTGTAAGGTTTTTGCACCCCTGCTGTTCAGGGATCCTGTCCTTGCCTGTAGGTTTTCCACCTGGCAGAGAATTTGATCTTAAGACTCGAGCCTACTATATGTGCTCAGTGCCCCAGGAACAGACAAGAGGGCAATGCCCACTCCTTATTGCAGACCCCTGTGCTTGGAAAGTAGAAGGTGCCGGCTGGGCCTCAACTCACCAGTAGGCTTCGGGGCCTGAGGAGTTGCTGAGGGATAGGAGGCCAAGTTATCCACTGGCACCAAGACTCCCTAGTTCAATTTAGGGGTTCCACACCTGTTTCCTGCCTAACCCTCCATCCTGTCTCCGTCCCTTGATTTGGGGGGTGTGGGAGGAGGAATCAGTGTTTTAATCAGATTTTACAAAAACTTTTTAATTCTTTGTACAATTACCATCCTATGTAAAGATGACATTTGTGTTGAGTTCAAGATTTTCATGGAATAAAGATCGCACAGTCTTTGAGGCCATCTTCATGGAACCCTTTTTAGAGAGTTTTGTGTGGGGGTGTCTTGGGGCTGGTGTGTTGTGAAGCTGTGAACTTCTGTCTTGTCTTCCTTCCAGTCACTCCAACATGAGACTTGGGCCACATGAGCCAGATAGGCTCTTCCAAACAGGTTCCAGCACCTTTGGTTCCCAACATTGGTCCTTTTAGTCCTCTGGTCCTGGGACTATCCTTTGCGTCAGCAGTGCCACGGATCCCTGGGGTACTCCCAGTAACCTTTCCACGGCAGCTGAGATTTGTTCCTTGGAACCCCCAGTACCCCATTGCACTTTGTCCCCACAAGTTGTACTCTGGGCCTCTGCTCAGAACCTAAGGAGAGTTAATGAGGACTCAGAGCTACTGTCCCTCTGTATGGTGTGAAAAACGAGTGCTTCCTCAAGTCTGTAAGATGACAGGCTACTCTGAACCTGCCCAATCTTCCCTCTCTCCATGACACAGTGTCTTCTGGTCAGAATTTACCCCCGGCCCCTTTCCACAGACCCGCCCAAAAGCATGCCCAGTGTATGAGCGAGCAGCTTCCTCCAGCCCACCTGGACCTGCCATTTCTGTTAATGAAATTGACAGCTGGGAGAGGATCCTGGCTGGAGCACCCACACCTCTTGCGCTTCCTTGGTGGCCTCTCAGCACTGAGCTTTTCCCCCAGCACATGCAGGGTCCCTTTGGTTCTGGGCCTCCAGCATCTTCAGTACAATGCTTCCCCTTACCCCTCACCCCTCACCATGGAGCTGCCAGACCATATGGATTTGATCCTGAAAGCCCCCTAAACTGTCCCCTTTTGTATGTCTCACCCACAATAGTGGCCCTCTCCCCAGGTTTCCTACATGACCCAGAGTCCTGAGCCCTGTATCCTGGAATTTCTAGTGTTGCTGGGCTTATAATTCTCAGGTCCCATGTTTCCCAGTTGCCGCCATTTGTATGAGGACAAATGTCTAGCTGCTGACAACTGTGTTGCTGTCTTGTCTCTCGCATGGAGTGGTGAGCTCTTGCAGGGCACCAGGTCCCATATCCCTTTGGGTGGCACATGGCACCCTGAGGCCATGCTGTGCACCTCACAGAACCTTAGCACAGCCCTTCATGAAGCGACTGTGAGTGGAGGTAGCCCTGCTTTGGGCAAATCCTGTGTCTTCTGATCCCAGCAGCAAGAGCCAGCACCCTGGCAAAGGGGCTCAGGGACTGCCAAGCAAAGGTGACGAGAGTCCACAAGACACTGGGGGTTCTACTTCCCTCCTGGCAGTTGGCAACTTCATCATTTCCTAGCCTGTGTGCACCAGCTGGGCCTCTCTCTCTCTCAGGTTTGCATGCCGGTGGAGTTTGGCGAGGGGCATCCAGCTGGCAAGTTCCTTGGAGTGAGGATAAGGGGGCATGCTGGCTCTTGCGCACTCCTCACAGATGTGTCCACACAGAGGCAGCAACAAGCTGTCAGCCTCTGAGGAGCCAGGGCACGTACTGTCTTCTCCCTGCAGCACGTCCACTGTGTCCCAATACTGAGCTGCTCTCGAGGCTACTCCTGAGAGGAAGGAGAAGCTGGCAATGGCATTGAGCATCTCCCTGTTTGCTCTTGGTAGTCCTGGGGAGACGCTGCTCGGCCTGCCTCTTTCTTTCCCTCTCTTAAAGTACTCGCACTGTGACCTTTCCACATCAGCACTTTCCTCCCCTGTCCCATGGCTCTGGGCCAGACCTTGGCCCAAACCCATGCCACTGTCTCTCTCACCACAACTCAATGTATTTGCTCCCCCTGGGGGGATGGGAAGGAGTGCACCTCGGAGGTCAGTGCCATTGGAGGCAGCTGTGTGACCTAGGGCAAGCCCCTTAACTTGGGAGCCTCACTTTGCTCATCTTTCAAGTGGATATCATTTCGAACACCATGGTGGTTCCAAGACAGAGCAGATTGCGGTGCAGACACTCAGCTTGCCTTAGTGATCTCTCACCAGAAAATAGGGGGTGACATTGGGCAAGGAGGTCTTATAGCTCAGCCCTCTGGTGCCCCAGGTATCTAATCCTTTAAGGCACTGAGAGTGAGGATCTGGGCAAGGATGCTTTTCAGGCCTAGTCTCGGCTAAGATAAGTGGCAGGCAAATGGGTATGTGATGCTCCACATTGTCTCTTTCCCATGACAGACTCATACCAGACAGAATCCAGTCACCATGTCTGGGTGTCACCAGCCCTTCTCCTGAACTCACCTGGTTTTTCCTGGTTCTGCGTCCAAGGCAGCTCAGTCTTCTCGCCCAGGCCCTCACTAGCTTCTCTTTTCTTCTGCAGAGATGGCTCCGAAGTCAAAAAAGAAGGGGCACCCCGGGAGAGAGCAGAAGAAGGTACGTGATCTTGGGGATATCCCCCTGGGGCGGGGGTGGCCACCCACCTTTGTGGGCCCTGGGGGCACCCTGGAGCTGGCCTGAGGGTTTCTGCCTGCCTGACATCAGCCTGTGTGTCTGTCTGTCTGTCTGTCTGTCTGCAGCACCATCACCACCACCACCAGCAGCTGCAGCAGGCCCCGGGCCCTGGGCCCCAGCAGCCCCCACCACCTCCCCAGCAGCCCCCGCCACCCCCACCACAGCAGCAGCAGCAGCAGCAGCTGCCCCCACCACCCCCACCCTCCATGCCGCAGCAGGCTGCCCCCACGATGAAGTCCTCGCCCCCGCCTTTCATCGCTGCCCAGGTGCCTGTCCTGGAGCCCCAGCTCCCAGGCAGTGTCTTCGACCCCATCGGCCACTTCACCCAACCCATCCTGCACCTGCCGCAGCCTGAGCTGCCCCCTCACCTCCCCCAGCCACCTGAGCACAGCACTCCGCCTCATCTCAACCAGCACTCAGTGGTCTCTCCTCCAGGTGAGCTGTGACCATACCCAACCAGATTCAGGGAGGCCCCTTCCTGCCCTGGTCTCACTGCTGTGTGACTGGGCACTCAGGGCAAACTTCGGAACCCATCTGAGTTTCAGTTGTCTCTGAGGGGCTGTCAGCAGCTTCCCAGGGCCATTGTGGGAATTACACAGACACCCCAGGGTAGCCTTTGCAGAGAGTTAGTGTTTTGCTCCTGTAGGAGATAGATAGTTGTGCTGGGCCAGGCATTGTCAGGTGAAAAAAGATGTGACCCCGCTGCAGCTCCCAGTCAGGGTGGGGGACACACACTTATCCCAGATCAGAAGGTCGGATGGAGGCGTTCAGGACATGGCCTTCTTTGAAACTTGAAGGGTGAACGTGAAGACGCGAGAGCTGGAAGAAGGGAGGGAAGTAGGAGGTGCAGGGCACCCAGCAGGACAATGCTGGTGAGGGTTCGTCCAGTCACGTGGACGGACCTTCCTGTCAACAGTCTTTATTCTGGAGGTGGTAAGGTGTTGAGGAGGGTGGGGAGAGTGCTAGTTGGAGATGGATAGGAAGCCAGGGTGGAGTAGAAGGGCCAGGCTGGGGACTCCAGGAGCCTCACTGCCACACTGTTGTATTCTTCTAGCTTTGCACAACGCGCTGCCCCAGCAGCCATCGAGGCCCAGCAACCGAGCCACCGCCCTGCCCCCCAAGCCTGCCCGCCCCCCTGCTGTGTCACCTGCTCTGGCCCAGCCGCCCCTGCTCCCGCAGCCCCCCATGGCCCAGCCACCCCAAGTGCTGCTGCAGGAGGAAGAGGAGCCGCCTAACCCACCCCTCACCTCCATGCAGATGCAGCTCTACCTGCAGCAGCTACAGAAGGTGCAGCCCCCCACACCTCTACTCCCTTCCGTGAAGGTGCAGTCCCAGCCCCCACCCCCCTTGCCACCCCCGCCTCACCCCTCTGTGCAGCAGCAGCTACAGCAGCCACCTCCACCTCCACCACCCCCTCAGACGCAGACCCAGACCCAGCACCAGCCGCCCCCCCGGCCTGTGCACATGCAACCCATGCAATTCCCCACCCACATCCAGCAGCCCCCGCCACCCCCAGGCCCACAGCCCCCCCACCCACCTCCCAGCCAGCAGCCACCCCCACCACAGCCTGCCAAGCCTCAGCAAGTCATCCAGCATCACCCTTCACCCAGGCACCACAAGTCGGACCCCTACTCAACCAGTAAGTGGCTCCCCGCTCTGGGCTCCGGGGAGGCTGGTCCTGGGTCCAGTGTTTGTCCTTGAGCAGCCAGTCAGGTCAGCTCATGCTTCAGGCTGAGGTCGGATGGGGTGGCTGATGGGATGGATGTAGGTGCTTCTTGCAGCATCTTTTTTGGGTGTATCTTTGTTGCAAGCCGAGATGACCAAGAATAACCCTCCCCCCCCACCCCACTGGCTCTTCTTTTGGAATTCAGTAAAAAATGTTACAAGTGCATTTTGACTCCTGTTAGATGGGGGAGAAGCCAGGAACTCGGGGAGGCATCTAGTCCATCTCTAGGGGTTGGAGCAGGCTTCCTGGAGGAGGTGGCCAGAGGGTGATCAGGAGCTAGTTTAACAAACAGGATGGGGATTGGGCTCCAGGAAGAGCCAGGGGCAGGTCTGGGCAATAAGAGTTGTTTGAGAACTTGCAGGAACAAGTGCTCTGCTCTTGGTGTCATGAGACCCATCTGGTGCAGCCAGGAAGGACCATGTCGGAGAGAATTGGGCTAAAGCTCAAAGGTGGTGTGCCTCCCACCTTCCCCTGGAACCATTTCCATCTCCTGCTGCTGGGTCCAGGCTGTTCTTTTTCCCTCCACAGCACTGGTCAGGCCATACCCTTTTATATTTCTTGGGCATTTGTTATCTATGTGTCTGTAAGCAAAACATTCTGGCCGGTCTGGTGTGGAAATGTGGCTTTGGTGCCTCATGATGTAGTGATGTGCAGGGCTCAGAGTCCAGGTCCCTGGACTTGGCAGTGTAGACTGACAGCCTGGCTTGGGGTTGCAGTGGTGCTCTCACAAACTGAACAACAAAGCTGCACAAGGCTCCTAAACCCAGTAAAAGCTGCCAGGCGTCAAGAACAGCTGCTTCTCCTCCCTGGGAAAGCCTGGTGCTGGTCCTGGCAGCCACGCAGCTATGCCTGTTTCCACCCTTAAGCAAGGTCAGGCTTCCTGTGGTGGGCAGTGATAGGTGATGAGATACCTTCAGAAGAGCCAGCAATGGAGGTGAGGTAGGTCCCTTCTGGTTGCTTGGGTCCAGCCCCACCTTGAGCTCCCTTGGCCAGGGATTGTCACAGGGAACAATGTAGATTGGGGCCCAGCTAGCTTTGGGTCAAAGGCCAAGTCATTGGAGTCCCAAGCTGCTCAGCAGGAATCCCTGGGCACTGGGCCAGCTCTTAGGCACTGCCACTGCGTTTCCCCTCTGAAGTGCTGGTGGAGGAAGGCACCAGCAGGCAAGCAATTCCTACAGATCATAGGCCTCAGAGCCTGCCATCACCCCGGACAACCTTAGCAGATGCTCCTGAGGTAGCCACCCAGGCAGGAGGCTGTCACAGTCATGTGCCCGCAGCTGGCTGGCTGACAGGCTTGGAACATGGCCACCCAGCACGTAGGCCAGTAGAACCAGCCACATAGAGCTGGGGGGCCAAGGCACAGGGACAGGCTGGTCCTTGCTACCATGTCATGTCTGAACAATTTCTGGCTCCAGAGAGAGAGCAGGGGAATCAGTTGTGGTCGGCACTAGGCCCACTAAAATGAACATCTCTGCCCAGAGGTCCATGGAGTGCCGAAGGGTGTCTGTGGTGGCAGATGGAGGCAGGTCATTGGAGGGTCCCACACACACAGCTTAGGTTAGATTGTTCCAATATAAGGCATGAGACAGGACTAGGAGCACAGAGGTGACTTCCTTTTGTAGGCAGTATGGCTTGTCTCATGGTAGAACTGGCCAAGATGTGTCATGGGTTCAAACAGGAGGGTGTCCCCTTGCTAGGGTGGGTGGAAGAGTTGAGGGCAGGACTTGGTGCCTTTTCTAGCTACCCAGTCCTGAGGGGCTGGTCCACTGTGACCTAGGGCTATTTTCTCACCAATGAAGCTGAGGTGTCAGGCTTCACTGCCTGGCCATGCCTTTCTGGGTGGGGCCTTTCCTGGCTCCTTCCCTGCACCCTGTGCTTGTACCCTGTGGCTGCCTGGGTCCCTTCACCTACTGGTTAAAGATGGGTGGGCTGGCCCACTTCCTATAAAAACTACAACAAGCCCAGGACCTTTCTCCTAACTCTGCTGTGGTGCCAGCCAGTTCCAGGCTAGCCTTAGGCCCGAAGGCAGGCAGACAGAGCCACACAGGTACAGCCAGGAGCTAGGCTGCCTGCTCTGAGGTTATTGGTATTCCTTGCATTTAGTCTAGGTATTGCCATGGAACCGTATCCTGAGCTTTTAAAAAGTACTGAGGCTCAGACCCTACCTGGGACCAAATGTATCAAGTTCTGCAC
The DNA here is from genome assembly GCA_007922815.1 of Macrotus californicus. Classification (NCBI taxonomy): domain Eukaryota; kingdom Metazoa; phylum Chordata; class Mammalia; order Chiroptera; family Phyllostomidae; genus Macrotus; species Macrotus californicus. The sequence goes on along the minus strand of VMDR010000386.1, from coordinate 138,480 downwards.
CTCTAAAAACTTGCTGATGATTCTGACACACAGGTTTCAAACCCTAGGACTGAACACATGGCTCCACAAAGCCCTGCTCTACACTGGGCTCTGGGCCCGACTGAGTGGGTCCACAGGTCCCATGTGGCAAGGCTCCCGTGGTGGGGCTCCCCTTGTGTTGGGTGGCCAGGCTGGACCCAGAGCTAGTGATCTCCTCACCAGTACATCTGACATGCTCCTTGTCCCCTCTCTTAGGTCACCTCCGTGAAGCTCCCTCCCCGCTTATGATACATTCCCCCCAGATGCAACAGTTCCAGAGCCTGACCCATCAATCACCACCCCAGCAAAGCGTCCAGCCGAAGAAGCAGGTAAAGAGCAGGGCTGGGCCTCGGCCCTCAGGGCCAGGCACGGGTCAAGGCCAAGGCTGCCTGCCCGCCTCACCGGCCACCGTGCCTGTGCCGTCCCAGGAGCTGCGCGCGGCCTCCGTGGTCCAGTCCCAGCCCCAGCCCCTGGTGGTGGTGAAGGAGGAGAAGATCCACTCACCCATCATCCGCAGCGAGCCCTTCAGCCCCTCGCTGCGGCCGGAGCCCCCCAAGCACCCGGAGAGCATCAAGGCCCCCGTCCACCTGCCCCAGCGTGAGTGACCTGTCCACTCCCAGCCAGGGCTAAACGTGAGCTTCTATGGGCCAGCCAGCCCACTGTGCTTGCCCAGGTGGGGGACCCAGACCCACAGGCTGTTTGTGTTTCAGGGCCCGAGATGAAGCCTGTGGATGTTGGGAGGCCTGTGATTCGGCCCCCTGAGCAGAACGCGCCCCCACCAGGGGCTTCAGAAAAGGACAAACAGAAACAGGAGCCGAAGACACCAGTTGCACCTAAAAAGGTAGGCTCCATGGGCCCACAGTGCACCTTATCCTCCACCCCAAGCCCAGGAAGGCGTCCACATGGCAGCAGGGCCCTTCGCCCACCAAGTGGTCTCTTGCCTCACAGGACCTCAAAATCAAGAACATGGGCTCCTGGGCTAGCCTGGTGCAGAAGCACCCCACCACCCCATCCTCCACAGCCAAGTCATCGAGCGACAGCTTTGAGCAGTTCCGCCGTGCCGCCCGGGAAAAGGAGGAGCGTGAGAAGGCCCTAAAGGCACAGGCCGAGCATGCAGAGAAGGAGAAGGAGCGACTTCGGCAGGAGCGCATGAGGTGGGCCCTCGCTCTGTGGGCGGGAGCTACTGGGGTGTCCCGGGCCCCAAGCTGACCTGAAGCCCTGCTCTGCTTAGGAGCCGAGAGGATGAGGATGCACTGGAACAGGCCCGGCGAGTCCACGAGGAGGCACGCCGGCGCCAGGAACAGCAGCAGCAGCAGAGGCAGGAGCAGCAGCAGCAGCAGCAACAGCAGCAGCAACAGGCGGCTGCAGTGGCCGCAGCTGCCGCCACCCCCCAAGCCCAGAGCTCCCAGCCCCAGTCCATGCTGGACCAACAGCGGGAGCTGGCCCGAAAGCGGGAGCAGGAGCGAAGGCGCCGGGAAGCGGTGAGGCAGGGGTCCAGCCCCGGAGGAGCTGGTAATGGGGACCCTGGGCCCAGCAAGGGGCAGAGGCATCACTCTGAGGAGTGGGGCAGGTGGGGAGACCATCAGATGGGGAGACCATCAGCTGGGTGCTTGGAGCAGGGCACCTACTTGTCCACACCTACTGGCCTCTGGGCCCTGAGGTTCCAGAGAGTGGACTCTGATGGAGCGATTGATGCTGAGGGGTGGGGAGAGCACATCTCCTCTCACTCCCTAACTCCCCCCCTCTTCCCTCCAGATGGCAGCTACCATTGACATGAATTTCCAGAGTGACCTATTGTCAATATTTGAAGAAAATCTCTTCTGAGAGCACCTAGGTGACTTCTGACTTTGATTTTCTTGCAAAAAGTTGACTCTCCATAGTGTTAGGGGCAGCAGCAGGGGCGGTAGCAGCGGCCAGGGCCTGTCTCCGGGCCTGGCCCTCGTGCATGCTATGCCGGGGCGGGCCTGACAGGCAGCTGAGGACTGCAGAGCCCGTCTGCCTTACAGCTAGCCGGACGTCCTGCCACATTCACAGGACATCAGCTCAGAGCACGTCTCACCATGAGCAAGTGCCGGCCAGACTCAAGTCCGCGTCCCCGCGTGTGGGCAGAGGCCCTACTCTCCGCCAAATGTCTACACAGTATACACAGGACATCGTCGCTGCTGCCACCGTGACTGGTTTTCTGTCCCCAAGAACGTGACGTTCATGACGTCCTGCCTGCCGGGAGTCCCCCACACCCCAGCCTCAGCTGCCTGCCCCCAGGAGACCAGGCAGGCCCAAGCAAGCTGGAGGCAGAAGAGGGCACCGGCCCACCCCCTTGCTGGCACTGACTTTGCCTTGAACAGATCCCATCCCTACCCTCCCCCCACAAGCCTTTAATCGAGAGCCGCTCTCTGTAAGTGTTCGCTTGTGCAAAAGGGAATAGTGCCGTGGAGGTGTGTGTGTGTCCATGGCAATCCAGAGCGAGGTGACTGTCACGCGTGTGGGCCGGCCTCGCCTGGTGAGTGAGGCCACCAACCAAAGTCAGTTCCTTCCCACCTGTGTTTCTGGTTTTTTTTTTTTTGTTTTTTTTTTTCTATATATATATATATATTTTTTGTTGGATTCTATTTTATTTTTAATTCTCTTTTCTCCAAACATAATGGCACTGCTTACTACGGAATGGTGTGACCCTCTCCTCACTGGGCAGCAGCTGCCACTGCGCTGTGGGCAGTGTGACCGTGGCTGTACTATGTAGTGAAACATAGTTGGCGTATCTTGTTTGAAGTTTGTTGGTGACCCCACCAACGTGATGTAAAGAAACTTAAAAACCCACACACAAAAATACAAAACACAAGAAAACTGCCTATATTTTACTCAGTTCCAAACTTTATTAGTCTATTTTTAACGATAAAACCAGAAAGCTGTGTTTTCTTTTCCCTTCTCAACCCCATTTGTTGGCTTGTTTTTTAACGTCCAATCTGTTTGAGTTTTTTACCAGAAAAGGAAGGGGTGAGCCAGGGTACAAGGTGGGTGCCAGGGCCACAGACTGAGGCAGGGGCTCCCAGCCCAGTGCCTGCCCACCCAGTCAGCTGCCACTCCCCCCCCCCTTTTTTTTTAAATTTTATAATTGGAGCCCTTGGTGAGGTCACGCGTGCCATGAGAACCCACTCTCCACCACAACGCTGGTGCCTCAGTGTTGGCCAAACTCGAGTCAGTGACTGGTTTGACTTTCATATGGTGAATATGCATTTGGTCTGTACTGATCATGGAATAAACACATCTCTCTTTTTTAATGCTGACGTCTCCCTGACATTTCTTTGAACCACCTGTTGTTAGGCTAGGCCCAGGAGTCTCTAGACCCCAGACCATGTCTGTATAAGAACTCCCGCAAGGGGCCACTAGCCCATCTCCTATGCTCTGTCCCTGCCATCCCAAGCTGAATGGGAGCCCAGGTACCCAATCTTCCCCCCTGGGCAGGTGACATGCTCCAGCAGAACCTGGCCAGATTCCAAACAGTATTCTTCACCCTCCTTCATCCTTGTCCCCCACTCACCAAGGGGACTTGGACCACTCTCTGACCTTGCCTGCCTCTACCTAACTCCTTTCATTTAAGCTCAGGGTTAACCAGATATTCTTAGATAAGTGTACATCCTCCCAACTAGGATCCTCCCTCACACGCACGCAGATGTGCACGCACACATTCCTGCCAGAGAGCCCACCAGGTGGCCACCCTGCTTGTGTGCCCATCAGTAGCCACAAGACAAGCTCAGTCCCCAGGAGCAGCCCCTAGGATGTAAGATGAAAGTATATCATTCATATGTATGCAGAGACACAAACTAATTCAAACATTTCTAGCACTGTTAACCCATAACCCCCCTATTTTAACTAGAAAGACACAGTGTGTTGTGTTTGGGATCTTCCAGACCTCCCAGTGAGGGTGCAGTTTGGGCATCCAGCCAGAGCCCCTCCACCACCACCACCACCACCACCCTCGAAGCCCCTGTTCCCACTCTCCAGGCACTCATAAACCACTGTGCTGGATCAAGTATGACTTACATTTTGATTCTTTGGGGTTTCTTCCATCTCATCCCACACCCTTGGTTTTGTTCCAAAACTTTCCCAGGCCAGGTCCGACTATTCAGCTGGAGAAATGTTTTGTCTGCACTTTCCTCCTAAAGAGTGAACTCTGCCGTGGCCCTCTCCACACCTCCCTCATAGGTGTTTCTCTAACTGGGTTGTAATTAGAACTTGGATCTATTTAATTTCTCTGGCCATTTCCCAATCCCTCCCACAGTACTAGAAATCTTAGTCCTATACAAGAGTGAGAGGTGTGTACAAGCCCCCACTGTACTGTATGCACGGATCGCTTGGCCAATAATTATGTCAGTGAATCTGAGACTTGTATTAAACACTTTAGACATTTGTAGAAGGGAATTCGTAGACTTTTCACTTATATACTAAAGGTTTTTTTTTTGTGCAGTTCTCATTGCAAAAATAAACATTTGTACTGAATATAAAATTATCATCCTGTGACGACTTCTGTCTTTTTGTTGGAGGGTAGAGCCGGGGGTTGAGGGTGGGTTGTGAGTCAGCGTTGTGTAGCACAGGAAGAAAGGGTGTTGCTAGACGGCCACCGCCACGAAGCCAGAGTAGAAAACTCGGAGGGAGACCAGGGCTGTCAAGAGTTCAGAGAATTGATTTTATGGAAAGTGTGAAAGAAACTAAAGCTATGACACAGGCTAATCATGCAAGAAAAGAAAGGCAGTAAGTGAAGGGAGAACAAACGTACAGTACAGGCAGTATAATCATAGCCACTTGACTGAGTGCATTGTTTACTGAGGCCGGACCATATAAACCACTATTCCCCTTTAAGTACCAACCCACAGACTTAATTATGGCTCTAGAATGTTTCGTGTTGACAATACAAAGGTAAGGTTAACAGTGGAAGGGAAGGTGAGAGATGACCAAAAAACGGAGTGTTTCAAGTGGATGATCCAATAGGAAAACTACAGATGGAAACAGCTTGTCCAATGGTGGTGACGACCAAGCCAGTGGATAATATCCCAAACTGCTAATCGAGAAATAGGCACATAAGCACGTTTAGATACCTAGGATGCCAGCAGAAAGCTAAAAGTGTTCCAATGGCTGCCACCGGGCAGGAAGGGTGGAGCCCAAGATCGCTGCTTTTTTCAAAATCCTGGATTGCTGTTTAGCCAGCTGTATGGCTTTAAGCAAATGACATAATCCTCGAATTGCAGGTTCATGGTCCGTAATACAGTGATGTGATAATAGCACCTACACGTAATAGGGTTGTTATAAGGGTTAAATGAATGACCCTGAAATATTCAGGATCCTGGAGGAAGGTTACAAAACAAAAAGGAAGAAGCCTCTGCGGGGCCTGCCCCTGCTTCCTCTTTCGGCCACAGTCCCAGTGACTCAACTGGTCCGGTCCTGCGAAGAGTCAGAGCACCCACCACCAATGATTGTCATTGGCGGAGTCCGAGCCTCAACACCTTCGGATTCGCTCTCCGACGGGACTAGTCGCCTGCAGATCAAAATGACTGCCGCAGTCCAATCACAGCTGCGCAGGGGCGGGCAGGCGGGCCCGCTGGGCCAATTAGAGGCTAGCGCGGGGTCGAGGCCGCCGGACTCGCCGTTGGAACCAGGGCTGGGTGAAGGCTCCGATAGGTTTCTCAGAGCCAGGCTGAGGGGGTAGTCGCGAGCTACAGGACAAGGAGCTCCCGGGAGGCGGCGGCCGGTGCTACCGAAGCCTCTTCAGGCCGCAGCAATGTCCGGTGCCCCATCCTTATCTCAGCCTGCCCCATCCTCCCATTTCCAGGCCCGCCTGACCCATATTAGGGCCTGGCACCACCCCCTCGCCTCATTGGCCCAGCCCTCACATAGGCCTTCTCCTCAACGTTAGACCCTGTCTTCTCTGGGCTCCGCCTTCTCTCCGTCCACCCTCATAGACCACGCCCCCAAGCCATACGGTGCTTCTGGGCCAGGTTGGGCCCACCCTTACGGGTCCTTCAGTGCCCCGCCCCTTTGCCCCAGGCTCCTCCCGTTTCACCCGGAGGCCCCCTCTTTCCCATTAGTGCAGCAGTGCAGGACCCCAATCTTCCTCAAGAGTTTAGACCCCCAACCACCTGCTGCGGGAGTCTTACTAGGCCACGCCCCCTTAAGCCCCGCCCACCGTTCCAGTTACCTTCGGCCCCTAGCCCAAGGCTGCTCCCCACGCACCGAAGTCTGGTCCTCGCAGGCTCCACCCCCGCACCGTAGCCTGCCTGTCTGTGGCCGTCGCGCCCAGGTGTTTACCGGGCACTCAGGTAAGTCGTGTGCTGTCGCGGTTTCGGCTTGAGCCGCCCGACCTTCTTTCCGCACGTCCCGCAAGCCCCGAAGGCACGGAGGGACTTCAGGCCAAAGGCGGTGGGCTCCACAGCCGGGACCCCGCCTCGCTGCTGCGGTCCGCGCCCCCCGCTGGGACCCCCGACGTCAGCATCAGCACGGTTGTTCCGGAACGCGGTGACATGCCGGAGCTGGTGGTGACAGCGCTGCTGGCGCCGTCGCGCCTCACCCTGAAGCTTCTTCGTGCCTTCTGGTGGAGCCTGGTGTTCTTCGCGGCGCTGGCGGCCGCCGCCGTCTACGGCTGCATCGCGCTCACGCACGTGCTGTGCCGACCCCGGCGCGGCTGCTGCGGGCGCCCCCGGCGTACCCCACCCGCCTGCTTGAGTGACCCAGCGTTAGGCAAGCACAGCTTCCTGACCCTCAAGGTGAGTGTGCGGGATGCCGTCAGGGTTGTGAGGGGACAGCAGTCTGGGAGGCGGGACCCAGGCGTGGTAGCCAGTTAAGCGCAAAATACTGAATCCAAATCAAAGTCGTCACAAGACCGAGGCAGGGGTGGGGGAGGGCGGGGAGGGTCGATTTGGAAAGGAGAGTTTCAAGCCTAAGGAAGAGGGGTTTCTCAGGGAAGACAGGTTCCCCAGATCTCACACGGTGCCTCTTCCAGAGCTCTGGCCTGCGCCTGCACTATGTCTCTGCCGGGCGGGGCAACGGGCCCCTCATGCTGTTTCTGCACGGCTTCCCTGAGAACTGGTATGTCTGAGGCCCAGAAGCCTGGGTGCACAGGACTGGGGGCAGGTGGAGCTCAGACTACCAGGGCACCCTGGAGGCAGGAACAAGGCTGGGTAGACTGGGAGCACAAAGATATTGGGCCCCGATGGGGTGCTTTGGGACAGAGGTCTATTTGAGGACCTAGGGACCAGAGGCCCGAAGGGATGAGACAAAGTGGAATCTATGTTAACACTCCCTAGGATCCAGGGCTCAGTAACCTGGGGTTCCCCATCCTCCTTTCTTAGAAGTCCAGAGCAGGAAGGTGGGGTCGCTAAAGGCCTCTGCTGGGTTAGAGCGGAGGTATAGCTTGGGGACCCTGACTCAACCTCCCTCCCTCTTCCCCCTGTTGGACAGGTTTTCCTGGCGCTACCAGCTCCGGGAGTTCCAGAGCCGCTTCCACGTGGTGGCTGTAGACCTGCGCGGATATGGCTCCTCTGATGCACCCAGGGATGTGGGCTCTTACAATATCGACCTGCTGACTGCGGACATCCAGGATATCATCTTGGGCCTGGGTGGGGACATGCCCCTGACTCACCCCTGACTCCCCCTCCCCTGACTCAGCTCCACCTGGTATCATACTTACTCCAGTTCCTCTGATCCCTCAGGTTACTTCAAGTGCATCCTTGTGGCCCATGATTGGGGTGCAGTCATAGCCTGGAATTTCTCCATCTACTACCCATCCCTAGTGGAGCGGATGGTGGTGGTCAGTGGTCCCCCCTTGTCGGTGTACCAGGGTATGTCAGGGAGTCCAGGATGCTGGAATGTGTCTGTTTGAAGGGGCATGTGTTTGTGTCTATGCTTATCAGTCCACCAGTCAACACTCCAGGGGCTGGGGGCAGGGTCCCTTCCCCTGTGGCACTTCCAGTCTATAATCAATGACAATACACTTAGCAGTAACTCACATTTTTTGAGCACTTACAAGTAACAATTTCTCTGACAAGGAGCCTCATACAGTAACCTACACAAGCCTCCTAGGCTTATGAAAGTGTTATTATCCCCATGGTCCAGTTGGGGAAACTGAGAGAGGTTAAATGGCTTTCTTCTAGCAGTGAAGATATAGGTAACTAAGCAACTAAAATAGCATGAGATGCCATCTCTGGCTACCCATCACATCACCTGATTTTAATTCCCAGCATTGGAGTCACAACTGTATCCTCATTCATTCCCCCCACCTCCCCCACTCATTGTTTCTTGCCTGTCTCCATCTCTAGACTGTCACTCCCTGAGGGCAAGGGAGTTTTGTCTGTCCTGTTCACTGCTGTGTCTCCAGAGTCTAGAACAGGGCCTGGCACACAGTAGGTGCTCAATAAGTGTTTGTTGAATGAAGCAGGCCTGGGCAAGAGAAGCACACCAGTGGCTGTGGGGAGCTCCCAGGAGCTGCAGAGGGAGATGCCTCCATTCTGCGGGAATAGTGACTACTCAGCAGGGAGGGAAGCTGGTGTCAGGGTGAAGGGAGGAGACGTCAGGTGTCTTCATAGACTCAGCAGTGGTTGCATGCCTGAGCGTTGGCACATTTGTGTGCCTGACTAGAGTGTGTACAGTGGTGCAGGGGTGTGGAGCCACCCTAGGCCCAGGCCTCATATCTGCATTCCCCTCCCCCTAGCATACTCAATGCACCACATTAGCCAACTCTTCCGTTCCAACTACATGTTCCTGTTCCAGCTTCCCTGGCTGCCTGAGAAGTTGCTGTCAATGTCTGACTTCCAGGTGAAGAAGGATGAAGGCCTGAGGGTGGGAGGGAATGGAGGGTGGTTGGTTGGAACTGGGACAGGTTAAGCACTGAAGCCAGAGTTCTGCTGTGTTCCCAGATCCTGAAGACCACCCTCACCCACCACAAGAGGGGCATCCCACACTTGAGCCCCAATGAGCTTGAGGCCTTCCTTTATGACTTCTCACAGCCCAGTGGCCTCACTGGACCCCTCAATTACTACCGAAACCTCATGAGGTAAGACCAGACTCAGGCAGAAGCTCAAGAGAGTTGGTGGGGAAGGAGGTGGGGACAGCCTTTCCTCTCCCTGTCTGTGTTGGCCATAGGAACTTCCCTCTGGAGCCCCAGGAGCTGGCCACGCCCACCCTGCTGCTGTGGGGGGAGAAGGATACCTACTTGGATCAGGGGCTGGTGGGGGCCATCAGCAACTGCTTTGTGCCTGGTCGGCTGGAGGCCCACATCCTGCCAGGATCGGGGCACTGGATCCCACAGAGCCACCCTGAGGAAATGCACCAGTACATGTGGGCCTTCTTGCAAGATCTGCTGCACTAGTAGCCCTTATTCACTGGCCTGTGTGCACCTGGGAGTACACACAGCATACATACCCAGGTGGTCTCCTGGATCACGCATAGGTGTGGAACTCCTAAATCACTCACTAGTGCATCTCTAGGTGCCCTGGGGTACACCAACCCACACACAAACCTGAGTGTGCACAGGTTTGAGCAAGCACTTTGCCCCCAGGAAAACAGGGATGCCTCTACTCCATGGAGCTAGAGGCTGAGTGATCTCTCTCCCTTCCCTGGGGCCCCAGTTTTCTTGCTGAAATCAGTGTCTCCTAAACCATAAGCCCTGGCTTTCCTGTCCCTGGCTTCTACCTTCATTCTGTGTCTTCAGCTAAACGCTGCTTTGTACAATACAGTACTGGTAGTCAGATCTGGCTGCTTTCATTTAATTGCAAATTAATTAAAATTAAATATGATTAAAAATTCAGTTCCTCAGTCACACCAACAATCTTTCAAGGGCATCAGCATAAAAAGTTATATTAGACAGTGCTTCTGAGGGTGTTGCTAGTGTAGGGGACCTCCTACCTGGCTTCTGACCACCTCCAAGGGAGGACCCACCTGGACAGGCAGGTGGGTATCCAGACCCCTCTCCAGCCAGGCCCTGGGCAGTGCCCTCCCATGATCACCCAGTCATGACTCCAGGCCTTGAAAGATCAAGTTCTCTCGTACCAGCCTGGGATTTAGTCTCAGACCCATGGGAAACAGCTCTCAGCTCCCTTGGTATATGTGAAATTCTGGGGCACAGGAAAGGACTAGCTCTCTGAATGGCCATCTGAGGTCTGAGGCCTACTTTAGCTCCTGGAATCATCTCCAAATTCACCAGTTTCTGTTGATAGTTTCTGGACACCCAAGGCTCCCAACCTCCCAATTAGGATGGCACAAGTCAAGGGTGGACTACTTAGAACCAGACAAGTCACAGCATGAACTTCCATCTCCCCAACCTTTGCCTGACCTTTGAGGACAGTGTCATGACCTGCAGCATGGTGAATCTCTCTGGGAACCCAGCAGACCTTGCACATATATTCTCATCTCTGGGATGGACCTGCCTGCTGATCAACCCCCCTGCCCTCCCTTGTCCCCAGTGTATCCTGTCACTCATCATGTGTCAGGCACTGTTCTAGGAAAGCGGGATAGTGTGAACAAGGACACAGCCTCATTCTGGGGTTAAGAGGAGAGGCATCAGAGCTGTGTGTGGGATGGGCTTTGAGAGAGACTTCCCTCCCTGGGGGGCACGATTTCCAGGAGTGTGGAGCAATAAATCGGAAGGTGGGAAGCTGGAGTAAGCTCGGGCTACTGGAGTAACAACGAGATGTGTGGCTGCTGCCGCAGAGCAAGGAAGAAGGCAGCCAGACCTAGGAGTTTGGACTCGATTCTCAAGGGAGGCGGGGCGGGGGGCGGGGTTCAGCAGGAGAGGGACATGGCTTGCATTTTGAAAACCACCCGGTGGTGGTTGGACCGTCCCACGCAAGAGTGCGAGCAGGACTCGCAGCCTCAGCACGAGGCGGTGACCGGAGCTGGGATCCTCGGCCAGGGTTGGAGCAGTGCCCCGCTGGGGGCCCGGAGATGGGCGGGAGGAGCTTGGGGCGGAGGTCCTGGGCGAGCAGGACTGAAGGCAGGAGCAGGACGATATGTCAAGAGGGAGGAGGTTCGGGCGACGGTTGCCAGAGTGACAGGGGAAGGGCTGATGGTTGACCGGAACGGGTAGCAGTTGTCTGGGTGACCAGAGGGGCCCTGGAGAAGGCTGACTGGCGGCCTCGGACAGTTGCCGGAGCGACGGTGTCCGCGGACGGTTGCCAGGGTAACGAGAAGGCGCCATCTTCCGCCTTTGCTTCCCCAGCGGGGAAGCAGGGGCGCGGGTAGGAAAGCGATCGCGTTGATTGGGCAGAGTCCTGAAGAATGAGCCAGTAGCGACTCGCGGCTCAGCCGAAGCCCTCTTCTCCCAGCCCCAGCCAGTTCTGGCGCTTCTTCCAGCCAAGGAGCTGGCGCTGGAGCGGAGACCCTGAAGGCTTGGAGTGGGGCCGCTGGGCCATGGGTTCAACTACGCTCGGCCTCGCCCTTTCCCAGCCCAGAGCTCCCACCTCCCCTTCCATCATTCACTTATTCAAGCTTTCATTCATTCAACTGTTTCTACCACCAGCTCTAAGCTGCTAGCCCTGCAACAGAAGAGGGGTGGGGACGAAGCTGGGCACAGACGCTCAGCCCTGTGTGGTCAAGCCCAAGCGGATTCAAGAAATGGGGAGGGGTACATACCTAGGGGAAGGGGAGGAAAGGCTGCCTGGAGGAGGTGGTCTTGGAGCTGAACCCTGCAAGTATGTGCTCCCATGCACTGATGATGTAACATTTCCGTGACACCAGGAGCAAAGTTTGGGATGGGAAGACATGCGATTGCAAAGAAACTTCAAACAGCAGATCAGGAGCTTGATCCCAGCGTGATGGGGGCCAGCAGAGGTGGGTCCTGCACAGATCTGTGTGTCTAAAATATTATTTGGGTGTTGGACCCCTGGGGCAGGGACCTAGAAGTATCTAATGGGTTAAAGACAGATGGCCCAGTGGGGCAGAAGGGCACTGAAGCTGGGTGAGAGGATGAACTCTCCCCAGAATAGAGTGAGGAACAAGACTGGAGACTGAGCCCTGGGTGTCCTCAATATCTAAGGGACAGGCAGAGGAGAGAGACCACAGAAGGAAGAGAGGAAGCAAGCAAGCAAGCATGGTGTCCCAGCAACGGAGGAGGGGATTCAAAGAGGAAGGGCAAGGCTGCTAGTGAAAAGGCACTCAGAGACTGAGAGGACTGAGCCGTGCAGATGGGGGGGAAACCCTAGGGGGAGCTGAGGGCAAGGCATGGATGCTCTGAATGCAGTTAAGTAGGGACAGGGAGGGGAGAGTGGGGACCCCACTGGGGAGCATGGAGGAAACAACTGGCACATTCAGATGGGGTGATTTGAGTCAGATTTGCTACAGGGACCAGATACACTGGGCGGAGTTTGGGGAAACCAATGGGGCGAGAGCCATTACCATCTCTGGGTTCCCCAGACTGGGCAAGAGGAAGGAAGGTTAGCAGAGCCCAGGGAGAGATGTGTGTGGACAGAGCCTTTAGTTAAGGGACACAGTCAACTGAAGTGATCCTAGAAGGAGGATTAATACCCCATTCTCTCTTCTGGCTTCTTCTTCTGCCAGTACCTCCTATTGGCCAAACCCACCTGGAAGTCAGAGGACAAGGCTGCCATTGATACAGCTCGGAGAGGTCAGCCTCTCAGGGCACAGAGTGGAGTGGTAAATGGGGAAAATGAAGCCAGTGGTGGGGGAAGGTCGGGGAGATGTGGTGACGGAGACAGGAGCTTGGAGGCTGGGTGAGGCATGAGAGATGAGCATGCATTTGCTGTGAATTTTACTTTCTCATGGAAGAGACCTCCTCCCTATGGCCAAGGGAGGAGGGAATGAAAAACCCCAAGGGGGGAGGGGGCATGGAGAGGTGCTCCCCTTCTACAAAGCAAGAGAAATGGTGGAGAGGGCAAATGCCACCCCTGCAGGAAGATTAAGTTTCAAGAGCCAGGGAGGCAAGGAGAGAGAGTTAAGGCACATCAGAGCATCATGGTTCAGAGATGAGTGGAAGATGAGGTCCTGAGTGAGGACTTGGCCATGGAAGATTGGAGTGGTCTGAGCCCAGGGCCTGTGAGGCCAACCCAGTGGAGGGAAACCACAGCCCCCAGAAGCGATGGGGTATAGCCTCCCCTCTTTCCCTGTCCAGAGCTGCAGAGCCAGTAGGTGCTCCAACTGAAGTGAATTCCCTTCTCCCTATTCTCCTTTCTTCCACATTCAGCTCTCACATCCCCTCCCCTTCCAGGAAGCCCCACCAGCCCCCAGCCCTTCCTCTGACCCAGTCCTCATCTAATGGGGGTTGGATGTGTCTGTGTCAAGACAGGGGCATCTCAAGAGCTACTGCTGGGCATATTCAGGTTCCAGCTCCTGGGTAGTATTTTGCTCCAAGATGTATGGGGCACAGTCATTTGTCAAATGACAATTTTTTCACCTACTGTGTACTGGCCTTGATGTGCACATTGAAGATTCAGCAATGAACAAGACAGATGCCCACAGAGCTCAGAATCTCATGTGGGAGCCAGGCAGAGTCACACAGCAGGGTGGGAGCTGAGATGGAAAGGATCGTGGGAGCCAGAGGAGACCATGTGTAGTTGCAAGAAGGCTCCTTGGGAGAAGAGGTGGCAGAACTTCCAGAGTGATCTTTTATAACCTCAGATCAGCTTCCCTTGGCTAAAACCCTCTAGTGGCATCTAATGTGCTTGGGACAGAATACCAGGCCTTTCAGCCCCTTGGGACCTGGCCCCCATCCTTGACCTCCCACCCCTTGCTCACTCTACACCCAGCACCCTGGCCTCCTCGCTGTTCCTCTCATCCACCCTGCCCTTCCTCCTTGGGCCTTTGCAAATGCTGTTCTCTCGGCCTGGAACACCCTTCCTCTGGCTGTTCGCCTCACTAGCTTTTTCCTCAGGTCTCAGATCTGACGTCCCCTCATCAGCAAAATCAGACCACCCCCCTCCGACACTGAAACCTCTTTCATGTCATGCTCAATGGTTTTGTTGGTAGTCTTGTTTTTTTGTCTGTCTCCCTTATCAAGGCGAGAACTCACTCTGTGTGGTTCCTCTCTACCTACATATAATAGGGCCTGACACCAAGTAAATAGGGACTCAGTAAATGTTTGTTGAATAACTGAGTGAAGAAGAGCTGGAGGGTCAGTGTGAGCTGTCAGGTGGAAGGAGCCCTCTGCATATGCGAAGGGAGCTAGCAGCAGTGGGTGCAGCCTATGCAAAGATGAGGACAGCTGGGAGACAGGGAAGTAAAGCTGGGGAGGTGGGAAGGGTGTCACTCTGGGCAGTGGGGAGCCATGAAGGGTTTGAGCATGAGAAGGCCCTAGGAAGGCAGTGGCCAGGAGACCGACCTGGCTGGGTCTGCAGCCTATAGCCCCTGGTCTCCAGCCATCCCCCTCTTGCCCAGGACCCACTTGGGAGCCCGCACCCCTGCTGGTCCTGGTTGGGCTCCCACAGCTCACTGCTTGGGCAGCAAGACCTGCCCCCAACTTCCATGCAGAGGGCAGGACTGTGGTCCCAGGCAGAGAAGCTAAGGACATATTCTCAGGTTCCTGGTCAGCAGGCCTGGGCCCAGCAGCTGTGTGTTGGCCTGGCCCCAGGTCACCAATCCCTGAGGACTGACTCACTGAGGAGAAATGCAGTCCCCAGCCAGGGCAGCCAGCAGGGGCAGGGGCAGGATTCAAGCCTCCCCTACCTCCAACACGTTGGGAACTGTGCAGCTGCCCCTGCAAGGCCGTGGGAATAGTCTCTTCAATGTCCTGTCCCCCAGGGATCAGGACACCTTGGGCTGGTCCTGTCACAGTGGCTGGAGGACAGTAGCAGGACCTTGGAGCCAGGACTCCACCTTCTGCTTGCTGACTGGGTCCACTGGAAGTTGTGGGGGCTTCAGAAAAGGACTGACACAGAGTAGGAGCTCTGTACATGTGTCTTTCTTCCTTTTGTCCCCACTCCCCCCATGACATCCTCTGCTTATGTTTTCATCTTTACTGCCCCTCTCTGTCTCTGTCTGCCACAGAGCAGGGGCTGCTGTATCTCCAAGAGTAACAGACTCTGGACTTCCTGTCTAGTGAAATGTGTGTCTAATTCCTTGGTTGCTCCTTGAGACGGGAAGCTGAGCATCCCCATCTCTGGAATGAGCTCATAGAGCATTCATTACAACAGAAAATCCTTTCTCAGATGGGTCAGAAGTAGAGTTACCCCCACTGCTGAAAGCCCCTGTCTTTGCCCTATGAGCCCCCAGATTGTTTTCTGGACCCCAGGCCCTCAGAATGGTACTGAAGAGGGTGGTCGGGGCTCCTTGTGGTGGCTCCTCTAGGCTGGGCATCTCAACTCCTTCATCCACTTTCTAAGTCTCCAACCCTCCCATGTCACCCTCTCTGTGCCCACCCCATGCTGGATGATGCCAGGCCCCCAGGGAGCTCCCAGTCTAGGGCGAGACAGAGCAGGACACTGATACCCCCACCCCCTTGTGGACAAGGCTCAGCTGGAGCCCAGGGCAGGCGGCAGAGGAACTTGGCCTGGGGGAAGTTGGGGGTGGAGGGGAAGAGGGCTTCCTAGAGCAGGAACCTTGAAGAAGGAACAGGAGTTCAGCAGGTACAGGAATGAGGGTGGGGAGGAAGTCATTCTAGAAAGAGGGATCAGAATGGGCAAAGGGGTAGCATGTGTGGGAAATAGTAGAGCATACCTTATAACTAGAAGAAAATGCATTTCCGAAAAGAACACACTTCCTGTGAGCTCCTGCTTGGGAAGTAAGCAAAAGGATCCTCTGTCTAGCTGGGTGTCACAGGCAGAGGGCAAAGGCTGGGGGACTGTGTGGCCTTCTGGGTGAAGATGAGGTTTGGCTCAGTCTGATGATGAGGGGGGTAGGAGGTGCCAGAGAGGGTCAGGCCAAGGTCTGCAGGGCTGGAGGGCTAAGGTTTTCTCCTGGGGTGACAGGCATGGGAAGGACTCAAGCTGCACTGCGCCTAGCCCGTGGGCCTGGTGACTCAGCATACTCCTTGTGAGGCAGACTGTGCCCCTTCTTATGCAACTTTTGTCTTTCTCTTCCCAACCCCCAATCTCACCCCTCCCCCTCAGGCTGTGTGCAGCCTGGAGTCACTCAGACCTGGGTTCCAGTCTCAGCTCTTCCACTAGAAGTCTCCAGTACGTCATCATAAGATGGGCATATACCCACCCCCCACAGAATGGGTGGATAGCTCCCCTCCCAGAAGGGGGCAGGAGGTCGTCTCTGATACCAGCCCGGGTCAGTCATTCAACTTTCACCCTTTGCTTTTCATGCTTCTCCTTTCTGTCTAATGGTACTTCTCTGCCTCCTTCACTTCTTCCTCTTCCTGCATTTAAAAATCATCCAAGGTATTAGTGGATGAATGAATAAACAAAATGTGGCATAGCCATTTAATGGAAGATTACTCAGCCGTAAGAAGGACTGAAGCACTAACACGTGCTACAGCGTGGATGAACCTTGAAACATCACGCTGAGTGAGAGAAGCCAGACGCAGAGCCCACGTGGTGTATGATTCCACCGAAATGAAATGTCCAGGACAGGCAAATCCATAGAGACAGAAAAGAGATTAGTGGCCCCCAGGGGCTGGGGGAGGGGTGTTGGGGAGCACCTGCCAATGATACCTAGGAGGCCTCCTTTAGGAGCGACGAGAATGTCTTGGAACCGGATAGAGGTGATGATTGCACTAAATGCCGCTGAACTGTGCACTTTAATAAGGTAAGCGGTTGACTTTATGTTGTGTGAATTTTGTCTTCATTTTTTAAGAACGTCACCAGAGGAAGTCTTTAACCAACGCCAGAAACAGTGAATGAAAGTTTGATAGGCACCAGGATATTCACAAATAGTCTCAAAGTGTCTCCCCACACAATACTGATATTTGTTTGTGAGAGGGGGATGGGAAGGGAATGGCAGTTTACAGCAGGGAAATTTGGCCAGCTGCACTCAGCGGTCAAAGTGTGACATCAGCAATGTTGGCAGCTGACGCCAGGGGCCCTCTGTTGTGATACACCGGGGAGGACCCTTCATTCTGCTGAAGACACACAACCTGAACCTGGTCGGGTGAATCTGTGAGACAAGTGGCCTCAACTCTCCAAAAACGTCAATGTCGTGAAAGTCACAGAAAGGCTGAGGAACTGATTCTGGTTAAAGGGCAACAAGAAAAAAATAAATGCAACACATCATCAGGGATCAGATCCTGGACCAGCAAACAAACATGCTACAGAGGATGCTATTGGGGCAAGAGAAAACCAGATATGGACTGAGGGTGAGACTAAGGTGTGTTTACGTAAGAGAATGAATGCCCTTGTTCTTAGGGGACACACAGCGGTGTATCAGGGACAAAGGAACATCATGTCTACAAATCATTTTTTTACATATATATAGATGTAATTCTAAAGCAAATGTGACAAAGTGTGGGTAAATATGGACCAAGGGCATATGGAAATTGCATTATTGTGCATTTAAAAGTATTTTTAAAAGATTTTATTTATTTATTTTTAGAGAGAGGGGGAGGGAGAGAGAAAGAGGGAGAGAAACATTGCTTGATTCATCTATTGGATGCCTCTCACATGTGCCCAACTGGGGGACCAGACCTCAACCCAAGCATGTGCCCTGACCAGGAATTAAACCTGTGACCTTTAAGTTTGCCAGACAGTGCCCAACCCACTGAGCCAAACTGGTCAAATACTTTTTAAAGTTTTTTTTTTTTTTAAGATTTCATTTATTTTTTAGAGAGAGAAAGAGACGGAGAGAACCATCAATGTGAAGTTGCCTCTGGCAAGCCCTTTACTGGGGACCTGGTCTGCAACCCAAGCAGGTGCCCTAGACTGAGAGTCGAACCAGTAACCCCTTGATCTGGAGATCAACACTCAACCTCTGAGCTACACCAGCCAGGGCTAAAGGTTTTTTTTTTAAGTTTAAAATTTGCCCAAAGATCTCAGGGGTGCCCATGTGACTATCTTCAATTCTGACCCCTCTATTTGGCTCCAGTGTTCAGCTGCCTCCTGGGTGATCTGCATGCTCCTGGGATTTGGCACCTCACCCCCAACCTATTCCTTCTCTCTGCAGTCACATCACCAAGCCAGATACCAGGGAGCCACCCCTCTTCCTCCCCTTCTCTTCATGGACAGCCCCACCCCTGGCCGCCCATTCTCCCTCCTTACTCTGCCCCCTCATCTGAGTGCAGGACTGTCCCTCTGCTAGGATGTCATCCCTCCAGTTCATCCACGCTGACCCCATTGGACCCTCCTCTGGGAAGTCCCCTCTGGCAGTGGAAGGTACACCCCAGCCCTGGAACAAAGGCTGATGTAGAGCTGGAGCTTTGTGCCTATTTGTTGAATTAATGATGAAGAAATAAAACACCCCCCTCCCCGCCAGGCAAGACCCTCATCAACTCTGTGAGCCCTTCCCAGACCCTGCCCCTTGCTTTGTCCCAGCCCTGACTCTGAAGTGCTAGGGGTGTCTGTGTCTGGCTCTTGCTTCCCTAGGGTGACAGCTCCTCCGAGGCTGGGCTTGGGGCCTTTCAGGGGTCTCCATTCTTGCCATGGGGGCATTTTGGAAAAGGTAGTTGATCAAATTGAGTGGCAAAGCTGTGTGGGGTATGGGGTGGGCCGGGGTGGACCTTTGGGTTTCACGCAGTGTTGTGAAGCAGAGCGGGAGTAAGGAGTGTGTATGTGTGTCTTTGCAGGTATGCATGAGACTCCTAGCTTGCGTCTGAGGTGTGAGGCTGCACACGCAGCCCCAGGCTCAAGGCTTGGCTGGGCCTGAGTTTCAGGTTTACCAGGACTTCAGATTTTAAGTCCCGGTGAAGCTCTGTGCATGTGTCTGCATTTGTGCATGGCGGCTGTGTGTTCCTGAGCCTCTCGGGATATTCCTGGTCTCAGTTTTGGGGTATCTGGGAATCTGTGTGTGTCCTGGCCCTGTGTGTGTCTTCGGTTCTGGATGTGTTGGGACCAGGGGTAATCACCAGGCTGGGTGTGTCTGTCACTGGGAGTTGGTTGGTCTCGAGTCTTCCCGAGTGGCTAGCTATCGTTTCTGAGGGTCTGCGGGTCTCAGGCTGTGTGGGTGGGTGGAGGGTGGGCAAGGACCCTGGGAGACTGGGCGGGGGGCGGGGAGCGCAGAGCCGGCCCCGGGGCGGGGCGAACCGCCAGGGCTGGGGGCGGGGTGGCCCGGCAGCCTCACTTCGGCGAAGTTGGCGGCGGGGAGGCTGGCCCGGGACGCGCCCGGAGCCCAGGGAAGGAGGGAGGAGGGAGGGTCGCGGCCGGCCGCCATGGGGCCGGGGACCCGTGGCCGCCGTCGCGGCCTGATGTCGCCGCTGCCGCCACTGCCGTCCGTGCGGGCGCCCCTCCTATTTCTGCTGCTAGCGGGACCTGGGGCTACAGGTGAGGGGCTGGGACCTGGAGGGTGGAAAGAATTGGTGGATGAGGGAGGGAGAGGTGGAAGGGAGGAGAGCGAAGTGCAAGGATCCCGGAGTCTGATGCTGGTGGGGGGCCCTGGGAGTCAAGGACCAGAGCAGGGCCAGGGGCGCAGGAGCTCCGGACTGCGTGCCAGTCCCAGGGGCAGGGACTCAGAATGGGGGGCACAGAGCCCTAGAGGCCCAAGACACAGGAGCTCAGGGCCGATCAGGGCTAGGGATGAAGAGACCTAGGAGTCCGGGACTGGGAGCTCGAGGTGCAAGGATCAGGGACTCAAAATGGGGGGGGGATACCAAGAATCTGGGGCTCGCTCTCAACCCACGCCCATTTGGAGTCCTGGGAAGGTCACGATTGGAGCTATAGTGTCCCCAGGGCAGGGACCCCCCCCCCCCGTACAAAAGCCCCACCCCCCTCCTACCCACAACCCACAGGCCTGGCGGGGCCGGGGCGGGGGGAGCGGGGAGGGGGCGCGAAGTTCTGGGAGCTCTGAACTCGGAGAAAACTTCCCAGGCCGGAGCGCTGCAAGACCCGGAGTTAGTGCCGGAGCCGGAGCTGTAGCGGCGCCCTGCGCCCCTTCCCCCGACCCCAGTTCCGCTCCCTCCCCTGGCTGCCAGGATTCGGCTGCTTCTGGACCTGGTCCCCGCCCTTGGAGGAGAGGGCGGGGGGCGCGAGCCCACGTGCTCCTCTCCGGCTTCTGCGCCCGGACCCCTTAGCCCGAGCCCCTCCCCAGTGGGCCGGGGCCCCCCGCCCCTCCCCCTCCACGCTTTCCCCTCCCTCGCTCGGGACAATGGCCGCGCCGTCTAGACACCCCCTCCCCCAGGCCGGCCTCGCGCTTTCTTTGCCAGACAAAGCGGGATGGGTGGTGGGGCCCGGGCGGGGTCTGTGGGGGCACATCCCCCCCCAAGGGTGTCCTAGCTAGCGAGGAGGGACACCGGCCCAGCAGCCCTGGCCCGGGGTCCGGGGCACGAATGTGGGACTGGGTTCTAGGAGGGATGGAAGTGCAGGAGGGACTGGCGTCCCCAGCCCATCCCCCAGTTCCCACAACAGCGGGGGGGGGGGGGGGGGGGCGGGGTGGGCCCCCTCTCCACCCTCTCCCGCCCCGCACCGGGCAGGACCAGGCAGGAGCAGCCACCCCCTCGCGGCCAGCGGGCACCCACATGGCCTGTCACACACTCCCAGGCACACACAGCCCTAGGTCACACGTATGGAGATGTAGATGTGTAGATGTGCACAGAACAGAGTACACCCTGTAGCTCATACAAGACACACTCTGGCACACAACTCACACATTGATGTGCACACAGAATCACACATGTTCACACAAAGTGTGCATCATCAGCCCTAGGCCTTGCACATGCTGCCTTCACACATTCAGACACAGATCCAAGGGCATGCCCCCTCACACACATCCAACCCATACACAGATACCTGTACCCACAGGCCTCACACACAGACACCCAAATACATGGTTCACATACATGTTCACACAACAGATCCAACCTGCACACAAATGGCACATGCATCTGCATGCCCACGTACATCACGGAAACACATGTGGCTCACACAGCCCGCAGCCTGGGTCATGTGGCTCCCAGTGTGAATTCACAAACATTCATAGGCCTCTATCTGGGTGAGTGTTCTGTCCCTGCTTGTCCCCTGAAGAAGGGGACATGTGCCATATTGGCCAATTCTCATGTCCAGCTCAACTCCTTTTGTCTCTCACTGTCTCTCCCTTTTTATCTGTCTCTGTACTTCTCTGTCTCCTCTCTGTGTCTGCCTGCTTCTACTTTTCTGTTTTATATCTACCTTTGTTTCTCATCTCCCTTCATCTTTCCATCTCTCTGGGACACACACATGCACACAGGGGCCCACACCTGCCAGCACACACAATTCTCCACTAGCTCACACCCAGCCATGCCCCCAGACCTGTCTGGCAGGACAGTTATACTGTGCCACACCCCAAAGGGACACAGCCCTCAGGGATAGGGATGCTGGACAGGGCAGTACATGTCTGGGGACAGCTGCCCCTCCCTTCAACACACACCCTATGCCTGCAACACCCAATGCTGGCTGAGCCTGGGGTACATGCCCCGGCCTCTCTCCCCAGCGCCACCACACAGGGCTGCACAGCTGGAGAAGATGCCCAACATCCCTGGAAGGGAGAGCTATGGCCCCACAACTCCCTGCCCCTGTCCCTTCCATTACCCCAGGATCTGGGCACACAGCCCCAGACCTCCCTTTAATACTCAGCACCCTCACTTCCTGCCTCTGCACCCCCATTCTGGCAGCTTCTGAGCCCCACATCTGGCACAAGTCAGCACCTCCTTCTGCCTGCCCCTGCCTTGTGGTTCCCAGGGCTAGAGCTGGCAGGGACAGCTGCAGCCCAACAGCTGGGGCCAGGGTGGGGAGCCGTGGGAACCATACATGGAGGGGCTCCCTGTACCCGCAGAGACACCCCCAGCTCCATGCAGCTGTTGCCTGGGAGAGGGAAGGGGGTTGTCTGTCACTCTGAGCTGGGGCTCCTGGGCATCTGTCTGATCCACCCACCTCCGTTCACCCCTACACAGCCCCCCCTTGCCTGGATGGAAGCCCATGTTCCAATGGAGGTCGCTGCACCCAGCTGCCCTCTCGGGAGTTTGCCTGCCTGTGAGTGCCTGGCTCTGAGCCATAGTGGGCCCTGTGTGGGGAGGCTGTCTGTCTTACCCCCTGCCTCTGTGTGTACCACGGATGACTCTACTACTTCCTGTGTGTGTGGCTTCGGCAGCTTCTTGATTCCCCTGGAATCAGCAGCGTTAAGAGCAGGGGCTCTGAGAGTCTGCCTGGCCTGGGTTCAGGTCCACATCATGTTGCCGACTGTCTGGGACTTCAGCTCTTTAAGCCTCAGTGTCCTAGTCTGGAAAATGAGTCCAGTACCCCCAACTTCACAGAACTCTCTGCTCCCTGAGGTTACGTGTATAGCCCCTGATGGAGGTAGCTATAATTTAATTGACCAATCTTCATGGACCGATAGCAGTGGCTTGGCAGTTGTGAGAATACCTCTGTACCCTCTCCTGTCTCAAGATTTTGAGGTGGGGGCACAAGAGGCCTGTAATATAGCCTTGCTCTGCCACTTTATTGCTTTGTGACCTTGGGTTAGTCATTTCCTCTTTCTGAACCTTACTGTGTCTGTGAAATAGGGGTGCTTCTCCCTGGCTTATGACCAGAAAGGAGCCCAAGAATCTGGGAAAGACAGAGGGCTGCGGGGAGCAGGGCAAAGGCTGGGAGAGAGCTGAGCAGAGGCAGACAGTTCAGTTTAAATTCTGGGCTCTGCGTTACCTTGCACAAGTGCTTTGAGCTCTCTGAGCCTCAGTTTTTCATCTGCAAAATGGGGCAATAATAGTTCTTTCTTTATGAGGTTGATTGTACAGGTTTAAATAAATCCTTCATATGATGAACTCAGCATAGTGCTTGGCATACAGCAAGTGCTCAAAAAAATTGGGGTTATTTTTATTATTTAACACCTTGATTAACAGGTGCTTGCAGTGTGTCAACTTTTTTGAAAAAATAAAGTAATAAACTTTCATTACAAATTTACAATGAGGGTCTTAAAAACTCAAGTTGACCAGGTACAAAACAATTTAAAAACTTTTATAGCTGTATTGAGAAAAACCAGGCTTTTAAAAAAATACCTTAGTCAATAAACCAACCAAGGCCTCTTCCCACACGATGCCAGACCATTAGCTGTGTGTGTGTGTTTTAAACATGTTTGTCATTACCAAAAAGAGACATCATTAGGTAAAAAATGCATATCTAGTTATCAATCACTGGGTACAAAGCAAGCGCCTAAGCCTTTAGCTCCAGTCTTTTGTTCATTTCTTGTTGCTGGGATTTCATATTCATTTCCTCTTGTTGGATGACTAAACCAG
Source organism: Macrotus californicus (assembly GCA_007922815.1). Classification (NCBI taxonomy): domain Eukaryota; kingdom Metazoa; phylum Chordata; class Mammalia; order Chiroptera; family Phyllostomidae; genus Macrotus; species Macrotus californicus. The sequence goes on along the minus strand of VMDR010000386.1, from coordinate 115,178 downwards.
ATGGTGGTAGAGATGGGAAGCCGGCATTCACTCGGCACCGCCCTGCTCAGCCTCTGGAGCAAGGGGTTCTCACGGATTCTCAGTTGGTAGATCTGCTGCTTTTGTCTCTTTGCCATCTTCTGGTTTAGCGTTTTCTGGGGGTCTGCGCTGGTAATTCAAGTGGCAGTAGTGCTGACGTTGTTATGGCTGCTGACCTTGGGGTTCCTCTCCTTGATTTTCCTTATCTTCATTACCATCCTCTTTTGGTGAGGAGGGCCAAATAGGATTATTATTATTATAAATAATACTATTAGGGACACAGGAAGTAGGTGCCATAAGGGGGAACCTCTCAAGATTATGGGGAAGTGCTTGGTTCCTTTTATAGTCATTGTCAATAGCAATAGCATTTCACTCAGTAGCCATTAATTAATTGATCTATTCATGTATTCAACAACATGTGACTTTAGATCCCGGAGAGCCCCTTTGAAGTTATACACGCACTTTGAGTGGAGACCCGCTTGAGCTCCCCTGGGTGGGATGCTTAGCTTGGCTGAACGGTCTCCTCGGGTTGGGAGTCTACAGTGGTGGAAGTGGGGAAAAGTGCGACCCGACCTGGAGCCACTCACCTGGGAGGCGGAGCCGCTGGGCCGGGCGCCTGCGCAGTAGAGCTCCGCGCCTGGAATGCTGCCGACAGGTGAATGCGCCCGCGGCTGCCCCGCCCCTCGACAGGTGAATCACCGGCGCGCGTGGCCTCCCGGAGTCTGGATCACCTGGAGTGGAGCGGGCTCAGTCCCCAGAGCTGGGCTGTGGGAACCACTCCCCACATACACCCCCAGTCTCCTTCAAGGTCCCCAGTATTCGTGACCTTTCAGGGACGCCCCCATTTGTCACCTCCCTCATGGATCCCCAAGTTTTCTCCTCAAAGTAGGCTTTCTAGCTCTTGACTCGGTCTCTCAGTCCTCGCCTCCCCGCACCCACCGCCCCCCCCCGCAAGTCAGCTTTTCCCCCCGTCAATCTTCACCGAAACCCAGGCCGTGGGGCGGGGCGCGGGCGGAGGCTGGAACCGGCCCGACCGGTCGGCAGGGGCGCGGGCACAGAGCGTGGGAACCTGCCGGGGGGCGCCGAGAGCCGGCGGTGCGGCCGCTCCCTGTCTTGCGTTGGGTTCGGGGCTACCCTTGCAGCGCGCCCTCTCCTGGCTCGCAGTAGTGGTGGCTGTCCATGCCCTGAGCACCTTTGGGGAAGGGCAGAAATCTGGGTCTTCCCCTCAGGATACCATCTGCGCCCCTGCCCGGCCATGCCCGGACCTGTTTCGCTGGGGGCCGGGGTGGGGGGATCCTGTGCGTGACACTAAGGACTGAGTCATCTGCTTGAGTTTAGCCCTAGCGACTGGGATAAGCCACGGGGAGGGACTAGCAGGAGTGGTGTGCAGCGTCTGGGGTGGGGTCTGGACCCTCTTGCCTCTCCGGGCCCCTCCCTCTGACCTCGCAGGAGATTTCCAGTCTGAAGACCACCCCCTCCCAGTTCTCATATTTCCTTCACACTCCATCCAGCTTGTTTTGGTGGGTGTGGGGCAGGGGGCTGCTGGCTGAAGCATCCCCCCCCACCCGGGAAAAGAGAACATCAGTATTAGTGTCTGCTTCCCCCCTACAGTGGCAAAAAGGGGTATGTGTTCCCAGAAAAGGAGTGGAGGGTTTGTGAGGTCCTTCTGTCTGTGCAGGTGAAAGTTGCCCCTATCGGTGACTCAGCCTGTGGATTGGTGCCTGAGTATTTGCCAGGCCAGCATGTGGAGCTCGTATGTCCCTCTATGTGTGTATTTGTGTGTGTGTGTTTCTGGGTCTGTGTGTGCGCCTGGGTGGTTGTCTTCTGGGGTCTGAGACTTTGCACTTGCTGTTCCCTCTGCCCGGAGCACCCTTCCCCACACAGCCCTCTGGCCCCCTCCCATCCTTTGGCCTTTGAAAATATATTTGCCACCCCTCCCCACGTCACTCCATCCCTCTTATTGTCTTAGTTTCCATTTCTTGTGGCTGCTGTAACAAATTACCCAAAACTGGGCGGTTTAAAACAACAGAAATTTACTCTCACAGTTCTGGGGGCCAGAAGTCTGAGATCAAGGTGTTGGCAGCCACGCGCACTCCATTGGCTTTAGGAGAGAGTCCTTCGTTCCACCTTTCTCGTAGCTCCAGACTTTCCTTGGCTTGTGGGTGCAACACTGCAGTCTGCCTCCGCATGGCCTTCTCCTCCCAAATGCCCCTCTGCCTTTCTCTTAAAAGGACGCTAACATTGGATTTAGGGCCCACCTAGGAAATCCAGGAGGATTTCATCTTGTTATCTGTCACTTAGTTACATCTGCAAAGACTCTTTTTCCAAATAAGATCACAGTCACAGGTTCTGGGACGCAGACATTTCCTTCCTAGGGCCACCACTCTGTACCCTTCATGGTCCGCATCCCTCACCACCTCCTGCCAGCCTGCGGCATACTAATTTGTGATTTGCTTATGTGCTCTTTGCCCACTCTGGCTGTGAGCATCAAGAGGGTGGGACCATTTTTATTGTGTTTGCTGCTCTCTTCCTATTGCTAAGAACATAGTAGGTGCCTTGTGAATATTTGTTGCACGAAAGAATGAGGGTGTGTGTTCATTGTTCATGTGTTTGCCTGTGTCTCTTGTCTGTCTTGTGGGTATCTCTGTGTATCTCCTGCTGCCACTGAGCTGTCTCTGCCCATAGGTGCCCACCAGGCTGGGTGGGTGAGTGGTGCCAGCTGGAAGATCCCTGCCATTCCGGCCCCTGTGCTGGCCGTAGTGTCTGCCAGAGCTCGGTGGTAGCAGGCACCGCCCAGTTCTACTGTCGCTGTCCCCGTGGGTTCCGAGGTAAGGGAGGGTCTGGAGGGGACCCTGAGGTAGGTGAAAGTGTGGGCCACCTAACTCACTCTCTCCTGGTCCCTCCAGGCCCCGACTGCTCCTTGCCAGACCCCTGCCTCAGCAGCCCCTGTGCCCATGGGGGACGCTGCTCGGTGGGGCCCGATGGCCGCTACATCTGCTCCTGCCCACCTGGCTACCAGGGCCGCAACTGTCGAAGTGACGTGGATGAGTGCCGGGCGGGTGGGCCCTGCCATCATGGTGGCACCTGCCTCAACACGCCTGGCTCCTTCCGCTGCCAGTGCCCCGCTGGCTACACGGGGCCACTGTGCGAGAGCCCTGCAGTGCCCTGTGCTCCCTCACCCTGCCGTAACGGAGGCACCTGTAGACAGAATGGTGATCTTACCTATGACTGTGCCTGCCTTCCTGGTGAGGAAACTGTTCTGGGGAGGCAGCAGGGATGGGGAAACAGCAGGCCAGCCGAGCAGTGACAGAGCTTGCCTCCTCTTCCCGTGTTAGGGTTTGAGGGCCAGAACTGTGAAGTGAATGTGGACGACTGTCCAGGGAACCGTTGTCTAAATGGGGGGACATGTGTGGATGGCGTCAACACCTACAACTGCCAGTGCCCTCCAGAGTGGACAGGTGGGCCTGGGGCTGCAGGGAGCTGGGTGGCAGACTGGGTGTCAAGGCACAGTCTGGGTGGCTGATGGGCGCATCTGTGCATCACAGGCCAACTCTGCACGGAGGACGTAGATGAGTGTCAGCTGCAGCCCAACGCTTGCCACAATGGGGGGACCTGCTTTAACACGCTGGGTGGCCACAGCTGTGTGTGCGTCAACGGCTGGACTGGCGAGAGCTGCAGTCAGAATATCGATGACTGTGCCACGGCCGTGTGTTTCCATGGGGCCACCTGCCATGACCGTGTAGCCTCCTTCTACTGTGCCTGCCCCATGGGCAAGACTGGTGAGTGACTGTCTCCCTTGTAAGCAGCAAGGGAGCCCTTGATGGTTCTTGAGTGGGGGCAAGGATGACGTCTGACTGGGGTGTTAGAAGGATTATGCTAGAAGACACATCTGGGGTGAAGAGGAAGCCGAGAGGGACCTGGGAGGGGGTCGCAAATAGTCCAGGACAGAAGTCATGGGAATGGAGAGTTATACTGTGAACAAGACAGAGGGGAACTTTGGAAGTGGCAAATGCCAGAGAAGGTGTTTGGAAGGGGAACTTGACAGTGGAGGGAAGGGCCTATCAGCCAGAGGATGCTGCGGAAGCAAAGGCTTGAGGTAGGGCCCTTTTACAATCAGAAAAAATCAACAGATTTAAAAACAACATGTGAATGTTTCCAACTCGCTTTCAAATGATTCAGATACAAAGACAGACGAACCTTACAATAGCTGAAAATAAGTGGTGAGTATGTAAATCAACTTCTCTGTATGTTTGAAAATTTTCATAGTAAACAATTAGGACAGTCTAGCTACTAAATGCGTTACAGGCCAATGAAAACGAAACATAAAACACCGTGTAGGGCTTTGGGACTTCGGACGGAGGGTCTGCCCTTGACCTCTGCCTGTCCCCTTCCAGGGCTTCTGTGTCATCTGGATGATGCCTGTGTCAGCAATCCCTGCCACGAGGATGCCATCTGCGACACAAACCCGGTGAACGGCCGCGCCATCTGCACCTGTCCGCCAGGCTTCACCGGCGGCGCGTGTGACCAGGATGTGGACGAGTGCTCCATCGGTGAGGGGGCTTTGTCTGAGTTGGAAGGGGGCTAGGTTGCTCCTCACACACCCATACCCACACCGGCTGGGCCTGTTCCCGCAGGCGCCAACCCATGTGAGCACCTGGGCAGGTGTGTGAACACACAGGGCTCATTCCTGTGCCAGTGTGGCCGAGGCTACACGGGCCCGCGCTGTGAGACCGACGTCAACGAGTGCCTCTCAGGGCCCTGCCGCAACCACGCCACGTGCCTTGACCGCATAGGCCAGTTCACCTGCATCTGCATGGGAGGTGCGTGGTGGTGGGGCCAGGCCTAAGGCTGGGTGTGGGGCGAGAGAGAAGCCTGCAGGAGGGGGAGGGAGTGGACCCTGAGAGGGTGAAGCCTGGGGTGAGGTGGAGGCGGGGCCAGAGTAGAATCCTGTGAGAGGCCGGGGGTGTGGTCAAACGGAGTCAGTAGAACCTCAGACCAAGAGTGGAGTCCGGACCTTAGGACCCTGGGGGGTGTGGCCTATTTGGAGGCAGGGGCTGGAGTGAGGTGCAGGTGGAGCCTGCAGCCAATCTCCCTGGGGTGGGCACAGTGCTCTGGCGGGCCCTGCATCTGGGAGCTGGGGACAGGGCAGGTCTGGACCAGAGAGGGCAGAGGGTGGTCTGAAGGCAAGTCCGTTTGGAGTCCCTTACTCCTTGGACTAGTTGGGACCACAACTCGGTGAAGGTCTGGCCTCAGGATGAAAATGGAATCTAGGGTTGAGCTGGAGGCTAGGCCAAGGCTCAGGGGAACTGCCTCCCTCCTGGATGGAGGGAAGTCCCCACAGCCCTGACCTCCCCACCTCACCACCCCACCCCAGGCTTCGCAGGCACCTACTGTGAGGTGGACGTGGACGAGTGTCAGAGCAGCCCTTGTGTCAACGGTGGCATCTGCAAGGACAGAGTCAATGGCTTCAGCTGCACCTGCCCCTCGGGTAAGGACCTTGGGCTGGGGAGCCTGAAAAAGACAGGGCCCTGAAGGGGTAAGAGCTCCGGGGTGGGAGCCTGTGAGACCATGTTAGCGGAAAACTATTGCAATAGAAACGATGTTATGGAAGACATCGAAATTAATTTAAAATGAAGTAAATGGGCTTCCCATCCAAACAAGGCAGGGCTGGCAAGGGGTGACTGCTCTGGCCCTGTCTGGGCCTCTACTCACCGCACTCCCACCCCAGGCTTCAGCGGGGCCCTCTGTCAGCTGGACGTGGACGAGTGTGCGAGCACACCCTGCAGGAATGGAGCCAAGTGTGTGGACCAGCCTGATGGCTATGAGTGCCGCTGCGCTGAGGGTGAGGCCGGCAAGAATCTGGAGGTGGGGCGAGTGGGGGAGAGGGCCCATAACAGCCTGGGAGAAAGCTTGGGGGCCGGGTTGCATCAAGGCAGGGGCAATGACAGTCAGGGGACGGAGCCAAGTATGAATTTAAGCAGTGGTAAAGCTAGGGGTGGGGTCAAAGGTTCTGGCAGGACACTGGGTGTATGTAACTGGATGGGGCTTGTCCCACACTACCCCAGGCACTTCCCCTGTGTCTGCACTTGCAGCTGAAGGAATGTCAGAATAGGGCTGGGAGTGTCAGGACTGGAGGCGGGTCCGGTCGCAGCTAGTGGTTTAACTGTGGAGGTCTTGGCTGCATGCATGCCAGGCTGCAGCTGGAGGGAGTGGAGGCGACCAGAGGGGACCTGAGCTGAGCCCGCCTCCTGCTGGCTCAATGGGTGGGGCCTGAGGTAGAGCCGTGCTAGGACTGGCTGGAGGCCATAGCTGCCTGCAGGACCTTGGCAAGTAGGCGAAGCCTGACGCTCTGGCCTTGCAGGCTTTGAGGGCACACTGTGTGAGCTCAACGTGGACGACTGCTCTCCTGACCCGTGCCACCACGGGCGCTGTGTGGACGGCATTGCCAGCTTCTCCTGTGCCTGTGCCCCGGGCTACACGGGCACGCGCTGTGAGAGCCAGGTGGACGAGTGCCGGAGCCAGCCCTGCCGCCATGGGGGCAAATGCCTGGACCTGGTGGACCAGTACCTCTGCCGCTGCCCTCCTGGCACCACAGGTGGGACTGAGGGCTGGGCTGGGGCAGAAGCAGCACATCTGGAGGGGTTCAAAGAGTTTGGGAAGGGTGCCTCTGGCAGGGCACAGTGGTGACTGCCCTGTCTTGTTCTTCTGCAGGTGTGAACTGTGAGGTGAACATTGATGATTGTGCCAGCAACCCATGCACCTTCGGAATCTGCCGGGACGCTGTCAACCGCTATGACTGTGTCTGCCAGCCTGGCTTCACAGGTGGGCAAGCGCCTGCCGTGGAAAGGGGGTCTGTACAGGGGGAGGGTGGAATCGTCTGTCTTTCTTGGTTGGGTTCTGTCCCTCTCTTTGCATCTGCTTGTCCCACAAGACTTCCCATGCTCTGGGCTCTCTCGTGGGCGTGAGGTTGTCCCCATGTTGGCTCAGTTTTATCCTGGAACACAGACAAGGGGTTCCGATGAGATGGGGGCATTTCTGAGTGGGGCCACGGTGGTTCTTGGTGAAAGTGAAAATGATTCTATGTGAGTTTGGGGTTGAGGATGACCTGGGACAGGGCAGTCCTGGCCTGAGGACGTGGCTGTCCTGATTTGCACAAAAGCTGATGCAGTATGAGAATGAGAGTACCCTTGCTCAAGGACGTGGCTATTCTAGATGGGGTGAGGTTGTGCCTACCTGCTGGCTCGGTTGCCCTTGTCCTGGGATGAGCCTGCCTGTGTGATCCCCAGGTCCCCTTTGCAACGTGGAGATCAATGAGTGCGCGTCCAGCCCCTGTGGCGAGGGAGGCTCCTGTGTGGATGGGAAAGATGGCTTCCGTTGCCTCTGCCCACCTGGCTCCCTGCCCCCGCTGTGCCTGCCTCCAAGCCATCCCTGTGCCCAAGAACCCTGCAGTCACGGTGTCTGCCATGATGCGCCCGGAGGGTGAGACCTCTTCCCGTCTCCTGAGCGACCCCTTGTCCCTTGCCTCTGCCCACTTGCTGGCCCTGACCACCACCCCCTCAGGTTCCGCTGCGCCTGTGAACCTGGCTGGAGTGGCCCTCGGTGCAACCAGAGTCTCACTCCAGATGCCTGCGAGTCTCAGCCCTGTGGGGCTGGTGGCACCTGCAGCAGCTACGGAATGGCCTTCCACTGCACCTGTCCCCCTGGTGTCCGGGGTATGGATCTCCATCTTTCCTCCCCAGGCTCCCCGGTCTCCCTCTTTCTTCTTATTTCTCTTTGCTCCGCCCTCTTCCTCCTGTGTGTTCACATTTGTTTATTTTCCCTCTTTCCCCCTTGCAGCTTGGGAGGTGGGTATCAAGGCGGGGCCCCTGGGGGGAGATGGGAACAAGGAATCTCTCAAGGCTTCCTCACTCTGCCTGCCCACCACAGGCCGTCAGTGTGAGCTGCTGTCCCCCTGCACCCCGAACCCCTGCGAGCACGGGGGCCACTGTGAGTCTGCTCCTGGCCATCTGGCTGTCTGCTCTTGCCCCCCTGGCTGGCAAGGTACGTGAGCTGCTTCCTCCTCTCCCTCACCTTTCATACTTGGGGACCCAGAGGGGAACTCAACCTTGGCCCCATCTATTCAGGAGCTTTCTTCTGGGAAGGGATTGAGCTGGACAGACACTCACAGCCCCCATGGTTATTTCTAGAGAAGAGGAAGGGGTAGGTGACTGGGAAGCTGGATTTCAGGCTGGGGTTTGGGGACAGTTTCCTGGAAGAGCAAAACGTAGAGAATACATGTACTACCCACTGAAGCAAGAAGGCAGTTCTAGAACAGTGTGTACAAGGGGCACATGACAGCATTGTTCTTTTTCTAATAGTTTATCTTTTATTGTCTTTTTTTCCATTACCATTTATCCCCCTTATTGCTTCCCCTCCCCCTCCCCACACTTCCTCCACCCCGCTCCAGCATAGCCTGTCCTTGCATTTACCTATTTCAGCTTTCAGGTTCTTCATGAGTGACAGGAACCCTCAGACACAATTCTGTACCCTCTAACCCTAGATATCACCTTATTTCCCACCCCCAGGCCCTCGATGTCAGCAGGACGTAGACGAGTGTGCTGGCCCCTCACCCTGTGGCCCCCATGGTACCTGCACAAACCTGGCTGGGAGTTTTAGTTGTACCTGCCACGGGGGGTATAGTGGCTCTTCCTGTGACCATGACATCGATGACTGTGACCCCAGTGAGTTCAAGGGAGCTTTTGGGGGGTGCTGCCATAGGAAACATGTTTGTTAACCTATACTGTATGCCAGGCACTGTGCTTTAATTTCTTCATTGAAGTTCTCTTATTTTCCCCATTTTACTTGTGGAATTGGGACTCAAAGAGGTTAAGTGACCTGCCTGAGGTCATGTAGCAGGTAAGGGATGAGCTGGGATGGGAGCTCAGGTCTGTCCGACTCTGAAGCCTGCATACTGTCCCTGGGGACCAGCTCGTTGGGACTGCACCTGGAGCGTGAGGTGATAGGCCCTCAGTGTTTCCTCAGGAGTGCTGTCTGACAGGTGAAGGACGCAAGCCACGTAGGCAATTAAAATTTTTCTAGTACTCACATTTAAGAAAAGTTAAAAAAAAAAAGAAAGATAGATTTAATGATATACTTTTATTTAACCTAATATATACAAATTATGATTTCAACATGTAATCACTATATAATTATTGGGATATTTTACATCCTTGTTTTTCTTTTTTTTAAGATTTTATTTATTTACTTTTAGAGAGAGGGGAATGGAGAGAGAAAGAGAGAGAGAAACATCAATGTGTGGTTGTCTCTTGCGTGCCCCTGCAAGTGGCGCAGCCCACACCCCAGGCCTGTGTCCTGACTACAGGGAATCGAACAGGTTCACAGGCCGGTGCTCAGTCCACTGAGCCACACTGGCAGGGCTACACCCTCGTTTTTCACGCTGAGTCATCAGAACCTGAAACCCAGTGTGTGTTTCTCACTGACAACACATCTCAGTTTGGACTAGTCCACGCCAAGGACTCAGTAGCCGCACGTGGCCAGTGGCCACAGCGGCAGCCCACACAGGTCTGGAGGAGGCCCTCTGTGCAGGTCAAGGACTTAAGCAGACACAACTAACAGTCTGTGCTCAATAACTCAAAGGGACCTTTGCTTTGCCAGCCTCCATATAAGTGAGATTTCCAGATAAGCAGGGGATGAGGCAACAGAGGGGACAGTTGGATCCCTTGGACCTACTGTGCCTTTCTCCATTAAGCCTGGTTTACTTCCTGATGTGTGAGGCCCAGCAGGGTCAGTAAAGGTTGATGGGGGCTAGGCGAGTGACCAGACCTCCTCCCCTCTGACCGCAGACCCCTGCCTGAACGGTGGCTCCTGTCAGGACCACGTGGGCTCATTTTCCTGCTCCTGCCTCCCTGGCTTCGCTGGCCCTCGCTGTGCCCGCGACGTGGATGAGTGTCTGAGCAGCCCCTGTGGCCCAGGCACCTGCACCGACCATGTGGCCTCCTTCACCTGTACCTGCCCCCCAGGTTATGGAGGCTTCCACTGTGAGCAGGACCTACCTGACTGCAGCCCCAGGTGGACGGACCCTCTACTGGGAGCTCAGGGATCCTGGCACTGGGTGGGGCATGGGACCTGAGGAGTGGGGATAAGGAGGGTGGGTCCTCAGCTTAGCACCCACTTCAGGATTCTGATGCCTGACGGGACACTGGGCAGGAAGGGGCCGGGTCATCTTAGAGATACTGGCCCCAAAGGGGATGAGATCAGGCCGGAGTGGGGCCTCCACGTGGTTCCCACCTTCCTGCTGAAGGAACTGGTAGAGGGGGCTCAGGGAGAGGACAGGACTGCAGCCCCTCCTGTTGCCTCCTTCGTGGGGAGCAGTGGGCACAGAGTAGGTCCAATCAACGCTAGGCCCAGGCCCAGGATGGAGGGCGGGGCGGCGAGGGGATGGGGCCTGACCCACCCTCCCTTTCCCTCCAGCTCCTGCTTCAATGGTGGGACCTGTTTGGACGGTGTGAACTCCTTCAGCTGCCTGTGCCTTCCTGGCTACACTGGAGTGCACTGCCAGCACGAGGCCGACCCGTGCCTCTCCCGGCCCTGTCTGCATGGGGGTGTTTGCACTGCTACCTACCCTGGCTTCAGCTGTGCCTGTCCTGAGGGCTTCACCGGCACTCAGTGTCAGGTAGGTGGGGTCACTGGGGGTGGGTTTAGGGGGAGGAGTCGGGAGGGGTGTTCTGGGGGAGGGGCCTACTGGGTCCTGGAGAGGGGTTAGCGTGGGGGTTGTGGTGAGGGGCCTGGGTGGGACCCTGGGAGAGAATCTGGGAAGCGATTTCTGGGCGTCCCTGAGCGCTGATGCTGTGGCCTTCCTCTCCAGACTCTGGTAGACTGGTGTAGCCTTGAGCCCTGTCAGAACGGGGGTCGCTGTGCCCGGACAGGGGCCTCTTTCTACTGCCTTTGTCCTCCCGGGTGGAGCGGAAGCTTCTGTGACAACCAAAACCTGCCCTGCAGGGAGGCCGCAGCTCAGATCGGTGAGGGCGAGTGTGTTGCTGACGTGTGTGCAGCTCAGGCGGGTGTCTGCCTCTGAGTACACTCACTGTCAGTGTGAGCCCAGTGAGGGTGTCACAGAGCGTTGGCATGATGGGGTGTGTGGCTGTGTGGCTGTGTGGCAGTTGGCCAGACAACGGGGGTGTTGTTGGAAATGGTGTGTGTGACTGAGCTGGTGTGAGCAGCGCAAGTGTGTGTGTCAGTGACGAGGGGTGCGCGGTTCAGAGGGTCACTGACAACCTGATGGAGTGTGGTGGGACTCCGGTGACTGGCAGTAGCAGGGATGCTGGGTGGTGCTGCGTGTGTTGAGGGCAGGGAGGGGAACTGTGTGCCTGACGCCCCTCTCTGTGCAGGGGTGCGGCTGGAGCAGCTGTGTCAGGCTGGTGGGCAGTGTGTGGACAAGGAGAGTTCCTACTACTGCGTGTGTCCAGAGGGCCGCACAGGCAGCCACTGTGAGCAGGAGGTGGACCCCTGCTTGGCCCAGACCTGTCAGCATGGGGGCACTTGCCGAGGCTACATGGGGGGTTATGTGTGCGAGGTAAGGGGAGCCCAGGGGAGTGGAGAGGGGAACTAGTCACATGTAGGTGTGTCTAGGCACACATTTCGGTGTGTCTGTGGCCTGGTGTGGGTGTGTCTTTCTGGGCCTGTATGGGTTTTTGCTTTTGTGACTGATATCTTTGTGGGTGTCAGTCTGGGTAGATCTGTCTGCCTGGGCGTGTGTGTCTGTCTTAGCTTGGTTCCTGGACATGTCTACGTGTCTCTCTGTGTATGGTGTCTCTTTGGGTGTGAATACATGTACAGGTGTCTGAGTATGTGTCTCTGATTGTATGTCTTGGGTATATCTGGGTATCTGGGTGCTTCTCTTGTGTACGTGTGTGTCTATCTGCATTGGGTGTGTCTGTGGCCTCCGTGTCTGGGTGTCCTTCTGTGTCTGGGTGTGTGTTTTCTGCACACTGGAGGCATATGTCTGGGTATTGGATGATTGTGTCTTTTTGTGCTGGAATTTTTTGTCTTCAAGGGGAGTGTCTGTGTCCCTTGGGGCTGAGTGTGTCCCTGTCTCACCCCCTCATCACAGTGTCGGGCTGGCTACTCTGGTGACAACTGTGAGCATGACGTGGATGAATGTGCTTCCGAGCCCTGCCAGAATGGAGGCTTCTGCATTGACCTAGTGGCCCGATATCTCTGCTCTTGTCCCCCTGGGACACTAGGTATGCCAGTGCCAGGGCTGGAAGACAGGCTGGAGGCTGGGCCTCTGTTCACTCGTGACACCCCCTATGCTCTCCCCAGGTGTGCTCTGTGAGATTAATGAGGATGACTGTGGCCCAGGCCCACCACTGGACTCAGGCCCCCGGTGCTTGCACAATGGTACCTGTGTGGACCTAGTGGGCGGCTTTCGCTGTACCTGCCCCCCAGGATACACTGGCCTGCGCTGTGAGGCAGACATCAACGAGTGTCGTCCGGGTGCCTGCCATGCAGCACACACCCGGGACTGCCTGCAGGACCCAGGTGGTGGCTTCCGCTGCCTTTGCAGAGCTGGCTTCACAGGTAAGCATGGGCAAAGGGAGTGGCCTGGGGTCCTGTCTGTGCTCCCCCATTGTGGCTGATCCCCAGCTCCTGGCTGCCCAGGTTCCCGCTGTCAGACTGTCTTGTCTCCCTGTGAGTCCCAGCCATGCCAGCATGGAGGCCAGTGCCGCCCTGGCCCAGGCCCTGCGGGTGCGATGGCCTTCACCTGCCATTGTGTCTCGGTGAGTTGAGGTGGCTGGTCACAGAGTCTCTGGGAGAGGAGTGGGACTGTGGCCTGGTGGGAGGGTGTGTCTTTAGGGATTAAGTGGTGGAAGGAAAGGGGGTTTCTGGGGAGTGTTGACATTACCTGGAGGTTGGAAGAGGGTGTGAGGCTGGGGATTGGAGGCGTGGCTTCCTGGGAAAGGCAAGGCTTCTGTGTAAGGTGGGAATTCCAGTGGAAGGGAGAGAGGTTTGGTAGGACTGGGGGAGATTGGAGGCTCAAGGGTTCCCAAGTCCTGATCCCCAACCTCTCTCTCTCCCTTTCCCCCGCCCCCTGCCACCGTGCTTTTTTTTCTGTCACTCCCCCTCACACCCAGCCATTCTGGGGCCTGCGTTGCGAGCGGGTAGCGCGCTCCTGCCGGGAGCTGCAGTGCCCGGTGGGCGTCCCGTGCCAGCAGACGGTCCGTGGACCGCGCTGCATCTGTCCCCCGGGGCGCTCGGGGGCCGCTTGCCGGGGCTTCCAGGAGTCACCGCCGGGGGCCACCAATACCAGCTGCGTGGTCTCCCCCTGTCTCCACGGGAGCTCTTGTAGCCCGGAACCGTCCGCGCCCTTCTTCCGCTGCGCGTGCGCGCCAGGCTGGGCCGGGCTCCGCTGCGAGGTGCAAGTGGCGGCTCCCGAGGTCCCCGAAGAGCCGCTGTGCCCGAGTGCTGCCTGCGAGGCCAAGAGCGGGGACAAGCGCTGCGACCGCGAATGCAACAGCCGCGGTTGCGGCTGGGATGGCGGCGACTGCTCGCTGAGCGTGGGCGACCCCTGGCGGCAGTGCGAGGCGCTGCAATGCTGGCGCCTCTTCAACAACAGCCGCTGCGATCCTGCCTGCAGCTCCCCCGCCTGTCTCTATGACAACTTTGACTGCCTGTCTGGAGGCCGTGAGCGCACCTGCAAGTGAGCCCCTCCATCTGTCAGTCCATCCTTAGTCTGCCTGTTGGGCCGTTCATTCATTTGCCTTATCTGTTTCTTCGTGTACCCTGTCCTCCCAGCTGAATGCCTGTTCTGTTTGCCCATTCGTGTCGGTGTGCCCTGGTCCATCCCTGTGCCCTGACTGTGTCAACATTCCCCTCTGTCCATCCATGTACCCCGCCTCTCTCTGTCTGTCTGCCCTGCACTCTACCTTTTCCTCCCTATGCCCTGTTTGTCCATCTTGCTGACCATTCATGAATTCCTTTCATCCCTCTGTGCGCCCAACTGTATGTTGTCCATCCTTGGACCTCATCTGTGTATCTATCTGTTTGTGTACCAGACTATCTCTCCATGTGCTCCATATATCTGTTCCTCTGTCCATCTCTGTGTCCCACCTGTTTATCCAGGTCCCCTTCGTCTTTCCTGTCTCTCCATGTACCCCTCTTGTCCCCTCTGTGCCCATACAGATGTCCAGGCCCCTGCCTGTCTGTCCTGCTCCTCTCTAGGTCTATTCATGCCCCCATCTGTCTGTCCCATGCACTCCATCTGTCCATCCTGTGCTCTGCCTTTCTGTTCCACTGTGTGCCCCTCTGCTTGGAGCCTTCCTCTTACCTTTATCTCCCTGTCCTCCTCCCTCTGCACTCTACCACTCTCCCCCTCGCTCACTCTTCTCCAGCCTTTCTGCCCTAGTCTTTCTGCCAGTTCTCCAATACCCCTAGCTTGGTCCCACCTCAGGGCCTTTGCACTGTCTGTTCCCTCTGCCTGGAATACTCTTCCCTCAGGAAGCCACGTGGTTCTTCCCTCACCTCCTTCAAGTCTTTGCTCAGACAGCAGTGCCTTCTCAGTGAGCTCCTCCCTGGCCACCCTCAGCACTTTTCCTGCTTTAATTTTCTCCTTAGCATTCAATTCCATAGAGCATTCTGTGTGTGTGTGCGCGCTGCATGTATTTATATTTAACTTTTACTACCATGTAATTGAAATGCTGTATATTCTGCTCATTTATCTCCTTTCACATCTGTCTCCGCCCACTGGAGTGCCAGCTCCACGTGTTCAAGGATTTGTGCCTGGGCATATCCTGGGTGCCTGGCTGTCTACAGCAGCGCCTAGCACCTAGGAGGTGTTATCACTGGTGATTTATTAATAGTTACTGGGCAAATGGCTGGATTTTCTGAGCGCCTGACATATTGGGATACATTCTAGTCCTCTGTGCTTGCTGTCTGATCCCTCTCTGTCTCAGGAGTTGGGGTGCTCTGTGTGCAGGGGGTGGGAGGCCCCCTGACTATGCCTCCTCTCTGCCCTCAGTCCGGTCTACGAGAAGTACTGTGCGGACCACTTTGCAGACGGCCGCTGCGACCAGGGCTGCAACACGGCCGAGTGCGGCTGGGACGGGCTAGACTGTGCAGGCAAGGTGCCTGCACTGCTGGCCCGCGGCGTGCTGGTGCTCTCTGTGCTGCTGCCCCCCGAGGAGCTGTTGCGCTCCAGCGCCGACTTCCTGCAGCGGCTCAGCGCCATCCTGCGCACCTCGCTGCGCTTCCGCCTGGACGAGCACGGCCAGGCCATGGTCTTCCCTTACAACTGGCCGGGCCCTCGCTCTGAAACCTGGATCCTGCCGGACCTGGCCCCCGAGGTGATCGGGTGAGTGGCTCCATCCCAGACAGCCGAGGGGGCTGTGCAGATGCTGAGTGGGAGACAGAAGAGGGCATCAGGTCTGGTGGGTTTCACTGCCCTGGATATCTCCGGGAGTCTTCTTGGCAGTGAGTTCAGCACGTCTCCACCTTGACAGCATTGACATTTGTGTCGATGACAGGATCATTCTTTGCTGTGGGGCCGTCCTGTGCACTGTAGGATGTTGAGCCGTCCTCTTGGCTTCACCCGCTAGATACAAGTAGCTCCCCACCCCCAAATATGACAGATGTGGGCAAGGGTCCTTTAGGGAGCAGAATTGTCCCTGGATGTAGACCTACTTCCTTCTGGAGAGGCAGGGGTTTAGCAGAATAGTTAAGAACATGTGTAGTTTTTTTTTTTTTTTTTGGTAGAAATCGAAAATATAGAACTCTTCTGTTGGTGGCCTGGTCGACCAGGCCAGACAGTGCCAGAGGGAGGTGTGGCCTCTGAGAGGGGCGGGGTCCTGACACACAGAGGAAGGATGGGTTTTAGAGATGGGGCCTGGGCTCTGACAGCCGGCCCAGCGGGACTATGGAAGATGGAAGAGAGTGGCTGATGTGCCAGGCTCTGGTGGGGTGGCTGAGTGGCTGGAGGGCATCTCATTAAACTGAGGGCACAGGGTGAAAAAGAGGGCCGCTTTGGGACTTGTAGAATGTGAGGAGTCTGGGGACGCCCGAAGGCAACCAGGAGCTGAAGAGAGACGAGAAAGACACAGGGGTGTTGACACAGGGGTGATTGAAGTCGTGGGAGGGACTCCAAGAAGCGGGGAGGGAAGTGGGGACAGAAGAATGACCTGGGGACACTGAGACCTGAGGATTGGTTGAGGGAAGTTAGCTCAGAAAAGAGTGTAACCAAGCATGGGATCACTGCGCGGCGTGTACAGGAGCCAGGACCAGGCACCGGCTCCTGAGAAAAGAAAGAGCTTTTGTGTGTGCGTTCCAAGGCTCCAGTCAGTTTCCCGGATCCAGGGCTGGGGGCAGGATTTAAGGGGTTTCAGCACCAGATTTCCTGGACAGCAGACCCTCCGCCTCTGAAAGAGTCCCCGAGGACAGGTTCAGGTCAGGGTCCGTCCTTTGTTTCTGTGGGGGGAGCATCTGAGGGTTCACAAGGGTTATGTCGTGTGGCGTATCCAAAGTTTAAACTTTGGTCCCGGGGTCTTGTTAGAAACAGGATAGGGCCAGTTTGAGCTGGTTTTGTGGTTAGAAGAGGAAAGGGGGCAGCTAGAGAAATAGGAAGAGATCGGGGTGTAGGGTTATTGGGATCCTAAGGAAAGAGGGATTTGGAGGGTTTGGGTTCCTGGAAGCGGAGCTTGAGATGGGGATTCAGATGCATGTGCCCTGTGGACGGGGCACTTTCGGGAGACAGGGCTGAGGGAAGCAGGGTGGGGCAGGAGGCAGCCTCTGCCAGTGTCCAGCTCTGGGGCGCGGGTAGCACCTCAGTGTCAGTCTCGCCTTTAGGCAGAGGGCCGCTTGTCAGCCAGTCTGTCACCTCCCAAGGGAGAGGGTTGCCACCTTGCTGAGGCCAGTCACCCATAGCAGCGGAGCTTCTGCTGTAACGGCCTGTGCTCACAGCAGTCTGGAGACAGAGGCAGCAACCTGGTCAGGGAGATTGGGGCATGTTGACATGAAAATAGAGCGCGTGGGAGTCATGGCTTGGGGGACACCGGTGGCCACAGCAAGACTGGTTTTGGGGGTGTGGTGGGGTTGGATGCCTGACGGGGGCAGGTGGGCCACGGTTTCATGGTGAGTGGGCACAGCTCTTCAGAGCCTGGTGCTGGTTTGGGGGGTGCCAGGCTGGCAGTAGGTGCCAGGTTGAGCCAGCCTGTCCCTCCCCTGTGTCCCCACAGCTCAGTGGTGATGCTGGAGATTGACAACCGGCTGTGCCTGCAGTTGCTGGACAATGACCACTGCTTCCCTGACGCCCAGAGCGCGGCTGACTACCTGGGTGCGCTGTCAGCAGTGGAGCGCCTGGACTTCCCATACCCACTGTGGGCCGCGCGGGGTGAGCCTGGCTGCCGAGCGACCTGGGTGGCACTGGAGCTGCCACATTGAGGGCTGGCCGTGGTTGAACTTCATTTCCTGTCTGCAGGGGAGCCGCTGGAGCTGCCAGAGCCTAGTGTGCCGCTGTTGCCGCTGCTGGCTGCCAGTGCTGTCTTTGTGCTGGTCATCCTCGTCCTGGTCATCATGGTGGCCCGGCGCAAGCGCGAGCACAGCACCCTCTGGTTCCCTGAGGGCTTTGCGCTGCACAAGGATGCGGCCGCTGGCCACAAGGGCCGGCGGGAGCCTGTGGGCCAAGACGCGCTGGGCATGAAGTGAGGACCCTGCCCCTCCTTGTCCCTGCTTTAGGGACCTTGTGAACCCTAACTTCAGACTCCAGCCTGGACCCCAGGGTCTATCCCCTTGGCTACTGACTCCATGATCCCTGGGGATCACCCCTGATTCTATTTCCTGTGTCCCAGTTCCCCTAACTCAAATCCTATCCTGACCCTGCCTGGACCCCACCCTGACCTCTTAGATTTCACCCTGCTACTCGGCATTCATTCCCCCATGACTGCTGACTCCGTGACCCCTGTCTATACCCCAACCCCTGGCTGGCCCCCAGAATCACCTCTGGCTCTGATGTACCCCGACCTTTGATTTCCTCTCTGATTCCCTTTTCATCCTAGCTCAATGTCCATTCCCTGTGATCCTCAATTCTGGCCTTGACCCTAGGCCTCACCTCCAACTGCCTGACCTGTGTCTCAAGACCCCCAACCCCACCCTGATCTAACCCCTGAATTTACCCTTCCCCTGTGATCCCATGTTCTTCTGACCCCTCTCTACAACCTCCTCACCCTGGCTACATCTCTCTCCTGTTAGAGGCTAACTCCATCCTCCATGACTCCTGATGTCATCATCCTCTCTAACTCTTAATGTATGCCTGTGACCCTCACCTGTCCCATAGCTCACTACTCTGACCCCTGACCCCACTTGTGTTTCCTTTCACAGTTCTACCTTAAGACATGGCCGTCACTCATCATAATCCCTGAGTGTACCCCCTGTGACCTTGACCTCATCCCGCACCCCATCATTAGACCCTGTATATCGACCCTGCCCCCTGTGCCTACTGACCTATCCCAACTCCAGACCCCTACCCATTGTCCCCACAGGAACATGGCCAAAGGGGAGAGTCTGATGGGGGAGGTGGCCACAGACTGGATGGACACGGAGTGCCCAGAGGCCAAGCGACTGAAGGTTGTGCCCCCTCTTTTCACCCCTGCTTTCAGGGTTTTGGGTGGGGTCCCGGTAGTCAGTGGGGCAGCTCAGAGGGCGTCACTTGGATCCTTGAGCTGAGGGTCTGGCTTGAGCAGACTCTGTGTTTGACGCCCAAAGGCTTGTAAAATGCCCTAGCAGGCTGGTTAAGAATATTTGGTCCTGTTTCCATCACATCACTTGTGCCTTTTGGGCTGTGAGTCTGGAATTCACTGAGCTCCTGCTGGGGGCTCTGTTGCTGTGCTCATGAAGGCACATCGCTGCGTTTGTGTGTGACTCTCTCGTCCCTGCACCTCACGGTCACCTGCATATCCCCAATTTCCTTGAAGGATGCTCTTGCCCCCACAGGTCTTTTACCAGGGATTTTTAGTTTCCAGAGAGCAAGCTTTGCACTTCTGTGAAATTTAATCTAAATGCTTCATTCTCCTTGCTGCTGTTGTCAGTAGGGTTGTTCTTGTGATCTCGTTCTCCGTGTTTGTGTCTGGTGTGTAGGCAGGTGTGCTGATGGTCACTGTGCTCCGTGTTTCTTCCTGATCGCCCACCTTGGGTTCCCAGCCTTTCCTTCCTTACAACTTGGATTCAAGTTTCAGTTTTTTTCCTAATGAGTTCTCTGAGCTCCAGCATGTCGATTTCCTCTTTCCTTATCTAGAAAACTGTCAGGTTTTGGGGGGCTGTGTGTGCATCTCCATGAGAAAAACCCAGACCATCCCTCTTCTCTCCCACCTCCTTGTGAGAACCTGGTCCATGTGTCTCCAGGTAGAGGAGCCCGGCGTGGGGGCTGAGGATGCTGTAGATTGCCGCCAGTGGACTCAACATCACCTAGTTGCTGCCGACATCCGTGGGGCACCAGCTATGGCCTTGACACCACCGCAGGGCGATGTGGATGCTGATGGCATGGATGTGAATGTGCGTGGCCCAGGTCAGTGACGGAACCCCCGCCTCCGATCTGTGTGACTTTGTGTCTGAGTCTGTGTTCTGGGGAGAGAGCTAGGTGTGTCTGGGTGTTCGTCTGTGGGGCTGTGTGTTTATCAGGACTCTTGGTTATAAATGATAATAGCTCGACTCAAACTAGCTTAAGTAAAACAAGGGACTTACTGGCTCTTGTAACTGGAAGCATCAGGTACATTTGGATCCAGGACTCACCACCCCTTGGCTCCAGCCCGGGCAGCCATTCTCTTGGGGATACTGTGGTCACAGGCAGGACCAGCCTTATAAAACTTTTTCCCACCTGAACCACTCTGGGTGGCCTGGGGCCTGGGATATACGGATTGACCAAGACTGGTCCATATGCCTGTCCCTCAGGGAGGAGGCTTGGCTCAACCCAGAGTGTGAGGATGGAGAATGGGGAACCAGGCCAAACGCTCACGCAGAGTGCAGCAGACCACGTAATCTGGACCCTGTTGGGTTCATCGTTGTCATGTTTCGGGGTATTCCTCCCCTAGTGCTGTTCGCTTCAGAAGGCCTGCATCTTGTGAAGCCCCTCAGGGATTTTATGCCCCTGGGGGTGCCCATAACCCATGGGTGTGGGCATTTGAAAGGCACAGCTCCTTTGCCTTGAGCTGGATTATAACTCTAGGTACATCTCAACCTCCAGACCCCCTCTTTGGGACCAGGCTGAAATAATCCCTGGAAATTTGTCTGAGTGAGGTACATACTTGTTTGTTTTCCTCCTTCCCTTGTCTTTTATCCCGTTCTGCCTAGGAGCCCTTCTGGGACAAATCACATGCTCGTGAATCCAAATCCTGGGTTGGCTTCTGGGGCACCTGACATGGATATGTGTGTGTGTGCCCACGAGCCCATAGATGTGCTTCCAGGTGTCCCACTGCCTCCCAATACGGTGCCCTCAGTAGGGTTCCAGGAAAGGCCCCCACATCCACCTGCCTGTGACACGCTCCTGTTTCCTGTAGATGGCTTCACCCCGCTAATGCTGGCCTCCTTCTGCGGCGGGGCCCTGGAGCCAATGCCGGCTGAGGAGGACGAGGCAGAAGACACATCGGCCAGCATCATCTCAGACCTGATTTGCCAGGGGGCCCAGCTCGGGGCGCGGACTGACCGCACGGGTGAGACGGCCCTGCACCTGGCAGCCCGATACGCGCGTGCTGATGCAGCCAAGCGGCTGCTGGATGCCGGGGCAGACACCAATGCCCAGGACCACTCCGGCCGCACCCCCCTGCACACAGCTGTCACTGCCGATGCCCAGGGAGTCTTCCAGGTGAGATGGGCTTGCCCCTTTGGGCGGCAGAGCTGGGACAGGCATCAGACTGATCTGGGTTTGAGTCCCAGTTCTGCCTTTCAGAGCTCATTTTTTTCACTTGTAAAATGGGGACATGTGGGAGTACAGTTTCTGGCTGGTAGCTGCTCCCTGAATCTCATTGATTCAAGAGCATGTGGGCATTGAGGGCCTCAGAGGGCTTAAAGGTGGACCTGGTCCCCCTGTTCCTGCCTTGACTCCCCCTGCTGCACCCCATCTCCCCTAGATTCTTATCCGGAACCGCTCCACAGACCTGGATGCCCGCATGGCAGATGGTTCGACGGCATTGATCCTGGCGGCCCGCCTGGCAGTGGAGGGCATGGTGGAAGAGCTCATTGCCAGCCACGCTGATGTCAACGCTGTGGATGAGCTTGGTAGGCTGATGGGGCATGGGGCTGAGAGGGTAGTCCGACTGTGCTGTTGGTGTGAACTCTCACCCACATTGTGACCCAAACACTGAACTTCCTGTATGTGCTGGCCTGCGACGTGCACTTACACACTCGTGCATTGTTTTAAAAGATTTTATTATTTGTTTTTAGAAAGAGGGGAAGGGAGGGAGAAAGAGAGGGAAACATCAGTGTGTTGCCTCTCAAGTGCTCCCTGCTGGGCACCTGGCCCACAACCCAGGCATGTGCTCTGACTGGGAATCGAACCGGCGACCCCTTGGTTTGCAGGCTGGCATTCAATCCAATGAGCTACACCAGCCAGGGCTCATGTGTTTTTTTTATGGCATCCACTAGTTCATCTGACACATCAGTGCTTAGAAAAAGGTGCCCTTCCCCAAGACACTTCATTTCCATCTCCTTTGTTAGGAGTATTTACTACTGCCATCTTCTGGGAAGCTCATGTAATAAATTTGTAAACCAACCAAATCAAATGCGGTAGCCTCTCCCTTTCTGGAGGTGGTTTGCACAGAGTCGTGCAGATGCGCAACCTGCCCTCATGTCCAGGGGACCTCACGCAGATGTAGACACATTAGATGCTCACAAACATCCTTTGCAGCAGGTGTTCTCAAGCTACCGTTGACATTTGGGGTTGGACCACTTTTGGTGTTGGGGGTCATCCTGCGCATTGCTGGGTGTTAAGCAGCACCTCTGGCCTTGAACTATTAGATGCCGGTAGCACCCCAGTTGTGACAACAGAATATCTCTCCTGACATTGCCAAATGCCCCGGGGCAGGAGGGGGGAGGGAGGTCACCGTGGGTTGAGAAATATGGCTGTATAGGAGCATTGTCCCCTAGAACCTGCTGTGAGGATGGAAATATTCTCAGTTTGTGCTGTCCAAATTGGTGACCGCTGGCAACACGTGGTGCCTACCGAGCATTTGCAATGTTGGGGTGAAGAGAACTAAGTGTTGTATTTCACTTAGTGTTTAACCTTTGTTTTGCCTGCGTTACAATTTTTTTTACTTAGATATAACCCACATACCATACAATTCACCCAAAGTAAAAAATCCAATGGCATCTAATGTCATCACATAGTTATGCAAATATCATCACAATACATTTCAGAACATTTCTATCACCTAAGAAAGCAACCCTCACCTCTTAGCCATCACCCACCCCCATTTCCTCATCTTCCCTGCTCTTGGCAACCACTACTGTACTTCCTGTCTCTGTGGATTTGCCTGTTCTGGGTATTTAATGCAAATGGAGTTGTACAATGTACGGTCTTTTTGATTGGCTTCTTTCACTTAGCATAATGTCTCAAGGTTCACGAACGCTGTGGCATGTATCACTAGTACTTATTTTTTTGAAGATTTGATTTGTTTATATTTAGAGATAGAGCAAGGGAGGGAGAAAGAGAGGAAGAGAAACATCGATTGGTTGCCTCTCCTGCTTCCCCAACTGGGGACCTGGCCCGTAACCCAGGCCTGGGCCCTGATGGGGAATCGAACTGATGACCTTTCAGTTTGCAGGATGACGCCCAACCCACTGAGCCACGCCAGGCAGGGCTTGTGTGTAAGTTTTTGTGTGGACATATCTTTTCATTTTTCTTAGGTAGGTATCCAGGAATGGAATTGAGGGTCACATGATAACTATG
Source organism: Macrotus californicus (assembly GCA_007922815.1). Lineage (NCBI taxonomy): Eukaryota > Metazoa > Chordata > Mammalia > Chiroptera > Phyllostomidae > Macrotus > Macrotus californicus. The sequence continues at coordinate 92,236 of VMDR010000386.1, read as the reverse complement.
TTTGATTTTTGAGCATCTGCCGGGCTGTTTTCCACGGGGGCTGCCCCAGTTTTCACTGCCACCAACAGCGTGTTAGTGCTCTGGTGCCTCCACGTCCTTGCCAACACTTTTGATTTTCTATCTTTTTGTTTATCGTGGGTGTGAATTGGGAGCTCATTGTGGCTTTGATGTTTATTTCCCTGATGGCTAATGATAAATATTTCTCTCAATTTGTAAGTGTTCTTTTCATTTTCGTAATGTTCTTAGAAGCACAAAAATTTTACTTTTGATGATGTCCAGTTTATCTGTTTCAAAAAAACTTTTTGATCGTTCTCACAGTTGGATCTATTGTTGTTGTTGTGTTGTTGTTGTTTATGCTTTCGGTGTCCTAGCTAAGAACCTTTGTCTAACTCAAGGTCCTAAAGATTTTACTCCTGTGTTTCCTCCTAAATGTCCTATGGTTCCAGCTCTTACATTTAGGTCTCTGATTTCATTTTGAGTGACATTTTGTATGTGGTGTGGCAGAGGGGGTCCACATGTGGAGATCTAGTTGTCCCAGCACCACTTGCTGAGAAAGCTATTCTTTCCCCTTTGAATGGCCTTGGCCTCTAGTTTACTTAATTAAAATCTAAAGAGGCACATGCAATTGGTTGCTGCATTGGACAGCACACCTCAGGTACGAATGCGGGAGGGCTGTGTCCTTCCCTCGGTGCAAGGGGAGTCAGCGTACAGGCGTGCACGCACCCTGGCGTCTCTCTCGGACAGGGTGTCATCGCCGGACCTGCCCCCACACGCAGACCAAACGCAGGGCACGGACTCTGGGCGTTGCCTGCTTCCCTGCCCTGCAGGGTTCTGACTCTGACCTCTCCCCGCTCCCTCCAGGGAAGTCAGCCTTACACTGGGCCGCAGCCGTCAACAATGTGGAGGCCACCTTGGCCCTGCTCAAGAATGGAGCCAACAAGGACATGCAGGATAGCAAGGTGAGCCCCAGCCTTTGGCCCACGGGGGGTCTGCCCTGGCACACACCTCCCCGACCTGGTAGCAGAGAGTGGGGTGGGGCAGGGGAGCGAGAGCGTTCACTCTGCCTGCAGCCACCTTCAGGGGCAGGGTTTGGGCACCAGACACTCCAACCGTAGATCAGAGGGGAAAGGGTGTGGCAGCTGCTAGGTGGCCTTGAGAAAGTTCCTTAGCTCCTCTGAACCTCGGTGTTCTCACCTGTGACTCGGAGAAGTACCAGTGCCCATCTCGTGGCCTCTTCGGAGGATTCAGTGAGGTAGTGTGCCAAGTGCATCCTCAGTAAAGGCTTACCGATTAGTCGTTTAAAAAGCTTTATAAGGCCGTGTTAGTGCCTGGGGCATCCAGCCTTTTGGCGTCTCCGCACCACACTGGAAGAAGAAGAGTTGTCTTGGGCCACAACACATGAAATACATTGCGACACATAATCACAAAAAAATCTCACAATGTTTTAGTAAATTTACAATTTTGTGTGGGGCCGCATTCACAGCCATCTCGGGCCCACGCGGCCTCGGGCTGTGGGCTGGGCACCCCTGCACACGTTTCGCAGATGAGAAGAGTGAGGGTTAACGGAAGACAGGGGTGGATTCTGTCTTTATTGAACATTTCCGCCTTTTATTTATTAAAGGATTTTTGGCATCGATTTAAATTATTTTTAAAAACATTGCACTGCAATGCTTATTTGGATGACTGAGGTTTTTGATGCCCCTTTAAATTTTGTACCTAAGGCGAGTGCCCCACTCTCCTCGCCCTATTCCCGGCTCTTGGGCTTGGCACTTGGTAGGTGCTCCATGAATGTGGTTTTTGCAAAAGAACTTGCCAGGCTCCCCCGTCAGAGCTGGGAGTTGAACCCAGGTCTGTCAGGCTGGAGAGTATAAACTCAGCTCTCAGACTCCATCGCAGGATGGACGTCTTGGTGGTGTTGGCCAGGAGTTCGCCCTGGCCCTTGTGACCCTGACGTGTTGTGGGTTCGGGGCTCCCCCCAGGAGGAGACACCACTGTTCCTGGCTGCCCGGGAGGGCAGCTATGAGGCTGCCAAGCTCCTGCTGGATCACTTTGCCAACCGGGAGATCACCGACCACCTGGACAGGCTGCCGCGTGATGTGGCCCAGGAGAGGCTGCACCAGGACATCGTGCGCTTGCTGGACCAGCCCAGTGGGCCTCGTAGCCCCCCGGGCCCCCACGGCCTGGGGACCCTGCTCTGCCCGCCGGGGGCCTTCCTCCCTGGCCTCAAAGTGGCACAGTCGGGGGGCAAGAAGAGCCGGAGACCTCCAGGGAAAGCAGGGCTGGGACCACAGGGCACCCGGGGTCGGGGCAAGAAGCTGACACTGGCCTGTCCAGGCCCCCTGGCTGAGAGTTCAGTCACGCTGTCGCCTGTGGACTCTCTGGACTCCCCACGGCCCTTTGGTGGGCCCCCTGCTTCTCCCGGAGGCTTCCCCCTCGAGGGACCCTATGCGGGTGCCGCTGCTGCGGCTGTGTCCCTGGCACAGTTGGGTGGGGCCGGCCGGGCAGGTCTAGGGCGCCAAACCCCTGGGGGCTGCGTGCTCAGCCTGGGCTTGCTGAACCCTGTGGCTGTTCCCCTCGACTGGGCCCGGCTGCCCCCACCTGCCCCACCAGGTCCTTCGTTCCTGTTGCCACTGGCGCCAGGACCCCAGCTGCTGAACGCTGGGACCCCTGTGTCTCCCCAGGAGAGGCCCTCACCATATCTGGCAGCCCCGGGACACGGTGAGGAGTATCCAGTACCCGGGGCCCATGGCAGCCCGCCCAAGGCTCGCTTCCTCCGTGTCCCCAGTGAGCATCCCTACCTGACCCCATCCCCCGAGTCCCCTGAGCACTGGGCCAGTCCCTCGCCCCCCTCACTCTCAGACTGGTCCGACTCCACACCCAGTCCGGCCACTGCCACTGGGGCCGCAGCCACAGCCGCTGGGTCTCTGCCTGCCCAGCCGCTCTCCCTGGCCATCCCCGGCCCCCTAGTTCAGGCCCAGACCCAGCTGGGGCCCCAGCCCGAAGTCACCCCCAAGAGGCAGGTGTTGGCTTGAGATACTCCTCAGTTCTTGGATTTTGGGGGACTGAAGAGACACCCCATCCTGATTCTCTTGTCTCTGTCTCTCTCTCCTTCCCCTCTTTCCTTTATCCCCTTCATTCTCTTCTCTCCCCACCAGCCCTCCTGCACCCCCTACCCCTGCAGTGCGACAGACAGGTCGCCAGCCTAGGGCTTCAGTCTTCCTTTATTTATAAGGGGTTCAGGCTGACCCCCACTCCTGGGTCTCGTGATGCGTCTGGGACCTCCTCCGGCCCCCCTCTCCTGCCCCCCAGTTCTCCCTTCCCTCCTCTCCTGCCTCCTCTGGCCTCTCACTTCTCACACTCTGACATGAGTGGATTATTCTTTTTTTACATTTTGTATAGAAACAAATTCATTTAAACAAACTTATTATTATTATTTTTTACAAAATATATATATGGAGACATTCCCTGCCCCCTGCAAACCTCCCCCGTGCCCCCGTGGGGCTGAGTCTGTGGGCCCGTTTGGCCAAGCTGGATTCTGTGTACCGAGTACACAGGCATGACTAGGATCCTGTGTACCGAGTACATGACCCTGGTGTGTACCAAGTCCAGGGGTTGGTGAGATGCCAGAGCCTCCTCCCCACCCCACCTCCCTCACTTCACTGCATTCCAGATGGAACCTGTTCTGCAGCTTTGCTGGGGGAAGGGCCCTTCTGCCTCAGAGAGCCCAACCCCAGATAACACCCCCACCCTAGAGCCTGGACCACCTCCCTTTAGGAATGTGGTGGTGGGGGTGGGTGGGAACACGAGGACCAGGGAGATATGTGCATTTCACTTGGTCTTCCTGTGCACGTGAGACTGCAGGACAGGAAGGAGCTGCCTGGTACTCCCCTGGGCCAGCCCCATGGCAGAATAGAAGTATTTTTAGGCTATTTTTATAATATGGCTTCTGATCACAATCCCTGTGTAGCTAAGTTCCCAGGCCTTGCGTTGTACAGCCCCCACTCCTGTTACCACCTAATAAAGGAATAGTTAACCCTCAGTGTTATTGACCTGTGCCCAGACAGGGGTGGGGAGTGGTCATGGTGGGGCTTCTGTCTCTCCAAAGCTCACCTGAGCTCCCGTCTCTGGTTAAATCCATTCGGCTAGCCTGCCCACTTGTGCTTCCCCTCTTGTCAGATGACTCCACTGATTGGATGCGGGTGTTTCCCTGACTTAGGATGAGCTGATCAGATTCACTTGAAAACGTTTACTGGACATGTTAAGAAAGCCATCCGTTGATGGAGCTTTTAAGGCCACCAGCAGGCAAATTAAGAAATATGGGTGGCCAGTTTGGAGGGGTGGGTGCTTCTGCAAACAGCAGAGGAATGGAGCTAATATACGGGGAGGCTCAGGTGAGTGCCAGACGGGTTCTGGAGCTGGAAGCAGTGTCTCAGTTTCAGAAGTCTCCATTCCAGCTCACTGGGCAGCCATCGCCTTGACTGCACAGGTGTTTATTGCCTTCTCAGTGCCTGATGCTGGTTTGGCGTGAAAGTCACCTCTGCCTCGTGCTTCCTTGGGGGCTGGAGACAATACTGCACCCACATAATAAGTACCCCTTTACATATACTTGGGTGTGTTTCTATGTCTTGCACCTAATTGTGTTCCAGGACGAGGCTGTGTTCATTTTGGTATCCTCCAGGAGAAGAGGATGGGATAATGTTTACCGATTCCCTGTCACTTGGAGTGCCCTTGGTCGCACGTGACCCAGAAATCAACCCAGCTGGCTTAGACAAAAAATGAAATTTATTAGCTCATGTCACTGAAAAGGACCAGTTTCAGCAGAGATTTGATGTAACGACTCAAATGAGGGCTAGCTTTCTCTTCATCTCTCCAGATTTTTCTCTGGGTATCAGTGTCATTCTCTGACTGCAGGTGGTACCCAACCCAGCTTCTCTTCCCACCCGCACAGCTCTAGCCTTCCGTCTGTTAGCACAGTCGGTGCACATTGCACTCGACAGGGAACTAAGAAGCTTCTAATCTTGGGGTTGAGTTTGTATTGGCTTCAACTGGATCGTGCGCCCATCCTCTTCCTGAGGGTTTCTCGACATTGGCACTACTGACGTTTGGGGCTAGATCATCCTTTGCTAGAGGGGGTTCGCCTGTGCATTGTAGGGTGTTTAATGGCATCCCTGGTCCCTACGCAGTAGATGCTCCTCCGTTGTGACAGCCGAAAGTGTCTCCAGGCATTGCCAATTGTCCCGTGGTGTTGGTGGTGGGCACTGCTTTTCAGCACCGCTGCTCTGCTCAGTCACTGTGGCAGTGGGACATGGGAAGCACTGATTTCTTAAAGCAATCAGTCTGCGCCCTGGAACTGGGGATGGGGGAACCTGAGGGGCAATCAGGTTTGCAGAAGCAGGAGTTCTGTGGAAGCAACTAATAAGTATCCCATGCTGCTTCCCAGAGGGGTGCAGTGGAATGAACCCCAGCTGCCACGGGGGGGAGTTGCCTGGTGGCCCAGGCTCTATTAGCTTCCTTTCCCGTTTTTCCTCGTCACTCCTCTGCTTGTATTTTCTGGGATCACCTCCAAAATAAACCTACTTCTACTCACATCCTTGCCTCAGGGTCTGCTTCTGGGAAACTCAAGATATGGCAGGTGTTGGTACACAGTGGGGGTTTGCAAAACCAGGGGACTGTGCTCATGTCCAGCCATGACATTTAATTCATGAGGTTAGACGTCTCAGCTAGAACTCCTGTGCTCACTGTGGCACGATGCACATTAGCCAAAATACGCAAACCACTTCTGGGCGGTCCATGGGTGCACGGATAAAGAAGATGTGTGTAGACAGACCTTCCTTATGCTGGAGATGTGTCTTTCAGGGGGGCTAGAGTTTGCCAGCAGGCTCCGAGGAGGGGAGGGGCAAAACGGTGCGACACAGCATGGAAATCTCACAAGAAGGGTCATCAATTTGGAATGGCTGTGGTTATGCCTCCCTCCCTTCCTTGTTAATTTAATACATGGATGTGTGTCGGTTTGCATGGAGCAATGGCCGGATTTGGAACTGGAGAAGTTACCAGGGGCCAGATCACAAGAGTCATAAATGTGAAGATGGGGAATTTTAAACTTTACTCTGAGGGCAGCGGGGAGCCATGGAAGGTTCCAGAGTAGACAGAGTGCACAGCCAGAGCTCCCGTTCTGGTGGCCAGTGCAGAGGACAAACTAGACGAAGGCCACACGGAGAGATTCTGCAACGGGAGAAAATATTGCAGCTTGAGTTGGGGTGGGCTGAGAGGGTGGGGAAATTGAGGAGGAAGAAGAGAAGACAGCAGCTAATGAATTCTGGGGACAGCGGGGAGAGGGATGGAGGGGCCGCGGTCACTGAGAAGTTAAGCAGGGCAATGTTTGTATGACATCAAGTGATCCACTTCTTCCTTCCCTCCGTGAGGGCAGGCTGGGATGCATTTTCCTTGGCGTAGCAGCCTTGCCCAGCATGTGGCGGGCACTTGGTGGGCCCTGGGGAGCACTGATGGAGTGAGGAGTGCATCTGTGACAGCCACTCACAAAAAGAAATCATAATTAGTCTTTTCCTATTTTTCGCCATGAGAGCCTGGGGGCTGGGGAAGAAGACCCTGGGGTCTCCAGTTTCCAGGAGGGAAAAAACCTGCAGGATGTCACCAGCCTGAGCCCCGGGGGGCTTGTTAGTGGCTGGAGGCCCCTGGGACAGCAGCTCTAGGGACCCCCTGTATAAAAGGACCCAGGCCCTCAGCCCCTCCCCTCTCAGGTGGTAAGCCGTGAGCGACGCTGGCCGGCAACAACCTTGGCCATGGTGAGTGTGTGTTTGGGGTCTTTGCTGGGCTGAGGAAGCCACCCAAGTCCACCCCCAGCTTGTGTGCGGTCTGAGCACACGGGGTACCGAGTGGACACACACGTGCCCTGCAAGCAGCAGGCACACACATGCACACATATACAGCAGAGGAGCTTCATAGGCGTGAACGCACACATACAGAGTCGTTTAGCGGCAAAGGCTCAAAGGTGGTGGGCAGGCGTCCCTGCTTTCGAGGGAGGGGTGCTTCCTGATGAGAGGAAAGAGGAAAAGAAAAGACTCCAGATCCCAACCCCATGCATTCCTTGTCCCTCACCCTCACTGTGGGAGTGGCGTTGGCCTGCCCTGCAGCTCAGCACCCACTGGCTCCCACTTACTCTCCCACCAAGCAAGCAGCTAGCCTGGGGATCTCTTGGTAGGTGCAATTTTCGTAGGTTCCAGGTATGAAAAGAAGGAACTTTCTAGTCCTGTAACCTGACTTCTTTTTGTTTAGGTACACTCACCTGTCACAATTTGGACACCTTGAGGCAAACTCAAAGTCACGACTTCCCAGATGTTGTAGGGTTAAATATTATCAGCCCCATTTGGGAGGTCCCTCTTTCTTCCTTCTCTCTGGGGTGGCGCAGGGGCTGGCACAGCTGCCACCTCTGCGGTGAGAGTGGACTGGGCCTGGCTGCCTGTTTGAGCCTTGGCGCTGGGCGTGTGTCTGCCCCTGGCATTCCCTGAGCTGAAGAGTCAGTTTCCTCCGACCCCTGGCTGGCTGGGTCACACCCCACCCTCCTGACGCAGTGCTCCAGCTCCCACACCCACATCTCAGCCTGTCAGGAAATTCACGGGGCTCCACCTGCACAATCTGCCCGTAATTGGCCGTCTCTCACCACTTCCACGGCCCCCACCCTGCTCCAGCTCCCATCCTCCCCACCCATGTTCCCTGAACTCTGTTCTCCCCTAGCGGCCAGAGGGCACCTGGGTACACCTGAGTTAGGTCAGGCCCCTCCTCTGCTCAGAGTCCTCCATGGCTCCCACTTCTCTCGGTGTAGAAGCCGAAGTCCTCACCGTGACCCACCAGGCCCTGCGAAACAAGCTCTCCTCACTTTCCACCCTTGCCTTCCTGCCTCTCACTCACGCACTCTCTCCCTCTCTTTCTCCCTCTCTTTCTCCTTGCTGTTCCTGCTCCCGGCACAGTTCAGTCTCAGGGCCTTTGCACTGGCTGTTGCCTCCACCTAGGACACTCTCCCCTTCATATCCTCTTGACTAATGTGCTCATTTCTTTCAAGTGTGAATTCAGGGCCTTTGCCTGTCTGGAGAAGCCACCTGGGCCCATCCCCACCCCTAGCTGTGAGATCTGAAAATGAGGGAGAGGAAACAAGAAATTCCAGGATGACCGAACATTAAACCCAGCAAGCCCTTTCCTGACCACCTGACCAGCCTATGCAAAATTGCAGCCCTCCTCAGACCCCTCAGTTAAGCGCTCTGCTTATCTTTCTCTGTAGCACTTATTTTCCGATATATAGTTTCATTTAGTTCTCGTGTTCATTGCTCATGCTCTCTAGCACGTTCTGCTCCTCCAAGGCTGCGGTCTCCGCCTGTTTAGTTCCCTGCTGTATCCTCTGTGCCCAGAGCAGCACCCAGCGCAGAACAGATGCTCAATGAGTGTGTGTAGAATGAAAGGTGAGCCCGAAAACCCGCAGCCTGATAAAGCACTGCCTCCAGAGACAGCCTCCTGGCTTTGCACCCTGGTACCACAATGGTGAGAACGTGAGCAGAACATCCCGCAGGTGCTCCGCTTCCCCAGCAGTGCAAAGCCGAGAACAATCCTGTTTCTCCTTGCAAGGAGGGTGAGACCAGAGGATCTTATGGACTATTATTTGTGAGCTCACGGGATCAGTCTCCACACCGAGGTTATTCTTATTGATTTTAGAGAGAGAGGAAGGGAGGGAGAGTGGGGAGAGAGAGAGAGAAATCACTGTGTGTGTGTGTGTGTGTGTGTGAGAGAGAGAGAGAGAGAGAGAGAGAGAGAGAGAGAGAGAGAGGGAGAGATCAGCTGCACGTGCCCTGACCAGGGATTGAAACTGCAACCTTTTGGTGCATGCAGACGATGCTGTAACCAGCGGAGCCACCCGGCCAGGGCAATCTCCACTTTCACAGATAAGGCTCACAGGGCAAAACCAGCTGCCCAGGGTCACGCTTCCCCCAGTAAGTGAAGGCACCAACACTTGAATGTGCGCCTGTCTGATTCCAGATCTCAGTCTTCTTGTCCTTGCAGGTCACAGAAGGGCTGTTTTGAGCTGAGACTTTCTGCTCTTTGTCATGGAATTTTTGGCAGGGAGTCCCTGGAGGCATGCAGGTAGAGGCTGGATAATTGTGGTAGAACAGCCTCCTACACTGAGGGCATCTTTCAAATGTCCAGGAAGGTCTGACTTGTCCCTGTGAGCCATTTCCAGGTCATTATGAAGGTATGTTTCTCAATGTGAGGAGTTGGAACATATTTCATTGAACTGTTTGTTAATTTTAGATACTCAGTCATATGGCGTGTGAGCCTTCATTTCAATTTCACAAATTTTGGGAGGGGGCCTGGGTGTTCATTTCTTCTTCTTCTTTTTTAAATTAAAGTATGATTGACCTATAACATATTCGTTTCAGAGGTAAGATTTGATATGTGTACATATTTGAAAATGATACCCCAATAAGTGTAGTAAATGTCCATCACCACACATAATTTTTTTTCTTGTGATGAGGACTTTTAAGATAAACTCTCTTAGCGTCTTGACAATGTACAATGCGGTATTGTTAACTACAGTTGCCGTGCTGTGCTTTACATCCCCGGGACTTATTTAGAACTGGAAGCTTTCGTTTTCTTCCTAACGATTTGTAAGAATTACTGAACACTTTTTAGGATCACAGCCTTTTCTAGTGTGCAGCTTGCCTGTAAGTTTGTTTCAATTTAACCATGTTTCATGATATTCAGAAATTATATCTTTATATTTAATGTATTTTTATTGATTGATTTTTAGAGAGAGGAAGGGGGGAAGAGAGAGAGGGAGAAAAACACATCAATTTTTGTTTTACCTACTCAGGCATTAACAACGTTTCATGATATTCAGAAACTCTTTCTTGATAGTCATGATATTCAGAAACTCTTTCTTGATAGTCATGCCCGAATACTTTTTTTTCTGTGAAGTCTTCTAGGTAATGGAGTTGCTGTCATTCCCGTTCCTTGAGGGCTCTGCAGTTCTCTCTGACAGTGGTTAAGTCACAGTGAAAGGGTCCCTTTCAGACGCACGCTCTGGCCATGTTTGCCCAGTCCGGTTTCTCAGACCTGGGTTTCCTGGGCGGAATCTGAGATTCGTGTTCCTGGACTTTCGTTCTGCTTTAGTTTCTGAAGCTTTCAAGTCCGGCTGCCCTTGTGTTTTTCATAGCATGAGTCCTTCAGAGGGCCGCAGTGGAGTTTTCCTACACTGCATGTTCTTTTAGGGTTATCGCGTTCGATAGGGGCTGGCACGCTGCAGCCTGAGGGCCAGATCTGCCCCACTGCCTGTTGTTGTGAGTACGGCTTCATTGAAACATGGCCACGGCACTGGTTCACGTGTGTCGGTGGCCGCTTTTACACCGAGATGGCAGAATCGAGCAGTTATGACAGAGCTGGTACAGAAAGAGTGTGCACCCCTGTGCCCGATCAGCATGGCTGCCTGCTTCCTGCCCACTGGTTTTCCTTTCTTCGTGAAAAAATAGGCATCCCTCCTCATTGCCTACGCACTTCTGTTAAGTTCTTTGACGGTCCTGACTTGTCTTACCTTCTCTTTTTTTCACATTCAATTTTGGTCCTTTTAATTCTCACCCAAGGATATGTTTATGGATTTTTTTGGAGAGAGGAAGGGAGGGAAAGAGAGAAAGAGAAACATTGCTTGTCCCCCCCCGCCCCCCACCCGCCACACGCGCCCGCACAGGAGCAAACCAGCAGCCTGGGTATGTGCTCTGACAGGGAAGCCAACCCCCAACTTTTTGATGTACAACCAACTGAGCCATCTGGCCAGGTCTTAACTTTATCACCAGAATGTCTCTGAAGCAAGTGATAGGGGAACTCAAGAGTTAAAGATTTTAGCCCTGGCCGGTGTGCTCAGTGGATTGAGTGTAGGCCTGCACACTTCAGGGCGCAAGCCTGGTTTGCGGGCCGGGTCCCCAGTTGGGAGTGTGCAGGAGGCAACCAGCTGATCTCTCTATCCCTCTCTTTCTCCCTCCTTCTCCTCTCTCTAAAAATAAAATAAATAAAAATTTTTAAAAAGTTAAAGATTTTAGCTGTGGTTACAGTTGAGAGGCTGACGTGATTAATCCTGCAGAAAGCTGCTGTTCCCGGAACTGGAGTGCCTGACCTACGTGACTCCGGGAGGCTGACAAGCCATTGGACCTTTGTGCCCCAGGGTGTCTGTGGGCCACCCAGAGCCACTGTGTTCCAGTGAGGGAATGTCTTCCGTGAGGCAGATGAAGAAATACTAGGAAAATCGCAGCTGGACTGCAACTCTTATCTAATTAACCTTTTCTCCAAACCCCTTACCTACCCTTTTCTTTTCCTTATAGAAAGGTCAGCTTGAGATGAGATGTTAAGATGGGTTTTAGGGTGCATACCTGCCGTCTTTGCTGGCATCTGAATAAAGTACTCATAAAGATGCAATCCTTGTCTCTGCTTGCTGGTCCTGGTGGTGACAGGCAGCACCAGTGCCGACTTTCTGCTTCCACACGCACTTTTTTCTTTTTTCATCTTTTATTGATTCTAGAGAGAGAGTGGAAGGGAAGGAGAAAGAGGGAGAGAAACACCGATGTGATTCATATCAATCAGTTGCCTCTTACACATGCCCTAACTGGGGACTGAACCCACAATCCAGGCACGTGCTCTGGCTGGGAATTGAACCGGCAACCTTTCAGTTTGCGGGATAACGCCCAACCGAGCCGCACTGGCCAGGGTGTTGACCGAGCACATTGTTATTTTTCTCCTATATCTTTAGAGCTAAAATCTAAAATTTGCTTTTCCAGAACTGAACTTGCAGGAAACTTCCAAAACATTTAAATGGTCATTTTCAATCTCTCTGGCTCCATTGCTGCGGATGAGTATTTTTGGGGGCAGAGCCGTTTATTCGTTTTTTTCCCTCTTCCTCTCGGGATGGCTGACTTGCAGAACACCCCAAACGCCACTAGAGGGCGGATAAATCGGGACTCTTCTTTGTTGGTGTGTTTGAGCATCTCCAGGCTGAGCTATGCTTCTCTCTAAACCAAGGAACTCTTGATAAGCAGGGAAAGATTGCACTAGGGCCTTCAAACAGCGTCCCATGTTCCAAATGAGTACAAATACTCTCAGAAACATTCCAAGATAGATTTTCCCCCTGAGATAGAGGAATCGATGATAAAAATTCAGGATTTCTACTGAAATCTCACCCTTTGAATTAAAATCGTTAGCCATGTCAGAGCTACCTTCTATTTAATGGATAGAGATAAGTCCATTAGGCACAGAGCCTAGGGCCCCCCAATACTATTAAGGGGGCCCATGAAGTTGTTGACATTTCTTTTTGAGATCAGAAGAAAGAAAGAAAGATGTAGGGTTGAAGATTGTCTTCATCTTTACACCACCGCAGCCCTAAAGTACAAAAAGAAATCAAGTTTTTATAAAATTTAAGTAAATTTTGAAAATGACAATGTTAGAAGCTTTGCCTTTCTCGGGTTCTTGGACTGCAGCAGACACTGTAAGTTCTTGGACCACATGCCCTTGGCTTTTATCATCTCCTCGAGTTCCCTGCACACGTGGCAAGTTGGATGTGCTGGAGGTTGATGGCTCCCGGTAGAAACTCTCAAGCAATGACAAAGGAGGGGTGGACGGATAAACACCCCAGGGTGAAGTTCTAGTTGGCCACGGTGGTGATTTCCTCGACAACGTGCCTTCTATTTCTGTCTCCTTGCCTCACTCCCCCACCTGCGTTTTGGGGGGTGATGTCCCAGATAAACTATTTGCTCTTGAACCCTTTCCTCAGGATATGGTTCCAGGGGACTCATATTGAAGCAATAATATGCTCACCATCTCTCCCTACTCCAAATATCTATTCCTTACAGGTTCCTGTAATTTTCTTTTCTTTTTTAATGATTGAAATGTATTTGATATAGAACATTGTTTGAGGTGTACAGCATGTTAATTTGATACGTTTTGTGCTGTGATATAGTTGCCATGGTAGCAACAGTTGGCACCTCTGTCCTGTCACAGAATTCTGTGTGTGTGTGTGTGTGTGTGTGTGTGTGTGTGAATGACTAAGATCTGGTCTCTCAGCAAGTTTGACAATTATAACATAGTACTGTCTGTATTCACTCTCCTGTGCATTAGATCTCCAGGACTTATTCATATACCGGTTGCAAGTTGGTACCTGTAAACATCTCTCCTCTTCCTCACTGTTTTTCATGAGTTTAACTCTTTCAGATCCCACACGTGAGTGAGATCATAAGGTATTTGTCTCTTTCTGTCTGATTTGTTTCATGGAGAGTGGTGCCCTTAAGGCCCACCACCCATGCACACGAGGGGTTTCAGCCCTTCTCATGATGGAATAAATATCCCCCTGTAAATATCGCCACACCTCCATTACCCACTCAGCTGTCGATAGGCACTCAGGTCGTCTCCATATCTATGGTTTCTTGTGACTGAAGAGACACTTGCTAGCTGGGGATATCAGGAAAACACGTGACATCACTTCTGAATCTCTCTTTTCTTCTTTGTAAAACAAGGATGATTCTCTTACCCTGCCAGTCCCAGCTGTGAGGGAGACCCTTAGTCATTTGCTCTATCACATTTACCCTGTCTTTTCTTCTCAGACTCCTAAAAAGCAGTGGGAAAATGCCACCTGGCTGGTGACGGAGTTTGTGCTGTTGGGTTTCTCCAACCTCCCAGGTCTGAGGACCACCCTCTTTACGCTGTTCTTCCTCATGTACCTGGTCACCCTCAGTGGCAATGTCACCATCATCACCATTATCCACGTGGATCGGACCCTTCACACGCCCATGTACCGCTTCCTGGAGGTGCTGTCCCTCTCCGAGACCTGCTACACGCTGGTCATCATCCCTAACATGCTGGCCCACCTACTGATGGAGAGCCAGGCCATCTCCATCGCTGGCTGCCGGGTGCAGATGTTCTGCTTCCTGGGCTTGGGGTGCAGCCACTGCTTCCTCCTGACCCTGATGGGTTACGACCGCTATGTAGCCATCTGCCACCCTCTGCGTTACTCAGTGATCATGAGACCCACAGTCTGTCTCTCCCTGGGAGCCCTGGTCTTCTGTGGGGGGCTCTCAGTGGCCCTGATTGAGACCAGCATGATCTTCTCCTCGCCTTTCTGCGGCAGCAACCGTGTGGAGCACTTCTTCTGTGACATCGCCCCAGTGCTGAAGCTGAGCTGCGCGGAGAGTGCGGGCAAAGCTCTGGCCATCTTCTTCCTCAGCGTCCTCGTGGTGCTGGTCTCCTTTCTCCTCATCCTCCTCTCCTACGCCCTCATCGGGGCTGCCATCCTGAGGATCCGCTCAGCAGCCGGCCGACACAGGGCCTTCTCCACCTGCGCAGCCCACCTCACCGTGGTCATCGTGCACTTCGGCTGCGCCTCCATCATCTACCTGCGGCCGCAGTCTGGAGGAAACCCTGACCAGGACCGCCTGGTGGCTGTCTTCTACACGGTGGTGACACCGCTGCTGAACCCTGTGGTGTACACTCTGAGAAACAAGGAGGTGAGGGTGGCTCTGAGGAGGACGCTGGCACGGAGCTGTGGGGTTTCTGAATAAGCGCTTGCTCCGCAGTCCTGCCCTGGCTTTCCCACGACCGTGTGCCCTGCCCGGCATTCAGTTTCCTCACCTGGAAAACAGGGGCCACCCCAGAACCTGAAATGAAGTACCCTGTTTCATGAGGCAATGAGCAAACTGTTCCTGAGACCTAGCATGTACTCTGTAAAGGCTTCCTTTTCCTTTCGTCTTGATAGCCTTGGCTTTGTGGGGGTGGGGGTGGAATGCCATATGGTCCACAGTGCAGGGTCATTGCCAGTGGAGGGTGCCAATGACCCTGCCCGACCTTGACAGGCAGTGGAAGATAGTGATTTAGGCGGCAGTGAGCAGGGACTGACACTGGGACCAACATCCCTTTATTTTGTCTCATTCAGAACTGCTCCCACTTTTTTTGGAGGGGCGCTGTTTGCCACCAGCCCAGGGCCGCCTTAGCTTTTCCCTGCGGGATTGTGCACTTGACTGCCGTTGTTTTCATGGCTGTCCTCTGCCTCTCTTCTCTTTGGATACTTTATTTCTTTGTTGCATGAGGGGAAAAAAAAAGAAGAGAGGGGGAATTAAAAAAATGTATCGTGATAAAAAATATATATAACAAAATTTGTTTAGTGTGTCATTCGGTGGCATTAATTACATTCACAATCTTGTGCAACCGTCACTATAGTCTGCTTCCCAAACTTCTTCCCATCTTAAACCGAAACTCTATACCCATCGGCAGTGGCTCCCCATTTCCCCTCCTCCCAGTCTCTGGTAACTGCTAATCTACTTTTCGTTACTATGAATTTGCCATTCTGGATATTTCATATAAGTGAAATAATTTAATGGATGTCCTTTTGTGCCTGGCTTATTTCACTTAGCATAACGTTTTGAAGGTTCATCCAGGTTGTAACGTGTATCAGAACCTCATTCTTTTTGATGGCCGAGTTTGCCACTGCATGGACTTAGACACATTTTGTTTATCCACTTATCTGTTAGGAAACTTGGGTTGTTTCCAGCTGCTGGAAACATGGTGCCTCACTGTGGTTTCATGGTTCACTTTTGTGAAACTAACCTGGTGATGGGTTGAATTCAGCCAGACTACCCTCTCCGACCCCAGTGAAGGGACACGAGCAATCAGGAACGGAAGGAATACTGGGTACTTCCCAAATACGTGGCAATTAAACAATGCATTCTTGAAAAAAGTGTTTTTTAAAGACTTTATTTATTTATTTTTTTTAGAGAGACAGGAAGGGAGGGAGAAAGAGAGGGGCAGAAACATCCCTGTGGGAGAGAGACCCTGATTGGTCGCATCTTGCCCGCCCCCAACTGGGGTCCTGGTCCGAAACCTCGGCATGTGCCCCACCTGGGAATCGAACCTGTCGACCCTTTGGTTCGCAGGCTGGTGCTCAATCCACTGAGCCACACCAGCCAGAAGTAAACAACAAAATTTTTTTTAATGTTTATGTTTATTCATTCTAGAGAGAGAGGAAGGGGGAGGGAAGAGAAATAGAGAGAGAGAGAGAGAGAGAGAGAGAGAGAGAGAGAGAGAGAGAAACGTTGCTTGGTTGCCTCCCACATGTGCCCTGACAGGGGATCGAACCTGCAACCTAGATATGTGCCCTGACCGGGGATCGAACCCCCGGTGTACTGGACGACGCTCCAACCAACTGAGCCACACCAGCAAGGGCAACAACACATTCTTAACCAATGGGTCAAACAAGAAATTACAAATTAGATTAGAAAATACTTTGAGATGAATGCCAGTGAAAACACAACATATCAAAACTTACAGGATATAGCAAAAACAGAGCTCAGAGGGAAATTCATAACTGTAAGTACTTACATTAAAAAAGAAGAAAGATCCCAAATCAACAATATAACTTTATACCTAAAGGAACTAGAAACAAAATCAAGCTAAGCACTGCCGGTGGGTCTTCTGCCACATTTCCCAGGAAACTGGTCCTGGCTCAACATGCTGTGCCTTCACCTTGTCCTGACACGCCCACCCTTCCCCACTCTGCTCCGTGTCTCAGGAGGCCAACCTGTACGGACCACACCAACGGTTCTCTGCTCTCTGGCTCTTGGTTGGGTTTGGCCCATGGTAGGCACAGGCAGGAGGTGGAGGACAGGAGGAGGAAAGGTCAGGGTCTTACTCTCCCAGGTCGCTGTCTACCTGGTTGCCATGAGTGGCTGCTCTCTTAAGCAGAGACCACAGTTCCTTCCACACAGCCACTTTCTCTGGGTGGGTGGCTGTCCTGTGCACCTTCAGGCATGTAGGTGTTAATAGCTCTCCAGTTTTGCTAGCTCTGGGCTGTTTCGCCAGCCCTGCACTCTGCCCTCACCTTGATGAACAGCCCCTTTAAGAATCTGTCCCTGTATTTCCCATCAGGAGTGTGTCACTCATTTCCTGTTGGATCCTGGTTGAAAAACTTACAAGTGGAATCTCTTAAAAAGGAGGCAGGGAAAAATCTGAGGACAGCTCTCTCTCTCTACCCACCTCTGACGAGTTAGAGAAACCTAGCCACCCTCTCTGGCAACTCTGCCTTCTCACGCGGACCCCTGTGCTTTGCCTTGAAGATGCCTCTCCTTGTTTTTTTGCTTTCTAATTCTACCACTCATTTGGCATAGCTTGGCATGTATAGGATGATATGACTCTCAAAGGGATAAAAGTTTGAAAATCCTAAACAGATATGCTTGTTGAAATCCTCTCCTTTTCCTCATTAAATGAGGAATTATTCTGCTACTGTTGTCTAGTGGACAAAAGGGTGATGTCTACTTTAGGAAGGGGTGGGGAGAGAAAGCCTTTCTGTACCAGGAGGAGAGAAGAGAGGGTGGAGGTGGATGCTGGGGAAACAAGCGGTCAGGCACTGGCACCCCGGAATCTAAAAGAGGGGGCAGAGGGAGGAGAGGGCCTTTAAGGTGGTCTCCAGGGATCCTACCTCTTGGTGCTCATGACCTCAGGTACTTTCCTCCCTTTGAGTAACTTGCTTCAAAACAACAAAATATGAAGATATTGAGGGGCTGCTACTTTCATGATCAAGTCACAAGGCCTCTGACTTCTGTCTTGCTAGCATCTCTCCCCCTGGCCGGCTTTGACAGAGCGAGTTAGAGTAGCCTCCAGCCAACGGTGAGGGACTGAGGCTCTTAGTCCAGCAGCTCTTGAGGGACTGACTCTAGCCTAAAACCGAAGAAGAGAATTAGGCAAAGAATTTTCCCATTTGGGCCTTCAGATAAGACCTCGGCCCTGGACAAAACCAGAGAGTGTGAAGCAGAGGTCCCAGTCGAGCCGAGTTCAGATTCCTTCCGTACAGAAACTTTGAGATAATAAGCACGCGTGCTTTTAAGTCACTGAGTGTGGAGCAATCTGTTACGCAGCACTACATAACTAACAGTCAACTAACAGGTAACTAACAAGGGGGGTGTGTGTGGGGAGGAGGTGCATTGAGGGCCTTCTTTTCTCCCCGGTGCGAATGCAAGGAAGAGCCTACCATGAGGGTTGGCTCACTCAGCACCCATTTTCTCTCTTACTTCTTGAGAACCCTGCTTGAGATTAGGTCTCTGGGAAATCTTGGGGGTTGGGCTCTTGCTAGCCCCAGAGATGAGAATTATGATTATTATAAACCAATCATAATCACTCCATTCTCTTGCTAGAGAGTGATATTAAAGGGCCCATGACTCAGCGCTGCCCACTATGAGTGGGAGCTAAATCAGCAAAGGGATTCTGTAGTTTCCTTGCATTTAAAAAAGCTGTGAGAAGATACATTTTCTTTATATATATATTTTTTTTTATTGGTTTTGCTTTTTAAAAATATTTTATTCATTTATTTTTAGAAAGAGAGGAAGGGAGGGAGGGAGAGAGAGAGGGAGAGAAACACCAATGTGTGGCTGCCTCTCATGCACTCCCCACAGGGGACCTAGCCTGCATCCCAGGCATGTGCCCTGACTGGGAATCGAACCGGCGACCCTTTGGTTCATAGGCTGGTGCCCAATCCACTGACATCGCGGTTTTACCTCCTGGTTTGCCATGACTTAACGCAGATCACCAGCTTTCCACCTTGTACCCGTGTCTTCATGACCTGGTTGTGAAGGCAGTGTCTCATTGTTTAGGCTTTTTTTTTTTATTACAGAACACCATTTTTGGCACTCATTACCACAGAACCAACTTCCAGTATTAACTTTTATATAGTTATTGTACCATGTGAGCTGCTATAACAACGAGACCCTGAAACACAATAGCTGAAACTGGACAGATGTTATGTTTTCCTCATGTAACAGTCTAGAGGTGGTAAAGTGGCTCTGCTGTAACTAAATCATGGCTTCCATCTCTCAGTTCAAAGTAACTCTTTTAGCTCCAGCCATTGCATCTACATCCCAGGCTAAGGAAAAGGTACAGGGCTCAAAGGAGCACACACCCCTTCCTTTTAAGGGCTGTGGATGTGGTGGTCCTCACATCCATTCACTTCCCAACTTCTGGCAACCACTGATCTGTACTCTCATGTGGTTTTGTTACTTGGAGAATGTCATATAAATGGAATCATATTGTATGTAGCCTTTTGAGACTGGATCCTTTCATTCAGGATGATTATTGTAAAATAATTACCACAATATGTTTAGTTGACATCCATCACCGTTACACAAGTTTCTTGTAACTTAAAAGTTCTCTTGGATGAGAGATCCTGCATCTTAGTAGGATCTTAGCAACTTTCCAATCTGTAAACAGTATTATTAACTCTGGTCTCCGTCCTGTACATCTCATTCCCAGCATTAACTTATCTTACAACTGTAAGTTTGTACCTTCTGATCACCTTCACCCCTGCCCCCTTCAGCCCCTGCCTCTGACAAGCACAAATCTGTTCTCTGAGTGTAAGTATTTCGCGATTCATCCAAGTTGTTGTGTGTTTCAGTAGTTTGTTCTTTGGGGGGGTGGGGCGGGGAGGAAACTTCCTGTATCTCCCAGGTTCTTTCAGCAGGTCTAATAACCAAATAGACATGAGACAGACCAGCAAGGGAAAATGGCCAAACTGTACATACCTATTTGTGGGAACCCTGCACACATGAAAGTCAGAGACCCCACATACATGAGAAGTTCAAAGACAGAAAGGGAAAATGAGGCACACATGACCTTCTGCGCTAAGGCACCTACAATGTCCTGTGGCTTCAGAGGGGAGGAAGGTCACTGCAGGATGATAAAGAGCACACGTTCAGTCACTAGAACTTTGCCCTAGAGATAGGCCAAAAAAGGTTATTTCTGATAACCTCATATTGTGGGCAAAGCCCCTAATTCAAATTCTTCTACGGTAGTTAAAGGGGAGTAGGGGCAGAAATTTCTCTTGACCCTGCAGGGTCTGGGCTGCTGTCAGCTCAGAATAACCCTGCTACCACGGAGACACAACTTGTGGTGACTTGTTCTGAACCTACATGCTTTAGTGCTGAGCAGTGTTCCACGGTGAGGATGGACCGCGGCTTGTTTACCTGTTCACCTATGCATGGCCATTTCGGTTTTTCTAGTTTTTGGCCATTACAAATAAGGCCTCCATAAACATGTGTGCATGTTCTGTGTGACTTACTCTGTTCAAAATCCTCTTTGGCTCCCCATCTCACTTAGGATAAAATCTGATGTAAGCACAAGGGGACCTGAGTGGGCCCCAAACACTACACCTTGGAGGCATAGGGAAGCCACGCAGTTGAAACACAATACCCACTCTTGAGGTGCTTCTACCCTGGGCGGCACTGCCCGAGTTCACTTTCTGCCTCTTTCGCCTGCAAGCTGTGTGACCTTGGGCGAGTTCCTTAATCTCGCTGTATTTCAGTTTTCTCATCTGTAAAATAGGATAATGATAATACACCTTCCTTGCAGGGATGTTGTGAGGATTAAATTAGTTATATGTCAAAAGTGTATGAAACAGCCTCTTGCACATAAGTGCTTGACAAAAAAACAATAATCACTATTTCATTATTGGCTCTAGGAGTTTTACTGGGTCCAGAAACCCTTCTAGGAAGTTTGCATTTTATCCTATTACAGGCAGGAGAGTGCAGTTGCACTGGTGGGTGAGAGGCAGGAGGGAGAGGGGACCAGTTTGGAGACTGTTGGAATAATCCAAAACAGCTCAGAGTGGCGGGGAAGAGGACGTTTCAGAGTGAGTTCAAGAAGGGAAGGAGGAGGGCTCACCGGGACAGCAGGTTCAGATAATTCATTGGAGGAATTTTGCTAAAAAGAGGAGCAAAGGGACAGCAACAGGTAGAGAATGTGGGGCCAAAGGAGGTTTTTATTTTTGTTTTTAGTCTTTTTTTTTTCTTCCAAATGCGTGGAATTAATACCTAGGAATGATTCAGTAGAAGCTAAAATTAACGATGGAGTGTAATCTTCACAGGGAAATCCCAGAAGCTGACAAGGGATGGGGAGCTAGTGTAAAAATGGCAGGGTTTGCTCTGGCTGGTGTGGCTCAGTGGGTTGGGTGCCCACCTGAGAACCGAAAGGTCGCGGTTGTTCCCAGTCAGGGCACATGCCTGGGCTGCAGGCCAGGTCCCCAGTTAGGGGAATGCGAGAGTAAACGATCGACGTATCTCTCGCACATCGATGTGTCTCCCCCTTTCTCCCTCCCTTCCTCTCTCTTTAAAAATAATTAAATAAAATAAAAAAATGGCAGGATTTGTCTTGGACAGAATCAGGGCGCTCGGTGCCAGAATTACTTCCCCTTTACTGATGGGGAAGGTCATTTGGCCGAAGCCAGACGGCTGGAATACGGTGGAACGCAGGCTGGAAGGAGGGACTACTGGGCTTTGGAGTATCCACTCCCCAGCACTCGGAGAAATCCCAAGGGGTGGGGTGGGGTGGGGCCAACAGCGGAGGCGGGCCTACGCGTGAGGGAGCGACGCTTCTGCCTTTGCGGGGTTACTGTAGGCTAGGAGGCGGGACCTGGTGCTAAAGAGGGGGCGAAACTTGTTTGGGATCTGGCCCCAGATGGTGGACTCCGGGCAGCTGGTTCGTGACCTCCCACATCCAGAGAGCCTGAAGGGGTGTACAGCACGGATGGCGTGAAAGGCGGGCTCCATTTGGAAGGCCCGGAACAAGGGCCTGCAAGGTGAGCCAATGGAAAGCAAAGGTGGGCCCGAGAGAGTCTTGGCCAATGGCAGACGCCGATGGGCGAGGCCTCCTGTGAGAAGGGCGTGAGGCTAGCAGTACGAGCAAATGGAAGGTGAGAAAAGGAGGTACTTGTGTCCCGGAGCGTGACCACGGCTCTGCGCACGCGCGAAGGGGCGGACGACAGGGCGCCGTTGTGTGGTGGGGAGGGGCAAGGGCGTTCGCCCGGGTCACGTGACCCGTAGGGCGCCGAATTCCTCTGGAGTCAGCGCATTTTCTTGTAGATGAAGGTTGAAGTACTTCAGGGGTTGGAGAAAGCCTGGTGTGACCTCACCTTGACTCGCGGCCTAGGGTCAGGGTCAGGCTCGGGCTCCGGCTCTTGCTCGGGGGCGGGGCCTGGCCGAAGAAGAGGGTAGCGCTCGCCAACCTGAGGGCGTGGCCTCATCATTCTTAGTGACGTAGACCGGTGGGCTCTCCACTGGGGCTGAGATTCGGCACCTTGACGTAAAAGAGAGGCGATCCATTGAGTAGTAGGTAAGTGGGGAAATAACTATTTTGAGGTCCTGGTAGTTGCTTCGACCTGTAGTCTCCAAGTTTGGGTGATGGTGTCGATGTAAGCTTGGGAGCCTACCGTTGTGAGGGGCTCTGTCTGGATCCCGAGGGGCGTGGCCTGGCACTCAGGAGGCGTGGCCTTGAACCTTGGGGAGTGTGGCTACGGCCGGAGCTTAGTTTTGTAAGGGGCCTGGCCACGCAGAAACTCCGGGGAAGAGGCGTGGCTCGGGACCCGTGTGGGAGAGCGGGCGTGCTTTTTTCTGGCTATTTTATTTAGGGTCCAGGCCCTGTAACTCCCCTTTCTCCTTCAGGTGTCACCTTATGGAGACCTCTGCGTCCGCCGCCCCTGCGGGGAACTTCTTCCCCTCCTTCGTACTCCTGGTCTGCGGGATGCTAGTGGCTGCCGTGCTGGGCGCCGCACACCGCCTGGGGCTCTTTAATCGGTTGATGCACAAGGTGCGGGGGCACCGATGGGAGGCGAGCTGGGGGGCAGCCAGAGGAGGACTGACCTCCCCACGCGAGGGAGTGTCGGGAGATTCTTTTCCAGGGCCCTGCCCCCCTTGCCAAGCGTAGGGCCCTGGACTTTGCTTTGTGAGAGGTAATGGGGAAGTTACAGCTGCCAGGACATTCAGCACCCTCCTCCCCTGGAGGGCTCATTTGCACAGAACAGTGCTCGAATATGCTGGGGTCATTGCTGCTGCTACAAAGGCAAGCGCCAGGGGATGTGGCCGCGCCAGTTGCTCTCTGCTGAGCTCATTGCTTCAGAGGGATTATCTCATGTACCCAACGAGTCCCTGAAACAAGATGCCCTCGTTTCTGTCTGCATTTTCCTCAGAGAAAACCGAGGCTCAGAGAGGTGGTGTGGTAGCTCACTTCAGATGACCTCTTTGAGGAAGAGCTGACCCCGCAGACTGGCTCTGAACTACTTGGCTCCTCTCTCAGAAGTTTACCCCTTCCCCCATCTTTCCTCTCCTAGCCCTGAGCAGCCTTGACCCCTTCCCAGTCCTTCCTTGTCTAGACAGAAGCAGCGCCACTGGCCTTGAGGGCTTGTGGGACTTTAAGGTGAAGGCCTCTGCTGTTGGGGGCTGTGTGGAAGCTGGGGCTGGGAGGCCGCTCCCACTGCCAGGCACTTGGTGGCTGGCAGCCTGTCAACTGGGCCTGGCCTAGGAAGTGGGAGGGAGCCTGGAAGGCTGGAGCCAGCAGTCTGGCTACCAGGCCCTGATGTTGGAGGGCAGGCAGTGCTGGAGTCAGAGCTGATTACCCCTGCCTTGTGCTGTTGGCCAGCCTTCCCTGGGCGTTGCAGAGCCACCCTCCCTGTCCTCTCTCCCTGACTGCCCTGCCATCCCCGGGCGGGCAGTGTAACGGAGCAGGGTGCTTAACAGTGTGAGTTTCATGACACTTTGACTCCTGCTCGGGCCAGTCTGTGCCCCCTTAGTTGTAAGAGCTTATATGGTTGACCCTTGACCAACGTGGGCCCACGTACGTGCTGATGAAAAAAGATAAATACAGTAACTATATTGTCCTTATGATTTTCTTAACAACACTATGTTTCTCCCAGCTTGCTTTATTGTAAGACTACAGGATGTACTACATATGACCTACAAAATATGTGTTAACTGTTTATATTATTGATGAGGCTTTCAGTCAACAGGCTATTTGTAATTCAGTTTTGGGGGAGTCAAAAGTTCTCCGTGAAGTTTTGGCTGTGCAGGAGGTCAACATCCCTGCCCCTGTGTTATTCAAGGGTCAACTGTAATGATGGGAGGGTCTGGTAAGATGATGTGTTTCACCCCACCCCACCCTCGACCCTGCTCCCTCCCTCCTTCCTCGCCCCTCTTTCCACGGACCCTGGCACCCTTGCCCTGGTCTTTGACAGTCTTGTTCTTCCCCTTCATGGGCTCAGGTGGACAAGGAGGGCATCCGGCATGGTGGAGAGAATGTGGCTGCTGTGCTGAGGGCCCACGGTGTCCGGTTCCTTTTCACACTGGTCGGTGGGCATATTTCCCCACTGTTGGTGGCCTGTGAGAAGCTGGGCATCCGTGTGGTGGACACGCGCCATGAAGTCACAGCCGTGTTTGCTGCTGATGCTGTGGCCCGCTTGACTGGTGAGGGCAGAGTGGAGAGGGCTGGGGGCTGAGATGGCAGGGGTCTTTGGGGGGCAGGGTTTTTTGGGGGTTGGCCAGGAAGATGGGCGTGGGTACAGAGGGTGACAGAGTCTGTGTTCCAGGGACGGTGGGTGTGGTGGCAGTGACGGCGGGCCCTGGCCTCACCAACACAGTGACGGCGGTGAAGAACGCTCAGATAGCCCAGTCCCCAGTCCTGCTTCTGGGTGGGGCTGCCAGTACTCTGCTGCAGGTGCTCTGCCCTCAGGAGGTGGTGGGGACTCCAGGGAGGTTCGAAGGGCTCACTTACATGGTAACTCCCCTAAACCCCTGTCTCCACCAGAACCGGGGCGCACTCCAGGCCATTGATCAGATGTCCTTGTTCCGGCCACTCTGCAAGTTCTGTGCTTCTGTGCACAGGGTGCGGGACATCATGCCCACCCTGAGGACTGCAATGGCTGTTGCCCAATCGGGCACCCCCGGTAGGTGGTAGAGGGCTGGGTAGTGGTAGGGTCCTAGGGCCTGGGGGCTGGGGAGACATGGCAGGCTCAGTGTCCTCCCTGCCCCTGCAGGCCCAGTGTTTGTGGAGCTGCCCATAGATGTGCTGTACCCCTACTTCATGGTCCAGAAGGAGATGGTGCCAGCCAATCCGCCCAAGGGCCTTATGGGCCGAGTGGTCTCTTGGTGCGTAGCCCCACTCACACTGTGCCTTGCCTTCTCCTGCCAGCATTTAACCCTCCTTTGACCCCTTCATTGATTTGCACATCAGTTGAGAGGAAGCAGTCCTGGGAAGAGCATTCCAGGTGGAGGGTATATTGTATGCAAATGTCCCGAGGCACAAACCTCTGGTTTGGGAAGTTTGTTTGGGAAAGCAAGGTGGCCTGTGTGGCAGCAGCAGGTGAGCAGAGAGGAGAGGGGCCCACTGGGAGTGTCTGCAGTTTTATTTTCATTCTGAGATCCATTGAGAAGCATTGCAGGGCCTTAATCAGAGGTGTGGGACACTCTGATGCAGGTTTTTATTTGTTCCCTCTCGCTGCTATTGGAGAATGGACTATGGTTGGTTGGGTGGAAGTTGGGAAGCCAGGGAGGAGTGGTGGCCCTGGGATCAGAGGTGATGGTGGCCTGGGTCTGGGTAGTGGCTATGGGATGCAGAGACATGGATGGACCACATATGAGTTCCTGGAGAAAGGACAGTGGGTCCATGCAGGCCTGGGACATGAGCATAGCTCGCTCTGGGGCTTTGGGGCTTTGAGTGACAAGTGGGCAGGATCTAGAGAGAGCAGGGTAGTGGGTCTGGCCTGGAACAAGCCTGAAGATTTTCTTAGAAGAGCTGAGGAGTTTGAAGGGCGCTTTCTCCAGTTCAGCAGATAGAAAGGGGTCACAGCTTGAGTGGAGGTAGGTCATAGTGGAGGTGGGCCTGGCTGAAATGGAAGGAGGTAGAATCAGTTCTTCTCTTTCTCCCCTCTCCCCTCTATGTCCCTTCTCTTTGCCTATCCTTGCCCCTGCTCCTTCCAGTTCTCCTTCATATGGTTACCAAGTGCTGCTATATGCTAGGTACCAGGATGGGCGTGGGGCCACATCAGCGAACAAGACAGACAGGTCCTGAACCGAGGGCATGGGAGGTGTGCCTTGAGGGGCAGCTTAGAGAGTGGCGGTTTTACTCTGTGTTTTTTATAGCAACCCTTTGAATTAAGGTATTTTAGGCGTTCGGTAATCCAGCTCGTTAATGGCACGTGAGTCAGCCTGAAGGAGCCTTCAGTGCCTCACACAGAGCGATGTGCCATTTCCAGTAAATGAAATGAAAGTCCAGGGACAAGAGTTCACACTGCGGGACTGTCGCTACCTAGCGGTGTTAACTTGAGCAAACGATGAAGCCTTCCCCCCCCCCCGCTTTTTATTGAGATGAAATTGACAGACTGCCCTGGATAAGGTGAAGGTGTGCAGCATACTGATTTGACTTCCATACCACACGATTAAACCTTTCTTGACTTCAGCTTCCTCATCTGTGAAATGGATGAATGTTGCCTGCTTTTTTTCTCTCTAGACAAAGGGTCTGTGAAGAGTAAAAGGATATCGTTTTCATAGTGCAAATGCTGAAGCATAAAATAATTAACCACTATGACTTTAAATAAGAACAGGGCTTGGTTCAGTGTCATGTCAGCTGTAAGGCAAGGTGTCTCCTGTCCTTCCTTCAACATGGTTAGGGAACCAGAAATAGAGAGGGGGTTCAGGGCCCTAACACATAGGAAGTGGTTGCTTGCCACACCTGGGAGGCAGTGTTTTTCAGTGCTTCCACGCTGTAGCTGTGACAGCCTCTTGCTCCCTGGCCTCCAGTTCTCTCCCCCATGCTCCTCTCTCTCAGGCTTCCCCCCTCAGCCTCCTGCAAGTCTGGCTCTTCTCTTGCCTTTTTTTTTCAAATCAATTTTTAAAAAAGTTTTCAACTACAGTTGACATACATTACTATGTTAGTTTCAGGTGCACACCCCAGTGATTAGACATTACATAACTTACTGTGATCATCCCGGTAGATCTGCACCCATCTGACAGCGTACGCAGTTGTTGGAGTAACACTGTGTTCCCTGCGCTCTGCTTCAGAGTCCCTGACCATCCTGTGACAGCCGATTTGTGCTTCTCAGTCCCTCACCTTTCTCACCCGTTCCTCAACCCCCCTCCCGTCTGGCACTTGTCAAAATGTTCTCTGTGTCTATGAGTCTGTTTCTGTTTTGCTTGTTTATTTTGTTTTTAGATTCAATTGTTGATAATATGTATTTTTTGCCATTTTATTGTTCATATTTTTGATCTTTTTATTTCTTCTTAAAGACGACTCTTTAACATTTCATATAACACTGGTTTGGTGGTGATGAACTCCTTTAGCTTTCTCTTGTCTGGGAAGTTCTTTCTCTGTTCTTCAATTCTAAATGATAGCTTTGATGGGTAGAGTAATCTTGGTTGTAGGTCCATCACTTTGAATATTTCCTGCCAGTCCCTTCTGGCATGCAAAGTTTCTTTTGAGAAATCAGTTGACAGTCTTGTGGGAACTGCTTTTCCTTTGCTGCTTTTGATTGTCTCTTTGTTTTTAACCTTTTGTATTTTAATTATGATGTGTCATGGTGTGAGCCTCTTTGGGTTTCATCTTGTTTGGGACTCTCTGTACTTCCTGGACTTGTATGTCTATTTCCCTCACCAAATTAGGGAATTTTTCTGTCATTATTTTTTCAAATAGATTTTTAGCTTCTTGCTCTCTCTTCTCCTTTTGGCATCCCTATGATTTGGATGTTGGTACATTTGGAGATATCCCAGAAGCCCCAGGCAGGAGGTGCAGGCCAAGGTCAGCTGCCACCTGTATTCTGCCCGAGGCTGCCTGGCACGAGCTACAAAGTAATATACAGATGGCTGCTATTTGTGCTGGGCTTAGAGGTGCTCATGTGAGGCCAAGCTGTGAGCCAAGGCTGACTGCTACTAGTGCTGGGCCTGGGACCACTTAGTGAGAAGTGCAGGGCTCGCTGAGGCCAGATGCTGCTTGTTTGAGAGATTTTAGGGAAATCTGAAGCATGAGCCAAGACAGGCCATTCGTGCGGAAAAGCCCCTGGAAATAGCTTGGGAGGGCCCGGAAGCTGGGTGAGGCCAGGCCTCGGAGTCACCAGGGTGGGGCAAACCAGGTGAGCCAGGTTGATGGAGTCTCATCAGATACAGCACCAGTCTGCCGGCTCTGTGGGGGGAGGGCTCATCAAAGCAAGGATGGCCTCTGCCAGCACTTCTGTCTGGGAGAACGCTGCCCCTCCAGCTCTTGCCCTGATGCCAGACAATTTAGTTCCTCCCCATATGTCTCTGGTGTCTATTAAGTTGCTGCCCCAGTGCTGGAGCTCAGAGGGAGTGAGTCTGAGTAAGTTGTGTGTGGCACTTCCGTTTAGGAGGCACTTCCTGGGGCTCCAGAAGCCCTCGTCTCCCTCAGTCAAAATCCCTGCTGGTTTTTACAGCCAAAAGTTACGGAGACTTCTCTTCTTGGCACTGGGACCCCTCGCTCCTCAGGGGGACTTCTATAGCTGAGCTATCCCTCCCAGTTTTTATCTGCCACGTGTGGGTGTTGGACCAACCCGTTTTGTATCTCTGCCCCTCCTACCAGTTTCAGTGTGGCTGATTCTTTAATTCCCTAGTTGTAGGACTTCCATTCAGCCAGAGTTCAGGCAGTTCTGAATGATGGTTGTTCTGTGGTTTAGTTGTAATTTTGATGAGGTTGTGCGAGAAGGCGAGTAACCAGGTTTACCTATGCCACCATCTTGATCGGAAGTGCTTTGCCATTTCTTTCCATGTTGGGGTCCCAGTGGTTCCTTTTTTGGCCTCTTCTCATTCTCTGCAGTCTTGACTCCTCCAAAGAGAAACAGAAGCTTCTGGTTATGATTGCTTCCTTCCAACACCCACATGTCTGTTTTTGGCCCGATTGGATGTTCTTGAGGGCAGAGCTGAGCAGGATTTATGTGTATCTCCAGAGCCCTGCATGGGGCTTCATGGAGAGTTGGGGCCCTGTGACTCAGTGAGTAAGGAGAGAGAGAAGGGGATGTCAGAAGCTAAAGAAAGAGGAAAGCATACTGATGATGTCAGTGGCCCCCACGGATGCTTTTGCTAAGTGCTTTATATCCTGAATGAATAGATCACTGAACCTTGGGAGGGAGGTTCCTTTTTACATTTTACAGAGCAGGATGCTCAGAAAGGTTAAGTCACTTGCTGAAAGTCACGCAGCTAGGAAACAGCAGAGCCATCTCCACCTGACCCTGCAGCTATGGCCCTGATCCTGGGATTCATGCCTGTCACTTGTTTCTGAGGGTCTGTGTCAGGTTTGGGTGGTCATCAGAAGCATCTGAAGGAAACAGGCTACTAGAGACTTGGCCACTGGGGTTTGTCTGTCCCTGGGCCATTGCTCAACCACCCCTGTGTCTGTCCCACTTCCCTCCTGGACCCTTTCCTCCTTCAGCTTCAGTTCCTTAAACCCAGTAAGGAATCCTGGTAACTACCCCTTCCTCTCCTCTTTGCAGGTACTTAGAGAATCACCTGGCCAATCTCTTTGCAGGAGCCTGGGAGCCTCAACCCGAGGGGCCCCTGCCTCTGGACATTCCTCAGGCACCTCCCCAGCAGGTAAATTGCCTCTTCCCTGGCCAGGGATCCCCACCTGGCAGGATGGCCTGTCCTTACTGGGGCCTTGATTTTGGGGGCTGATGGTGACTCAGGGTCAGCTCTTTGAGTTCCACCTCTTGCCCCAGGTTCAGCGCTGTGTGGAGATCTTGAGCCGGGCCAAAAGGCCCCTTGTGCTGCTGGGGAGCCAGGCCCTACTGCCCCCGACACCCGCTGACAAGCTTCGGTGAGAAGCCTTAGCCCTGCCTTTACCATCACACTCCTGGTCCCTGGTTCCTTGGTGCTCTGTGGGGATGGACAGGCCGTTGGCCACTCTCACTTCTGTTTACCTGGACCCGCAGGGCTGCCATGGAGACCCTGGGTGTCCCCTGCTTCCTGGGCGGGATGGCACGGGGGCTGCTGGGCCGAAACCACCCTCTCCACATTCGGCAGAACCGCAGTGCCGCCCTGAAGAAGGCAGATGTTGTCCTCCTGGCAGGTGGGCCTCGGTCTCCTCCCCACCCTTCCCTTTCCCTCTGTCCGGGACCTTCCTTACCCTGTGACCCTGCCCCTGCTAGTCTGGTACTCGCTGGTCTCATCCCTTCCCCTTTCAAGGGTTTTGAACAACCCTGCATTTGAAATTCAGGTGAACTATTGCCAGGTTGTAGTTGCATGATATGACCCAGCTTTGCACACAGGAGGACACAGATAGTGGGCCCCTGTGGAACTTTCTGCACAGCATTTACATTTGTATGTGTGATACAGCAGTTATACTTTATACAGCACATGCACCCACAGCATGTACATTTTCACATAAAGTGCTTTGAAGCCTTTCAGACACATAGTGCTTGTGTCAGTTAGCTATTGCTGTGTAATAACCATTCCCACACTCAGTGCCTTAAAATGCAGTTATTATTTCTCAAGACCCACCTATAGGTATGGTGGTAGTTTTTCTGATTTTGGCAGGGCTCATTCAGGGATCTGCAGTCAGGGAGGCAGGAGGGCAGCTGTGCTGATCCAGGCTGGGCTGGCTCAGATACCTGGGGGTTGTTGGCTGGGGCTGTAGCTGGGCTAGCATGGCCTCGGCTAGGATTCTGAGTTCTCATTCTTCCCTACTGCCTCCTCCATGTTCCTCATCACCCAGCAGGCTGGCACGGCCTGGTTCAATTGGTGGAGGATGAGACACTTGTAGGGCTGGGGGAGCAAGGTTATTTAAGAGAGAGAGAGAAAACTGCAAGGCTTATTGAAGCCTGGTCTCAGGAATGCATGCCAGCATTCCTGACACATTCTGCTGGCCAGAGCACATCCTGAGGCCAGCCCGGGTTCAAGGGCTGGGGAACTACAAAATCATTGCAGGGGGCACTGGTCCAGGGAGAGGTGAAAAATGGGTACCCTTTTGTATACACTCTGCCACGGTGGATTAAGTTAGGTAGTGGGCACCCCCCAGGACAGTGGCCCTCCATCCACTATTACCCTTTCCCCCGCCCCAGGAATTATCTGTGACTTCCGCCTGTCCTATGGCCGTGTCCTCAGCCGAAGCAGCAAGATCATCATAGTCAACCGTAACCGGAAAGAGATGTTGATCAACTCTGACATGTTCTGGAAGCCCCAGGAGGCTGTGCAAGGTGAGCCCCTAATGCAACCACATGTGTTCCTTCTGAGCCCTCTCCCCCTGGCTTCTGCTGCAGCTGGGTTGAGCTGGGTTCTGGGTTCTGGACTCTACTCTAGGGGGCGCCCAGTTAGCCAGATATCTGTTTTTGGCTCTCAGGCTGATGGGTGCTTCTGGATGAACAAATGGTGGGTGTGTCCTGGAGGGAAGGCCTGGGAATGTGCATGTGATCACGGTCCCTGGCTGCAAACCGTCTCATGCTGCCTGCTGCTGTCAGGACAGAGAGCTCGCTCCTTGGCCCCTGAGGCCTCTGTCATCCTGTCATACCCCTGCCACCCGTGTCCAGTCTTCCCCCATGGCCTTTCTGTGACCTGCTTTGACCTGCCCATCATTCCAAGGACGTTGACTTCCCTGCAGTGTAGGTGACAGGAACTCTTGTCAAGCAGAGAAATGGCACCATTTCATTTGTGTTTGGGAAGGTCCACTGTAGCAGCTGGGTGGGCAGCAAGTTGGAGGGGGCCAGGCGGTGTCAAGGGGTCTTTTAAACAGGGTCAGGTTATTTCAGATATGACAAGACCTGGATTAGAGATGGACGGGAAGAGAAGCTCAACTTCTCTGAGCCTCCAGGATTTTTCTTTCTT
This sequence comes from Macrotus californicus, assembly GCA_007922815.1. Lineage (NCBI taxonomy): Eukaryota > Metazoa > Chordata > Mammalia > Chiroptera > Phyllostomidae > Macrotus > Macrotus californicus. Next base: position 60,578 of record VMDR010000386.1, on the reverse strand, counting down.
TCTCTTTCTCTTTCTCTCCTTCCCCTCCCCTCCCTCTCTTTCCTCCCTTCCTTCCATTCTTTTTCTTAGATTTTTAAAATTGACTTTTAGAGAGAGGGGAAGGGAGGAAGAGGAGAGAAACATCAATCAGTTGCCTCTCGCAACTCCCCCTCCCAACCTGGGGACCTGGCCCATAACCCAGGGATGTGCCCTGACTGGGAATCGAACCTGCAACCTTTTGGTTCACAGGCTGGCACTCAGTCCACTGAACCATACCAGCCAGGGGCAGGATATTATTTCTGAATGGGGATGATGAAAAGTGTATCATCACCAGCTTGTGTATTTGTTCACAAGTACTCTCCATGCCTGGGTTGTAGAGACGTTCTTGGCAGACAGAGGTGGTTTTAGTGATATCTTTCAGAGGGAGAGTTGCCAGGACTGTATGGTCTGGGGTGTGATGGGGAGGCAGGTGATGAGGTTGGCTTGGGTTTCTAATCTGCTTTGTGCACCTTGTTTCTCCAGCCTTGCCCTCCCTCTCATCCTGGCTGCCTTAACCTGGTTCCAGAAGGCTCTGGGATGCGTTTTGCCCATTTTGCCCAATGAGCGCCCCTGGCCTGCCTCCATGCCTCCTGCTTCAGTGCTGCTGTTGGCTTCCTGCTGTCTTTGGGCCTCTGGTGCTGGAAGGGCAGAAGGAAGCCACCTGTTTGCAGCTGTGCCCTTTTTTTTTCTCCAGGAGATGTGGGTTCCTTCATGTTGAAGCTGGTGGAGGGCCTTCAGGGCCAGACATGGGCCTCAGACTGGGCAGAGGAGCTTCAGCAAGCAGACCGGCAGAAGGAGCAGGCCTTTCGGTGGGGGCTGGTGGAATAGCCATGGAGGGTAGTGGGTTCCCAGCAGGGCCTGCTGCTGGCCCTGCTGACCTGCACTGCTCCATTGCAGGGAGAAGGCGATGATGCCTATAGCCCAGCACCTGAACCCAGTGCGCGTGCTGCAGCTGGTGGAGGAAACTTTGCCCGACAACTCAATTCTGGTGGTGGATGGAGGGGACTTTGTGGGTACTGCTGCCCACCTGGTGCAGCCCCGTGGTCCCCTGCGCTGGCTGGATCCTGGTAAGGAAGGGCCTGCCCCTGGGGAATTTTGTACCATTCAGGCCCCTTCATACCTACCTTCTCTTGGTTTCCTAGGGGCCTTCGGGACTCTGGGTGTTGGTGCAGGATTTGCACTTGGGGCCAAACTGTGCCAGCCAGATGCCGAGGTGAGCCAGGGCACTGGAGGCAGGAGGCTTGCTGCTTTCTGGGCCATGAACTACCCCAACCATTTCTGTCCCACCTCAGGTCTGGTGCCTGTTTGGGGATGGAGCTTTTGGATATAGCCTCATCGAATTTGACACCTTTGTCAGACACAAGGTAACCAGGCTGCCCCAAGGAAAGCCAGGGGGTTCTAGGAGATGTCGTTAGGGCTGGGCTGGGGAGGGAGTTGCTTCTGTCTGGTGGAGGTCCTATGTCTGTGTCCTCTGGCTGGCCAAGCCTGGGGGCTGAATGTCATGACCTGGCCTCATCTTCTCCCTGCAGGTCCCAGTGATGGCCTTGATAGGGAATGATGCTGGCTGGACCCAGATTTCTCGGGAGCAGGTGCCCAGTTTGGGCAGCAATGTGGCCTGTGGCCTGGCCTACACTGGTGAGGGGTCTGGCATGGGGTGGGGGGGCTATTTCTGGCCTTGCTGGGTGTGTATTCCTCCCTTGGGCTGGCTGCATGGTGGGCTGGGTCCCTGCCACCATCTGACTTGACTTCCCCTTTTAGATTATCACAAAGCAGCCATGGGCCTGGGGGCTCAGGGCTTGCTGTTGTCACGGGAGAATGAGGATCAGGTGGTCAGGGTGCTTCGTGATGCCCAGCAGAAGTGCCAAGATGGCCACCCGGTCGTAGTCAACATCCTCATTGGGAGGACGGACTTCCGTGACGGCTCCATTGCTGTGTAGGGCCTTGTGGGTGACTTCCCACCCCTAGACTGCCAAGCTGGTCTGGAGTCTCATCCTTTCCTGTTCTGGGCCTACCCCGTGAGGCCCAGTGACCCTACAACCCTGCCTGAAGACAGGCAGGGGCTGGAGGGGTCACAGCTGAGGCTCCCTGGAAGCGCTGGAGAGCCCTGGGGCTTTTCTTTGTGGGCCCAATTGTGTCCTTTTCCTCTTTTCTTACACACTGAATAAACCATCTGGTCAATGTGGGCCCAAGTACTCATCCCAGAACCTGTGCATATTGATTTATTGTTCACAAAGATGTGAGTGAGAGGGAGGAGAGACAGGATGGGACCTTACTCTTCCGCTGGAACTCTGGGACCACTGAGGCACCAGTACTGAAGATTTCAGGGTGCTCAGCATTGTGAGCTGCCCCACCCCCTGCCATGGTCCCTGAAAAAGCCCCACATGCCTGCTGCAAAGATGCCCATGCACACTCATCCTCACACACAGACGCAATAAATATGTTCCGTACCAAAGTGCCCCCAGCCTGATGCTTCAGGTGGGGCCCCTCCAAGAGAGAGGTCTCATAAGTGCTCAATTTCTTTAGGGATTGAGGAAGAACTGGGGAAGGCAAGGGCCAGCTGGTTTGAGGCAACTGTGGGGTTTTTTCCTGGGAAAGTGGGGAAACAGCTGCTTTTCTATAAGTCCCAGGCTGTCCCTATCCAGCTGGAGTCCAGTAGGGGCTGTTCTTGACCCCACCCTGAACAGCGCCTCCTCATAGTCCTTGGACCCTCCAAGAGAGGGAGAGAGAGAGTGCAGTGCTCAAAGCTAATACTGATTTTGGTTGGCAGCAGCAAAAGAATTGACTGGGAGTGGGGGTGTCTCACCATCCCAGGGTGATGCTCACATTAACTGGTGTTTCCCCAGTAAAGGGGAGGCAGGAAAGGCCAGCCTTTGGTACTGACAGCCAAAACAGCTCGTCCCAAAATATCCAGTCCCTGGCCTTAGCAACCAGTACCCAAATAATTTAGCATTGGAAACGAGAAATGAGTCTCAGCATCTGGCTGGCTGGTCACTAGGAACTCCCCAGCAATCAGGAGCTATGCCTGACCGACTGTAGTTCAGGACCTCCTTATCAGAAGCCGGGCCCTTTGCAACCGGGGTCCTGCCCGGCCCGGCTTAGAGGCACACGTTGATTTGCTTAGAAAGTTCTCTTTCTAGGTCTAGGATGAGGGCGTCAAAGTCTTTGAGGTTCAGGTGCGGGTTGAAGGGCGCCTCGAAATCATCCTCGAAGTCGGCGGTGCCAGTCTGCTCCCCCGCCTCTTCATCCTCGTCTTCACTGTCGCTGCCCGTCACATGGTCATAGTCCGGCCCGGACAGAAAGTCCCGCCCACAGGGCAAAAAGTCCCTCCCGCAAACGCTCCAGTCTCCAGCGTAGCGGTTGCTCGGGGGGCTCTCGGGACCGCCCCGGCCGCGGGGGCGAGTCACTACTTCGGGAGCCGCCAGCGGCAAGTGCAGCGGCGGCTGTGGTTTGGGTTGCAGGTACGGGGCGAAGCCCGGACCCTCTGGGGATCTGCGGGGATCTGTGGAGAGGGAGGGCTTGTGATGACATTACGCACAGCGACTGGCAGCCAAGCCTGTGATTGGCTACTTAGGTATCCAGGCCCCTGACTGGTTCATCGAAAGGCAAAGCCTCCGACCGATCACGATTTCGTTGGCTGAGCTGGTTGCTTAGGCAACCTGATTGGCAAGTTAAGCAGCAGCATCCACCATGGATTGGCTGGATCTGAACTGTTTACTCTGATGAGGGGGCGTAGCTTGTTTGAAACCTGAGGCTCTGATTGGTTACCAGAGAAAGCATTCCCTCCCCGGCCTGGCCCCGAGTCGGACTCACCTGGCCACGCCTGCAGCAGGTAGTGCAGAACTTCGATGTGACGCTTGAAGTCTACGGTGTTGGCAAGGCCCGGGCCACAGCTGCGGGTGCGGGATCTGCCAGGGTCCTGGCGCGCCGGCAGCAGCACGGGACCGAAGCACACTGCCAGGTTCTGCGCGGTCATTCGGTTGTGGGCGTGGAAGGAGGAGACCAGGCGCAGGTGGTCCAGGAGAAGCGTCAGTGTGGCCTGAGGAAAGAGGAAGGCGTGAGGGAGACTTAGGTGTCTCAGAAGGGGGAAACTGAGGTTCAAGGTCTCATAGCTGGGAGATATAGTAGTAGTATGATCCCACTTTGCTGGAGGGGAGACCAAAGGTAACAGCTTTGGAATGGCAAAGCTTGGACTTGAACTCACTCCTCTGTATTTTAGGCAGGGTTGGTATTAATCCGATTTTATAGATGAGGGTATTGAGGCAGAGAGGGTCCGATCTTGTCCAGGATCCCATAGCCAGGGACCTTCCTTGTGGTATGTTGACAGACCTGTGTTCAGAGTCTGAGTTTTGTTTTTATGCTCACCCAAGGATGCTTATTGATTTTACAGAGAAGGGAAGGGAGGGAGAGAAACATCCATCAGCTGCCTCCTGTAGGTGTCCCAACTGGGGACTGAACCCACATGTACGCATGTGCCCTGACAGGGAATTGAAACCGCGACCTTTTGTTTACAGGACGATGCTCCAACCAACTGAGCCACACCCACATCAGCCAGGGCCAGCGCCTGTGTTTTTGATATAATCTGGCTGTGCAACCTTGGGTAACTCACTCAACTGTTTCGGGTCTCTGTTTCCACATTTATTTAGTGGGGATACTAATGGCATCTTTTTTCTTTCTTTCTTTCTTTCTTTCTTTCTTTCTTTCTTTCTTTCTCTCTCTCTCTCTCTCTCTCTCTCCCTCCCTCCCTCCCTCTCTCTCTCTCTCTCTCTTTCTTTCACATCTACTTTCTGATGCCACAAACTCATGGCGATCGCTAGCCCAGGCATGGGTGAGATGTTCTACTGTCAGCCCACTCTGTCCCACCCACTCTCACCCGGGCCCAACTCACCCTCTCCACATCCGGCACGCAACTGAGGAGACCACGGGTACCCTCAGCGCTGGGGGGAGCCCTGCTTGGGGGCCCTCGGGCCATGGCCTCCAGCACCACTTGATAGAGGGGCTGAGTGATGAGTGGGGTGGGCAACTCCCGAAGATAATCCTTGAGGATGCCTGTGGACACAGGGCCCACTCTGGTCAGGGCAACCCTGGCTTCTGAGGCTGGAGGGGTCAGCTGGGGCTGGGAGGGAGGAAGAGGAGGGCGGGTGCAGGAAGGTGAAAACAAGGTCAGACAGAAGAGGTGAGGTCCCAGGGGGGCAAAAGGGACTGCCATGAGGTGAGGGTTGAATGAGGAGCAGGCAGGGATGGGGTAGGAGGGGAAGAGGCATGCTGACCAGTGATGACATTGATATCAGGGTATAGATCCTCGGAGAGGCAGACAGCTGCGCTGTCCCGCTCAAAGGCATCCCGAAGCTCTTTCTTCACAGCTGCTGAGCCGCACAGACGGTATAGCCCCACTACCTAGGTGTGGGAGCAGAGAGGGCATGGCTTCTTGCTGGGGCCACAGACGGATCAGGGCCCAGTGGGGTGGGGGCTGGAGTTCTGGCTCAGGATGGCAGTTGGCTAAGAGGTTGGGGGCTAGCTGTAGCCTCAATGGCTGCATTCCTGATCCTCTGACACCTGTCATAGGGTCCCCACCTGGCTGTCTGGACAACCTGGACCTGTAAACCCTCTGCTTGGGTCACTTGTCCTGATACCCACATCCTTTGACTTAGGAACTTCTGACTCCCCCTCAGCTCACTTGTCACCACCTTTAGGATACCTTCCCTGACTACCCCAACCAGCAGGTAAAGTCCTGCTTTAAGCTCTCCCAGCTTGTTCGCTCTTGTCCCAGCCACAGTCTTACATTTGTAAGTTATTATTGGAGTTATGTCTTTTCTGCCATGAGACTCTGAGCTCCAGAGGGTTGGGATCCCATGTCACTAAGTGGGTGGATGACCCATAGGTTCTGGGCTAGGTGCTGTGGTCTAGGGGGGCCTCCTGACCTTGTCTAGGCCAGGATTGGAGTTCAGAGTATGCCAGATAGGGTCCAGATGGGGGAAAGGCCTGGCCTCTGTGTACTGGGTGTCCTGGGGAGTGGATCTGAGGTCTGGGGGCTAGCGGGGTGTGGGGCGAGAGGCTCACCCGTAGCCCTCGGCGCTCGATTTGCCCAACGCACTTCTGAATGATGAGGGGCACCTGGCCTGGGGGCTGCTCCCGCTCCACCAGCAGACGCAGGGGCAGCCCAAAGACACGGGGCTCAGCTGTGCTGGGTGCTTCCTGCTGCTCGGACAGGGTCAGCTTGGCATATAGCAGCCCCTGGGGCTCCAGGCGCACGGCCAGCTGCTGGGCCTGGCACCCTGAAGACACAAGGCACTTGAGTGGGGTCTGCCCCCACTGGCTCCTGTGCCCTGGCCTCCTACTTCAAGCCAGTCCCCACCCCCAGCTTAGCCCCCGGGCACTCTGGAGGAGGGCTGAATCCTGTACCCTAACGCTTCTCCCCTGTGGCCATGCATCTTACCTCGGAAAACCGTGGGAAGCAGCACAGTGCCCTGGGCACAGGGCCGGTGCCGCCGCACACATGGGTCCCACACCAGCACAATGGCTCGCAGTAGTCGGGCAGCCTCGAGTTCTAGGTGGAAGGTGTGGTCCAGACGCAGGAAGTCTGGCCCTCCCCGCAGCGGCCCAGTGCGGGCCCTGGCCACCCCATCCACCTGCAGCAGGCAGCAGAAGTCTCTCGGGGTGGCCCCAGGTGCGGGCCGCAGACCCCCTAGCCCATACAGATGCAGGCTGAGGCGGCCCCAGAGTGCAGCAGGGGGCGCCCTGGCTGATGGGCCCACTTCATAGGGCTGGAAGGCGGTGGGCGATGGGGGCCCCACTGGACGCTCTGGTGAATCACCATCACTGAGATACCCGGCGCGCAGGCCCCGAGCACCCCCCGCCACTGCCGCACGCCCGGGGGTCCCCACACTGCTGTCCAGGTGGTAACGGCTGATGACGGAGCCAGCGGGGGCGGCCCTTTCACGCTCTCGGCCAGCCCGAGTGCCCCGCAGGCTCAGGCGGCGCCGCAGCTCTGGCAGCTTCTTCATTTTCATGGAGAGGCGCCTGGCAGGGCCCGGGGACTTGGTTCGAGAGGCTTTGGTTGGGGAGCTGGCAGGGGCCACACCTGTGGGAACAGCAGACCTCACGGTTCAGCAACCTGGGCTTGGAATAGGGCTGAGGCCTGTGGTCATCTTGGGGAGCCAGGGTGGGGGGTTGGGCTGGGGGGTGGGTGAAGCTTGTACTCACCTTGTGGGGCCAGGCCCTCTGGCTCAGCCAAGCCTGGCTGTGGCCCTGGGGGCTCAGGTGCCAGGGGTCTGGGATCCTCCTCAGGGATGGGGTTGTACCAGATCTCTCCTGCAGGCTCCCCGCTGCCAGGTGCCCCAGACCCCAGAGCGGCCTCCTCTGGTGGCTTGGCCCCACCCAGCACCCATCTTCGACTGCTGGGCTCCAGGCTCTGCAGGTAGGCTCCCCGTGAGGGACTGCGAGATGCCTCGGGGCTGGGGGGCCCCTGTGCTCCAGCCTGGGACCCTTCGAGGGCCTGGGGCTCTGGCTCTGGGGGGCTGGGTTCCGGGCGCTGGACTGGGTGGCCTGGAGAGCAAGGGAGTGAGATCCAGGCCCGCCTCCCCCTCATCCAACAAAAGAGAAGTCCCAGCCCAGGCTCTTCCCTCAGCAGGGGTTGGGATGTTTGTTTGGAATGGGATTGGTTACCAGCTTAGAGTCCACTCCCTCTTGGTATTCGAGGTCCCTAACGTCCCTCTGCCTCCAGCCTCAGGGGGTCCAGGGGTGGGGTTCTGTGTTCCTGGCTCTGATTCTCCACTCTTCTCAGTAACCCTGGCATGGTGCCCTGACCCTGTCCCTTCTGACTGGGTGGCTTGGGGCAAGTCTCTTCCCATCTCTGAGCCTCAGTATTGTCCCGTGACATGGGGGGATTCGATGCTCTCTCCAGGGGGGCTTCAGGGAGCTAAGCTTGGGGAGCACTTCCTAGACCCCCGTGTTGTGATCAAGCGCACAGCACCCAGTGGACGCCGGCTTGCTTGCTCGGAAGACAGGAGCAGGAACGACAGCGAGCACAGGGTTTTCCCTTCCTGCAGCGCCCTCCCTCCGCCCCCTCAGGCCTGTCTTCCACATTCTACCCCTACCGGGGAGCGCGCCATCTCTCAGCCCAGACCAGAACCCGTGGTCAGTACCTTGGCGCCTCCCCTCTCCGACATCCCAGGCTGTTTCCTGTGTGTGTTTGTGCGTGGGCACCCGGTCCCATCTCTGCTCTGGGGATCTTTGGGAAGGGCCTGAGGGAAGGTCAGATCCAGGAGTCATCTGGCCTCCCTCCTTTAACTCCTTCCTTCCCCGGACTTCCTGCCCGACGCAGCTCTCATTTCTTTAAGGTCTCATCCTGCCTGCAGACACCCTCCTCCCTCCCTCTGATTTCCCGCCCGCAGGACTCTCTCCCGGGTCTCTATTAGGAGCATAGTCCAAAGAGCTGTTCAAGTCACTTAACTAATCCTGGGTAAATTACCCAGCAGCTCGGTGACTCAGTTTCCCCACCTGTATCAAGGAGGCAGTTTCCTGGGGCTGCTTAAGGTGGATGCTACTGCAGTCATAGGGTAATAGGTGAGAGGGAATGAGGGCTGCCTACTATGATTAATGCGCCAGGTCTCTACCTCCTGCAGAAGTGCGCCTCCCCCCCACCCCCCGCGCCCCTCCCGTCCATCCTGGGTCTTCAGGGCTCTGGGTGCCCCCTGCCGTGACTGGGCTCCAGTGTCCTAGCTTCCCATCCCCTCCTCCCTCCACTCTCCAGGCTCTCCGTTTTGGTCCCATTTCCTGTTAGGGGCGAGGCCCCCTCCAGGGCCTCCCAAGGAGTCCGCAGCGCTGGCATCCCGGGCTACGCGCAAGTAACGGTCCGCGCCCCTCTCCCCACAGCCCCTTCCTTCCAGGACCCCATCCCACTCCGCATCCCCCACTGCAGCCCGTAGAGGGCTCCGAGGGGGCTCCCCCTGCCCCTCCAGTAGACTCTCCTAGGGCCCCGGGACCCCCTCCAGACCGGGCGAGGCTTGGCGCCCTCTCCTTCGGCCCCCTGTCCCGCTCACCGCGCTCCTTCGCGTCCGACTTTTTCCGGGGAAGTTTCTCCCGGCCCCGCAGGCGGGAGAAGGTTTTCCTGAGCAGTGGTTCGGCCATGCTGGGGCCCCGGCCGGGCCGAGTGCGCCCCGGGTCCGGCTGCACCGCCCCCCGCCCCGCCGCCCCGCCCGGCAGCCCCGCCCCGGCAGCCCCGCGCCCAACGCCAGCAGGAAGCGCATTCCGGGAATGCTTGGCCCAAACTTTTTTTTTCCCCTTCCCGCGGCCTGAGCGAGCGATGCTGGGAGTTGTAGTCGCTCATGCGGGAGGCGAGGAAAGGGGGGCTCTGGGCTGCCTTCCTGGGCTCCAACTCCACGGGGATATATCGTGGCGCAGTCCGGGGCCCTCGTCTTCCCTCTTTCCCGCTCTCCCTTGGTGATCACTAGTTCTCTTGGCTTTACCTCCAAAACGCATCCTGCACGCATCCCTTCTCCTCCCGTCATCCGCTGCTCTATCTAACCTGTTGTGTGAGCCCTGGCATCGCCCCTTCCAAAGGCACCTCTCTACCTTCGTCTCCTGGATGCCACCCCAGTGCCGCCCTCCCCCCCAATTCCAGTTACTACCTCTGTTTAACAAATCACCCCCAAACACAGTGGCCTCAAACGGCCATTGTACGATGCTCACGGATGTCGCGGGTCAGGAGTTGGGGCAGGGCAGAGCCGACGCTGATCGTCCCTGCCCCTCAGTTGAAAAGACTCCGAGGTTTAGAGGTGACACAACAGCTAAGGGTCCGGGTATCTGGAGGCACTGCTCTCACAAACCCAACAACTGCCTCCAGCTGCGTGCTGGGGCACCTGCGCACCTACTCACCCCAGAGGTAGGAGGGCTTCTCGCACAGCCGCCCACCGCTCCACAAGTGAACAAGGCAGAAGCTGTATTACCTTTCCTGACCCACCCACCCTCGATCACACTGTGTCACTTTGGGCACCAGATTCAAGGGGAGGGGATGCAGACCCATCTCCCTCAGTGGGTGATGTGTCAAGATGACCTTGTGCAAGAGGATGTGGGATGGGAGATACTATTGTGGTGGTCTTGGGAAATTTAACCCTCCTCACCCCTACATTCCATTCTCCACTCAGCGCCCAGCGTGGACTTAAAAAGCTGGGATCAGATCGTGGCACACCCCTGTTGGACAGTCTTCCTGTGACTGCTCACCCCACCTAGGATAAAATCCAGATTCCTACAAATAAAATCCAATCCCATCAAAACTTGTGGTTTCATCCCCTTTGGTGTCCTCAAGGCTCACCTCAGCCTCGTCTCTGGGACTCCTTCACATCAAACTGTCCCTGCCCCAGGCCCTTGGCCCATGCAGTTCCCTCTGCCTCAGAAGCCTTGGTTCCTCTGAAGCTGCCCCTTCCTCATCCTTGAGTTCCAAGGGCACCTCCTTGGGAGGCCCTCCCTGACAACACAGCCCCATCTAGTTATGATTACATCTCTATTTCTTTGAATACTTGTTACAGCTTGAACTTAATAGTACTAGTAGTAGTTTGTTCTAGTTTATCTTAGTTTATCTGCATCCTGTCTAGACCGAGTCTCCACCAGATACTTGTCTGCCTTGTTCACTGCTGCCTGTTTAGGTAGGAGGTCAGGTGCCATGTGATGGAGCCTTGGACAGATAGGGTGGCCAGGACGCCTGGGTGTTTGCTTATAATGCCTTAATGTAGATCTTTGTGCTAACCACAGTTGAGATCTTTGAGCTTCTTCGATGTGTACATTGTAGCTCCCGTTAATGCTGGGAAGTTTCTTGACCATTATTTCTTCAACTATTCTTCTGTCCCTTTCTCTTCTCTCTTCCTGGGAGTCCCAATATGTGTGTGTTGGTATGTTTGGTAGTGTCCCACTAGCCTCAGAGGGCTCTGTTTCTTTTTCTTGGATGCTTGTGTTTGGGAGGAGTCAGGCTGGAGAGGGACGGGGTGCATCCCATCAGATGTGTTTGAGGCAGCTGCTGATAGTGGGGAGAGAAGTTGGGGGTCAAGACAACACCTTTTCCCAAGTCCAAGGCAGAGGATCCCAGTGGGGTACCCCAGAACCTCAGGGGAACTGAAGACTGATGTGGGGGTAAGAGCAGCCGTTGGCCCCACCCATGTCACATCAAGTGATTGAAAAGCAGCCACATGCCATATCAATATTTATTATTTTTAATAGTACCCCTTTTGGGAAGGTTTCTATACTTTTTCTGCTACATTTATTTGGCTAGATAAGCTCATCTAGTTCACAGTTGGCTATGGTCCTTTGTCAGCAATCAGAAATTATTTATTTTTTATTTTTAGAGAAAAAGGGGGAGAGAGAGAAGGAGAGAAAAACATCAGTTTGTTGTTCCACATATTCACGCATCCATTGGTTGATTCTGGTATGTGCCCTGACCGCCGATTGAGCCCACAGCCTTTGGTGCACGGGACAGCACTCCAACTAACTGAGCCACCTGGTCAGGGCCAGGTAAGGGCGGACTTTTTCGATAAGTAAGAACAGATGAGCTACAAAATGCATGCAATGCAATGGCTATGAATGCTCAACTCCACACTCTGCGGCATTTGCACTATTATTCATCTGGGTTCTGGGGGTTGCTGCTTGGATTTTGGAGTGCGTGCGCGCGTGCATGTGTTTGTGTGTGTTCTTTCCCGCAAATGTTCTCACTGGCTGCAGACCAGATGTGCTGTGTTTATGGTCCCTGATGGTGAACAAATCAGCCCCCAGCATACACGGGATTTGTTGAAAGAAGACATGCGGGTGGAGGGGCTGGCCAGGCCTGAGCGGGGCTCTGCAGCCCTGTGGCAGGTGATGGGATTTGGTGGGTGAGTGTGCCAGCTCCCTCACCCTCATGTGGGATGACTGAGGAGTGTGTTCCATACTGACATCCAGGGGCCGGCTGCCCACTGTGGGAACTTGCATATCAACACACACTTGACCAGCTTCCTTCCCTTTCCAGTCTCACCTCTCCGCCCCCATTCCAGCATTTCCTGTGTCACTTCCCAAATAAACTATTTGCACTTGAATCTTTGTCTCAGGATCAGCTTCTGGGGGACCCAGAGCATGTAGACGTTCTCTCTTGGCCTCAGTTTCCTCCCCAGGCCAAAAGGAAGACTAGCTCCCCTTGTTTTCAAGGCTGCAGGGTGGGGCATGTGTGTGTGTGTGTGGGGGGGGTGGCTAAGTTCCTTGTCCCCTGCCTCCCAGGGTCCTTCGTTCCTGGGGAATGGAAGGTGGAGAAGGTTATGGCAAGCAAGTCCCAGCTTCCACCCAGGTTGTCATTCCCTGTTGCCCCTGCCCCTGGCGTCTTCCAGGGCGAGGAGGTGAGCACTGCAGCTAGCAGCCAGCCCTCAGAGGCGCCCAGGAAGAGGGGGCTGCCCAGAGATGTCCATGAGGCAGCACCGGGGAGCTGGAGGAAGAGAGGGTGGTCCAGTCACCCTGAGGCAGCCTCCTGAGGCGGTGTGGTGTCGCTGGGGAGGCAGGAAGCAGGATGGCCTATCTTGGCCAGAGCCTCCTTGTGCCCCTTGGAAAAAGCCCGGCCAGGTGGCCATGGAGCTGAAGCTGAGCTGCAAGGGGGTTACCAGTCACCCTTGATGTGCTTTCCTTCTATCAGCTGCCAGGCCCCAGGACACATCCAGCTGCTGGCTACCTGCCGCCATGCCAACAGCTGCCCTGGGGCCTCGTCTGCAGGGACTGGGGTGCTTGTGTGGTCAGTCTATTGAGAACAAGTGGCCTCAGGTGGGCAGGGAGGCAGGGACCTCAGGTCATTTCCCAGCTTCTCCCTCCTCCCTCCTGGTCTCTGGGCTCTCCTGCACATTCTAAAGAAAGGTCTGACCCCTACTGGCTCATGAGAGATGGCCTCTGAGACCTCTTTGTATACCTGGGGGCCCTGCCAGAGAGTTATGCTAGCAGTGTGAGTTTAGGGGGTGCCTTGGCCACACTGTATCTGCTTCCCCTGTGGAGGGCCCAGAGACTGAGTAACTAAGGTGAGCCACAGGGGCGGTCAGCCATGTCTGTGTGACTATTAGGGGCTGAGTTGTGCTCCCCCCGCTTCACATGTTGAAGCGCTAACACCCCAGGACCCCAGAATGTAAGTGTATTTGGAGATGGGGGTCCTTAAATAGGTGATCACATCAGAATGAGGTCTTTAGAGTGGGCCCCAACCCAGTCTGGCTGGCGTCCTCACAAGAAGAGGGGATTAGGGCCCAGTCATGCGCTCGCACAAGGAGGAGGGAAATGTGAAGACAAGGGGAAGACAAGCAGAGGGCACTCAGAAGGAGCTTTTAGCTTCCAAAACTGTGAGAAAATAAATGTCTGTTGCTTAAGCCCCCAAGTCTGTGATGTTTTACGGTGGCGGCCGTTAGGAGGCGGTGCAGTGGCCACGCCCCAGTGGGAGCCCTGGGCACGAAGACTCAGGCGAGCTTCACGTGCATTGTCACACATGGTTGCTGGGGGGATGGAGCACCGCCCACCCAACTCTGCTGGGGGCAGGGGACCACGGGAAGCTTGTGCCTGGTCCTGCCTGGACCCCATCCCAGGTGCCTTTTATCTTTGCTCATTTTAATGTGTTCTTTTTTCTGTAATAAACCATGAGCATAACAACTTGGCTGAGTTCTGCGAGTCCTCCTAGTGAATCACTGAACCTGTCCGTGGCCTTGGGGACCTCCCACTATGCAGGTTCACAGAGATGGTAGTGACCCCCAAATCCCTGGCAAATACATACTTGGGAGTAGGAGCTCCCCTTCCAGGATCTTGCGTGCAGTCTCCCTGAGCCCTTCCTTTTGCCTTGCCAGCAGCAGCTTTGTGGACACTTCCACCAGGCAATCTACCTTTTGTCCCCCACCCCCTACCTCCAAGTGCCACCTGACGCAGGACTTTAGCTGTTCCAACCTACAGTGTGACTCTGGGCAAGTCACCCACCTGGGAAGCCATCCAGTCGTGGTGGAGAGAGGAGGGTTCAAGTTTGGGGGTCACACTAAGCCAGACTGGCATCCCCCCTCCCAAATTCAGTGTGTGGCCTTGTGATAGTCAGTTTCCCTCTTTGAGCTGCAGTGTCTGAATCTCCAAAATTACTTTGAGCACCCAGTAAAATCCCATAGGGAGAAAAAGAAGTATCATTGTACTCAAACTATGGCCAGTGTCACTCTGCTCCTTCAGACCTAGATAAGATCGGCTTGACCCCTTCCAACACCCGCGCTGAGATTTTGGAGAATCGCTAGATGATTATCTTCCCATGGTCTCCTGCTACTGCTGAATTAAATAATTCTACTGTGAGCTTGCTGTTCCTCCTGCTTTTCTCCTTGATGTCACCAAAGGCTCTTGGGTGTGTGACAGGCTTTATTGAAGGTTGGAGAGCAGAGAAAGTATTTACATCAGCGGCCACAGCAACTTAACCTTGACACATAAGTTCCAACCCAGCCCACCTCAGTCACCTCATCTGCATCCTACAGTCTTTCTGTTATGCTGCTTCCTTACTCATCCATCCATCCATCCATCCATCCATCCATTTGTTCATTTGTTCATTCACCAAACAAATGTATTCTGAGTGGCCACTGTACTAAGTGTGAGGGGGCGAAGCTGGGCAAGATAAACGAGAACATGGCCTCAGCCCTCAGTTCTCAGTCAATTGGGCAAAACAGACATCCATCAAAGAACCACACAAGTGCATGTAAAATCACTGATGTGATGGGGAGAAGAGGGGTCAGTGAGTGTGTGAGGACATGTGATGTCGCTGGGGCAGGGAGGGGTGAGGAGAGGCTTCCCTGGGGAAGTGGGGTTTGCACAGAAGCCCCAAAGCCAAGGCGGCACTGACTCCGGCAGGGAGTGACAAGGGGAGCAGTACATTGAAAAGGTCCTGTGGCACCACCTTCAGAAGATCTGTGTCTACAGTATTTTTTACTTTCTTAAAAAAAGCTACATGTCAGATTTTATCACTACATTTTGGGAGAGAAGAACACATAGAAGGTAGATGTTAGTTGCGAATCTTCCTGAATCCTTTTGATAACATCAATACATTTTCTCAATGGAACAGTAAAAGAAAAGGACTATATTTATTACATGTAAAATAGTATAAAATTCAAGATCCAGTGTCTGTAAAGTTTCATGGGTGCTCAGCCATGCCTGTTCCTTGGTGTCTTGTCTGCGGTGGCTTCCGCTCGGTAACAGCAGAGCTGAGTCACCGAGATAGACACTGTGTGACTCATAAAGCTGACGGTATCTGTCTATCCTCTGGCCCTTTACAGAAAAGGTTTTCTGACCCCTAGCCCATGGTGTGGCTCGCTAGCCGGTCGGTTCTGTTGCACAGGCCCTCCCCACATCCCTGCTTAACCCTTATCATTGCCGCCTCTACCCTGTGGACCAATCAGGTGGTGAGGGCTGACGGGGGTGGGGGTGGGAGTGGGGGGGTAACCCGGCACAGCCCCCCACCCGCCCCACTCCCCTCACACTGTTGCTCGGTTCTCTGAACAACCCAGGCTTCCTCCCATGGGAGCTCTGCGCCTGCTGTTCCCTCTCAAGGGCGATTACACCTGGGGTGTGATCACCTGAGGTGGCCCTGGGCCAGTTCCCAGCTAGGATAAATGTTTCTGAAAAGAGCTTTAGATCCACTTCGTACACTAAAATGGCACTATCGCCACCTGGTGGCCATTTTCTCAAACTGTAGCTGTACTTCTTAAAAAGCGCTTGGCCCCTGGGCGAGCACCGTTCTCTCCAGGAACATGGCAAGGGCTGGGAAAAAAATGCTCAGATCCGATTTTCTCAAATCTCTGAACTGATGGCCTCTTTGGGTCCCAAATCCCTGCAGCTCCTCCTCATCCCCCATCTATCCCTGTGATCCTCCAACTCACGCAGATCTGGGGTTGTTGGTAAAATCACCCCTCAGTGAGTGGTGGGTGAGAGCACTGAGCCTTCGTGTTTAGCAAACTCCCCTTGATGTCGATGCTTCTGATTCACGAACTACATGAATATCAGGCTTTACTTTTTCTATAGCAAATGTGTCAGCCACCTCAGGGAAGGGCCAGATAGTAAATACTTTAGGCTTTGCCGGCCATAGGGTCTCTGTTGAGACTGTTCCACTCGGCCTTGTGGCTGGAGAGCCGTCAGTCCCAGGTGACATATAAACAAATGAGCTTGGCTGTGTCCCCACAAAACTTTATTTATGAATGCTAAAATTAGAATTTTATATAATTTTAATCCATCACAGGATAGTCTTCTTCTTTTAATTTTTTCTAACCACTTAAAAATCTGAAAACCATTCTTAGCTCACAGGCTGTTCCAAAACAGGCCACAAACGGGTTTCGGCTCATGGGGCCTTACTTCACAGGCCCCTGGTCTGGGCCCTGAATTCCAGCAATATCATGTGCCGTGAAGACCTGGGGCTCCGGGGCGGGTTCTTTGGGTCAACCCTGGATAGCACTTAGTGGCAGCTTCCCCTTGTAGGCCCCAGTTTTGTCATCTGTAGAGTGCTCAGTGACATCGCCTACCCTGTGGTGCTGTTGAAGATTTAATGAGACAATGTACGTACGGGGCTTTGCCCTGTGCTGGCGCATCAATGAGCCCACGCGTTTAAATCTTCCATCTGTTTGTCCAGCCGCAGCCCAGACTCCCTGAACCAGCACACTCGGGGAGTCGTGAGCCTGAGAGGACGGATCTGGGCATGGATTTTGCACAATGCTGACCCTTCCTAAACTGACTGTGTGCATCGACTGGAGCTGAATAACAAAGTGCCACTAACTGGGCAACTTACACCATAGAAATTTATTCTCTCTCAGTCTGGAGGCCTGAAGTCTGAGATCAGAGTGGTTGGCATGGTTGGCTCCTTCTGGGGGCTCTGAGGGAGGGTCCGCTCTGAGCCTCTCCCCTGGCTTCTGCTGGTCTGCTGGCAATTGTCGCAGCATGACCCCGATCTCTGCCTTCAACTCCAGGTGGTGTTCTCCCGCCGTGCGTGTGTGTGTGTGTGTGTGTGTGTGTGTGTGTGTCCAAATTCTCCCTTCTTATGCCTGGAGGACACCAGTCGTACTGGATCAGGGCCCATGATCACATTCCGAGGTCCTGGGGGTTAGGCTTTGACATATCTTTTTTGGAGGACACAGATCATAACAAACTCTCCGTGTGTTCCAGGCCGCCCCGTCCGCTTGCTGATTATACCTGTGGAATTATATTGGGTTTGGAGTCAGGTGATGTATATCACAGGAAACACATGAACTCTGGAGCTAGTCCGTACCTGTGTCCTCAAACTGTGGCCCATGGACTCCCCACCTCACTCACCTGGAGAGCTTATGAATATTCTGGGGTCCAGTGTTGACCCACGGAGTCACAGTCTCCGTGAGTGTCATGGGCTGCTATGATCCAATGTGGGGGAGGGGGAATGCACCGAAGACCTGTTGATGACAGCGATCCCCACCCAAAGTCATGGCCAAGAGGCTGCCAGTGACACCTGGTGGCTGCTGAAGCCAATTGAAAGAACTAATCTCATCAGATAGTATCGAATTCCTTCCCCAAGTCACGAAGGAAGTGTGGCTCCGCAGCCGATAGGCTTGGTCTTTGTCAGCATCAACGTGACAGTAGCTGACCTTTTGTTTGACCAGTGTTATCCACACAGCAATCCTGTAAGGCTGAGGCCCCAGAGAGGGCTAACTGGAGTCTTCCCTGCTGCTCTGATCTTCACAAGGAAGATAAATCAAGGGGAAATACATGCCTCCCCCTTTGGGTTCCCGTAGCTCTTCATTCATGTCTTTGTGACACATCTGTCATGTTGTAATGACTTATTTACATGTCTCTATCCCCCATTAGACTCTGAACATCTTGAGGTCAGGGACGGCATGCATCTCATTCTCCCTGGCACCCAACTGGGCTGCTGGAACACAGTAGGTGCTCAATCCCTGCTCTGCCCTAGGACTGAGAGGGGGTGAGTCTGCTGAGGAGCTTCCACAGGGCTGCCTTCATGTCCTTGTTCCTTAGGCTGTAGATAAAGGGGTTCAGCATGGGGATGACCACGCCGCACATCAGGGCAGCCACCTTGTCCTTCTGGGAGGAGGCAAGAGATGCGGGCTGCAAATACACGGCGAAAATGGTGCCATAGAAGAGTGACACCACAGTGAGGTGGGAACCACAAGTGGAGAAGGCTTTCCACTTGCCCTGAGCAGACGGGATCTTGGACACCGCCCAGAAGATGCAGATGTAGGAGAGGAGTATGCCTGAGAGGGGGCTGATGCCCATGAAGAGGCCGAAAACAAAGATCACCAGCTCGTTGGTGTGGGTGTCCGAGCAGGAGAGCTTCAGCAGGGGCATGAGGTCGCAGAAGAAGTGGGGGATTTCGGAGCCTGAGCAGAAGGTCAGTTGAGCCATGAGGCAGGTGTGTACGAGTGACTGGAGGTTGGTGATCAGCCACGGCCCACCGACCAGCAGCCCACAGACACGGGGGCTCATGATGACGGAGTAACGCAGAGGGTAGACAATGGCCACAAACCGGTCAATGGCCATCACGGCCAGGAGGAAGCTGTCCATGGTCCCAAACAGGTGGAAGGCATACATCTGGGCAAGGCAGCCGACAAAGGGAATGGCCTGGCTCTGGGACCAGAGGTTTGCCAGCATCTTGGGGACGGTGGTGGATGAGAGAAAGACATCGACAAGGGACAGGTTGGAGAGGAAGAAGTACATGGGCGTGTGGAGGTGGGCGTCTGAGGTGACGGCCAGGATGATGAGCAGGTTGCCCAACACTGTGATCAGGTACATGCAGAGGAACAGCCCGAAGAGGAGGGTATGATTCTCTGGCTTTTCTGAGAGTCCCAGGAGGAGGAATTCGGACACAGCGGATCGATTTTCTGGTTCCATGAGCAGCCTGCGTCCACTGTGAAAAACAAAAAGGGGTGGGGGGAGGCGGGAAAGGGAAGCACAGTAAGGCCGAGGGTCCCGGTTCCGCACAGAGGTCTGTAGGACTCCTCGGAAGTCCATGGAGTCCTTATGGCAGATCTCTGTGTGTTGTTGCCTTCAGTGGATCTGTTTCCCCAAACAGAGCCGTCCATGCCTGAGAGCCTGCATCTCAGAGGCTTAATTCAGTTGTTCAGAGGCAACTTGCACGTTGCTCATAAACAGCTTTGTGCCTCTGCAGTGGAGCAAAGATTTGCAAAAACCGAATAAAGTGGAACCGAACTGAAACTGACATCCAACACAGTTTAAAAGGAAACCCTGCCTTCTTTCTTCCTTGCCTCCCTTCCCCTTGTCTTTCTCTGTCTTCTCTCCTCCCTCCCTCTCATCCTTCCATCATTAAGGTGTAATTTTAGCATTAATTTTGGGTTAGTGATTAGGGATATAAAGACCAGTAACACTCCTCTGAGTCCAAAGGACCCTGAAGATTAGGGGCCCTTTTTGACCTGCCTCATGTGTTCACGGCAGCAGACCCCTCGCATTTGTGGCGATGAGGACCGGTGCTGAAAAACCCTGTAATGGCGGGAAGGTCAATGTGCAGAAACACACCTTTTACATTTTTTACCTGTATCTTTATTGTTGACACTGTTACAGATGGCCCCATTCCCCCACTGCCCTGCCCTGTCCTTTGCCCACCACACTTGTCTGTGTCTATACATATTTTTTGGCTAATCATTCACCCTCCTTCATCCAGTCCCCCCCGCCAACCCGGCAGCTGTCCGTCTGGCCCACGTGTCCGTGCCTCTGCTTCTATTCTGTTCACCAGTTTATTCTATCAGATTCCACGTTTAAGTGAGGTTGTATGGTATTTGTCTCTCTACCAGCATGCCTTTTACGTTCAAGCTGAAGTCAAGTATGTAAGTTTATTCACCGCGCTTTGATGAGGACCACGACTTTTTTCTGAGTAGTGTTGGTGTAGGAAACATCTAAACCTGCAGAGAATTTTTAGGAGTTTACTTGAGCCAAACTGACAACAATCGCCAGGAGGCAAAATCTCAACGGGTTGAGACAATGCTCTGGAGAATGGCAATTTTGCAGCTTATTTTATGCCTTAAGATCAAAGGAGGAGACGTAAGGAGGTTACGTGAAATCCACTGGTGGTAGGTGAAGGGGGTGAGGGGAAGCAAAGCAGGGAAGTCTCTGGGGTTGGATGGAAAGTAAAGTGGAGAGACACACTTTTTACACTGGTGGGAACGGGCTAACTTACATTTGCAGCACGTAGAGATGGTATTTGGGGAGCAAGGTGACTGAGGGGCTCTGTTGTCTCCTGCTCTGGTGAGGATGGTTGTGCCAAGTCTAGGAAGGGGGATCACTCAGACATCCCAAAGGTAGGTTATCTTAGATGCAGAAGACAATAGAGCGCTTAGTGAAGGTAAAGATCGACCTTTGTCAAGGAAGCTTCAGACCTAGGACGTGACTGCCCTCCATGACTTGCTTGCAGCTGGGACTTTTTAGGTGCAGAACGTCCTGTGTGGTCACCTCCAGCCCCTGAGCTGGTCAGGGTTAGGCTGAGGCTCATTGTTCCATCCACATGGTGACTGCGCTGATGGTGGATCCGTCTCAACTTTCTTGCCTGAGCGAAGCGCACAGGCTGCTAGCTGTGCTCCAGTTTGTTTCGTTCACGTGGAACAAAAAATGAGGGGTCCTCGCAAACACTCGGCGTGCAGAATCCTTGAGACTTTTACAATTTTACGCCCAAATTGTCTTTACATCTAATTTGATAGTGACTGTTTTTCTAAACAATGCCTTTTCATTGAGTGTTTCTAAACCATTCAACTTGGATTTCATAAATCCACATTTCCCTCTCTCTTCTTCCCTCCCTCCCTCTCTTTCTCCTTTCTTTTTCTTGTAGTTCCTTCATTCAGATAGCATTTAATTAAACGATACAGCTGCAGCCCTGGCCCGGTGGCTCAGTTGGTTGGAGTGAAGTCCAGTGCACCAACAGGTTGTGGGTTCGATCCCCGTTGGGGCACATACGGGAGGCAATCAATCGATGTTTCTTCTCACACCGATGTTTCTCTCTCTTTTTCTCTCTCCCTTCCTCTCTCTCAAATCAATAACCATATCCTTGGGTGAGGATTTTAAAAAATGATGGTAGCGGCAACCACCACCAGCATGATCAGGCTGGGGGCACCCCGCACGATTCGGCTCAGCAGAGGACAGCAGGAACGCTGCGGTCGGGTTGCGCGCGGTTTTCTGGCCGTGAGCGTTCTGCGTGCTGGGCAGAAGTCAGTGCGTTTTTAGAGGGAAGAGAAATCCGGGGTGAACCCAGAAAGCTAGTTCAATGGAAGATTTAAAGTGAGCTTTCATAGCAAAAAATAACAGGAGCTTCAAAGCTAATTTGGACACGTATTTGCCATCAGCAGAAGCTTTGCAGGACAGGAACATTTATATCTTCCCATGTGCCAGCCAAGCTGTCACTCTCAACTGAAACAGCTCGGCACCCTCAGTAAAGTGTGCGTTGCTACGCCATGTCAAACAGCTGTTAAAAGCGTTTGCTCGAAATGAAAACTCAGACACAGCCTGGGCTGTTCAAAGCTAAGCTGTTTTCATAAGAAGTGACAAAGGTGTGGTCAAATGTCTAGTTTATAGAAAGCAAGTGTGCCCTGTTCTTATCCCTGTAGATGATTTGATGACAGGAAAAGAGAGTTTATGAAATAATATTCTGGGCCCTGGCTGGTGTGGCTCAGTGGTTTGAGTGCCAGCCTGCGAACCAAAGGGTCGCAGGTTTGATTCCCAGTCAGGGCACACGCCTGGGTTGCCAGCCAGGCCCCCAGTAGGGGGCGTGCAAGAGGCAACCACACATTGATGTTTCTCTCGCTCTCTTTCTTCTTCCCTTCTCCTCTCTCTAAAAATAAATAAATAAAAATCTTTAAAAAATAAAATAGCATTCTGATATAAACTAATATGAAAATAGCAACTAAAGCAGTGAATACAGGAGAGCAAGATTTAATGAAATGCAAATACATAGGCATGTTCTTACAATATTCTCATTTACCCATTTTAAATTACTATGACCCTGATTGTATTTCCCCACCAATTTAGAGAAGAATTTGGAGCTCATCTGAGGCCATTTTAATCAAATGTCAGAGGTGACTTTTGAACTCTCTGCTTTGGCTTCAGCAGTCTGGGGCTTAGGAGCAGCTTTGTGTCAAAAGCCCAGAGAAGGCAGATCTTTACTGCATCCACACAAGACCAGTAAAGCCTGGGTGCCTTTGAATTTCCAAGTCTCCATTTCTTGTGGGGTATTTACCCTTCCTGTCACTTAAATGAACAGTTAAGGAGACTGTGTTAGTTGAGACACTATCCATATCTCTTATGATACATTGATGATCTAGAAAAAACAACCCAGCAGGGCACCACTCACCAAGCCCTCGCAAAACCCCAATACAGTCTCTTTCCAGCAAAGAGAGATCTTTCCTTTGCTTAGCTCATTTCTTACCTGGTTAGGTCCCCATGTCTTAAAACCAATCCTGATAAGAACACATCAGAGGAGTTCAGTGGCAACATTTGGGATATGCTGAGCCTTAGAGAGGAACGGGGAGGAGAGAGAGAGAGAGAGAGAGAGAGAGAGAGAGAGAGAGAGAGAAAGAGGGAGAGAGAGAATATGAGAGAATATGAGAAATCTGTATCCGTTGCCTCCCGTACATGCCCCAATTGGGGATTGAACCTATAACCTAGATAGGTGCCCTGACTGGGAATCGAACCAGCAATCTTTTGGTATACGGGACGATGCTCCTGCCAACTGAGCCACCTGGCCAGGGCTGTTGAGCCTTTTAAAGAGCCACCGTTCTTTATGTGTAGGTCTCACAACCACTCTGAGAGGGAGATGGCGCTGGCCACCACTGGCAACGAGGGGGTGGGCTGAGAGGCTGCCGGGCGCTCGGCGTGTAGTGCTTGAGCTCTCTTGCGAACTGAGATTCCCTTTCCCCCCCGCACACTCCGTGGCCTCTTTGAGAGCAGCCACTCACACCCCTTTCTGAGCAGACCCATTTAGGAGCTAAATGCTCTGCTAGCTCCACACGTGCTAGGGAAAGATGATGCAATTACAAGCGTTTAGTATTCTTATTTCCATACCTCGCAAGGAGCACTGCTCTCCAGAGAGGTTTAAGGTTTGCTGAGGTGGAGTCAGGCTGTAAATGGGAGGACACAGTGTACGCATAGGTCTGCATAACAAAGGCTGTCTAGCCCTGGCTGCTGTGGCTTGTCTGGTTGGAGCGTTGTCCTGTAAACCCAAAGATCGTGACTTTGATTCCTGGTCAGGGCACATGCCTGGGTTGTGGGTCCTGTCCCTTGTCTGGGTGTGTATGAGAAGCAACCCTTTGATGTTTCTCACATTGATGTTTCTCTTCTCCTCTCTCTAAAATCAATAGGCATGTCCTCTGGTGAGGATTAAAAAAAGATTATCTAGGTGACCGTAAGGTGTTGGGAGAATAAAGGAGAGAGGCAACTATCGGAACGAGGACCCTTAGAGGTGAAAGAAGTGTCGCAGTGGGGGCTTTCAGGAAGGTTAGCAGCACACCCTCCTTGGTAACTGCAAGAGGGGGCCAGCAAAGCCTTATGTTATTTTTCAAGAATTTTTGGAGTTGGGTTCGCAGTTTTTGTCAGGTGATGCTAAGGTTTCTCTGGTACTGCTGTGAACAGTCTGCGGTTGTTGATGTGAAGTCCGTGGTTGCATGGAGTGGTGGTCGTCAACCTTGAGCACACGTGGGTGTTGCCCAGAGGGCTGGCTAAATCACAGGTAGCTGGACCCCTACCTCAGTGTGTCTGGGGCGGGGTCTGAGAATCAGCACTTCTGGGAAGCTCCTCGGTTGCTGATGCTGGCCTGGGGCCACACTTGGAGAACCACCGCACGGGAGGAAGCCAGTGTTGGGTGTTCAGTGTCTCTTGCGGCCTCCAACCATAGTCACAAGGCCTCCCACAGAAGGCCTGCCCTCTGTGCCTTGGCCCACTCAGCAGGGATGCGATTCACCTCTGTCACTTCTCTCCAGCTCTCCGGCCATCCAGGAAGGACAAGGAGTCCTCTTCCCCATCCCACCCGGCTCCCTCCTCTGTTCCCTCCCTCACTGACTTACCAAGACAGTGCCACCCACAGGATGATCTTGGCAAGCCTCCTTCTCCACAGGCTGCTGGAGGACCCCCAGGTCAGTGCCAAGCCCACTCAGCTCTGAAGGCTGGGGAGAATTCAATGTCTGTGAGGGAAAATCACGTGTGCCCTCCACCCCAGCCTGGGGCAGGTGAGCGGGGGTCAGGGATGGAGCCAGATATTTACTGTTTGGGGTCTCCTGGGGTCTCCAATCCCGTGGCTCCTTGTTAAGAAGGGGATGCTAATTATTTTGTTTCTCCTTCTGTATTCTCCAGCGTATGTGTGCTTTGCGATAATGGAGTGGATGAGGAGATGGAGACGCCACTGGGGGTTCACTCTCACGAGGACACCGCCTGCTGCTCCGTCTTAGCTCAGACTGAGACAATGGCCTGGCTGTTTGTTCCCAGGCAGCGTGATGTGGAGGCCCAAGGGCATTCGGATGCCTGAATTGGAGACCTTCTTTTATTCGTTCCATCATAATGGAAAATCCATGAGGAACGAGAATTAATACTGTTGGGTTCATGGAGGAAGTCTCCTGGAAAGTGAAAAACAATAAGTGCACGTTGAATGAATGAATTTATCAAGTGCTTCTTGGTCATCTGCCGTAGGTCAGGCACTGTGTATGGGTTTTTTTCTCTCCCAGATTTATTGAGATATGTTTGACAAAAACTGTAGGTATTTTGGGTGTGCAATGTGATGTTTTGATATATGTATACATTATGAAGTGATTATCACAATCAACTTAATTAACATAACTTCCACACCTCATATAGTTACTTACCTTCTTAAATGGTGAGAACAGTTGATCTCTACTCTCTTAGCAAATTTTAAATATACAATACATATTATTTTTTATTTTATTGAAAACTTAAATTTATTGCAGTGATGTTGCTTAATAAGGTCATATGGGTTTCAAGTGAACATTTCCATGATACATAATCTGCATACTGCACTGTGTGCCCACCACCCAAAGTCAAGTCATCTTCCATCACCGCATATTTGGCTGGCACTGGGGTTTCGAACCACATCCTCAGTAAAATTGCCTTCCTGTCAGCTACACAAAAGGTCTCAGTCTTTTACAAATCCATGGTAGTCCCTACCAAGCCCACTGTGAGTGGGAATGAGGGACTCTCTCTCTTCTACTTTGCCCACATATTTTGATGGACTTTGTTCTTTGTTGTTGGGGTCCCATGTAGTGGTTTTCCTTTCTGTTTCCCAAGAAAACCTCTGTGTCTTCTGGAATCCTTTTATTTTTACCTTCTTCTCTATCTGGTTTTAAAAAAAAGATTTTAGTTATTTATTTTTAGAGAGAGGGGAAGGTAGGGAGCAAGAAAGGGAGAAAGACATTGATGTGAGAGAGAAACATCTATCAGTTTCCTCTCACATGCCCCCTACGGGGGACTTAACCTACAACTCAGACATGTGCCCTGACTGGGAATTGAACCAGCGACCCTTTGCTTTGTGGGATGATGCCTAACCAGCTGAACCACACTGGTCAGGGCTCCATTAGCTTTTTGATGTCTTAAAGAAATTTAGGTTTTTAAGTGTGTGATACTGAGTTTGGATAGAAAGGGGTCATGTCATGAAATAATGAGATGTCTCCTCCCACCTTTTTAGTTCTTACCTGTCCTTTGCCCATTTCTCTTTTCATTTGTTGATTTTTGTGAACAAAATAAATTTATAGGAACTCTTTATGTATGAGGTGAATTAGCCTCAGTGGTTAATCCCTATTAATGGTTTCTGATGTAAACTTCCAGAGTCTCTACAAACACACCCACATACACAACTCATTTATTCTCCCCCCTTTTCTGTACATAAAAGCAGCATGCTATAATACGTTCTACACCTTGCATTTCTCACTTAATGTAGCTTGGTGATGTTTTCATATCCTTAATATTTTTAAAGCTGCTTATTTTTTGTTGACCAGACAGTACCATCTTCTGTGTAATTAACTTTCTGTTGATGGCGCCATAATTTGTGTAATCAGGTTTCTATTGCTGGATGTTTCCAGCCTTGGCTAAAGTAAACATTTGTACACACATTATTTCACACTATAGTTTTGTCACTTCCAAAACGTTATAGTAATGGAATCAAACAGTATTCTAGCTTTCTGACAACGTCTGGCTTTTATCACTCAGCATACTATTTGTGAGACCCATATGAGTAATGTTGCATGTATCAATAGTTCATTCTTTTTTATGGCTGAGTAGTATCCATGGTACGAATGGACCATATGTATTTATTCAACCATTCATTGAAGGTTGTTTCCAGTTTTGGTTCTTCCAAATAGAGCTGCAATGGACATCCACGTGAAGGCTTTTGCATGGACATACATTTTCACATCATTAGGAGTATGAATGCTGGGTCTTATGTAAAGGATATGTTTAACTGTATAAGGAACTATATATAATAGAATATATATGTATATAATTTTTACATGTTTATAAGAAACTATATATAGCCCTGTCCAGGCAATTCAGTTGGTTAGAGCATCATCCTGATATGCCAAGGTTGTGGGTTTGATCCCTGGTCAGGGCACATACAAAAATCAACCAATAAATGCATAAATAAGTGGAACAATAAATCGATGTTTCTCTCTCTCTCTCATATCAATAAATACAAATTAAAAAGAAACTATATATAAAACTATGTGTGTTCTCTCTCTGTCTCTCAGCACCCCAAAATCCCATTATGACTCCCACATTCTACTTCTCCCCAGAGTAACCACTTTTCTGATTCTAGCACCATAGATGAGTTGTGCTTTTTCTTGGACTTCATTTAAACCCAGTCATATAGGCTGATTACTTTTTTTCTGGTGCCTTTGACCTAGTATTATGTTTGTGAGATTCATTCCAGTTGCTGTGCTTAGCAGTATTCCATCTGTTTTTACTGCTGTATGGTATGACCTTGGTAAGGTATTTTGAGTTGAGCTCTTGACAAAGCCAGAGCTTTCGAAAGGCTGTAACAACTTACACCTCCGCCACCTGCCACCAGAGTTTCACCAATAGGTCCCTTCCCTGCCAATGTAATTAGCATTTCTTTGACTTTCTTAAGTGCTTCCCTGAGATTTGTATAACCTCTTTTGGGGGCTGTCCTTTGGGGATTGTTGTGGGTGAGTTCTGCTTGAATAGCCTCAGAGGTGGACATCGTCAAGGGTGAGATCTTGAAATTCAGAGCTGGTTTCAAATGAATGGGGGCAGCAGGAGGAGTTTACAGTGCCTACGTTCTTCCTGAGGTTAAGCTTCAATCTGCCTCCTCAACATTTTTGCCTGTGGATTCCTGTTTCCCCGCCAAGGCCACAAAGAGTGATCTCTCATTTAAGAGCATAATGTTTTCAAGCCCTTCCGTGCTATGGCATGAATCAGTACTTTGTTCTTCTTTTTTTAAAATTCTCATTCAAGGACATGTTCACTGATTTTTAGAGAGAAGAGAAGGGAGAGAGAGAGAGAGACAAACATTGATATGAGAGAGAAACATTGAGCAGTTGCTGCCTGTATGTGCCCTGACCGGGGATCGAACTCACAACCTTTTGGTGTATGAGATGAGGCTCCAACTGAGCCCCACCAGCCACGGCTGTTCTTTCTTTAAAATTGCCAAATAACATTCCATTGTTTGGATAAGAGTTAAATTTTAAGAAATAAAAAGAATTACTTTAATGAAAAATATGAACACAATATTAGTACAGAGGTGAAGGTCACATGCAGAGGTAATCAGATCTTCTCATGGCCGTCACTCACCCTTCCTTCAGATAGATCTCCGCTCAAGAATCACCTCCCCGACCACCCATGAGGGCAGGGGCTTCCTTTTGGGGTGATGAAAATGTTCTGAAACTACGAATAGGTGATGATTGCACAACACTGTGAATGCACTAAATGCCACTGAGTTGTACCCTTTAGAGTCATTGAAGTGCTACATTTTATGTTATGTGCACTTTACCGCACTAAAAAAGTATCTTTCCCCCATGATTCTTTAACCTCTTGCAAAGCCTTCTTTTTCTCCATTGCACTTAGCACTACTGAAAATAATATTATGTGACAAAAATCGTGTTATTGTGTTATTTATTTATTTATTTATTATGTTATTCTGGTGGGACAGTCTTTCTACCAGAATGTAAGTGCTGTGAGATCAGGGGCTTTGTCAATCACACTATTTCCACTACCGAGAACAGTGTTTGAGATTTGGTAGGGGCCTGATGAATTCTTTTACTGTAACGAATGAGTGAGTACGTCCATCAAAAATAAAAATGCTCTTGGCTTTGACAGCAGTTCTGCTCTCAGGGAAATGTTTGTCTTTGTGTGTGTGGAGGCAAAGACCAAGATGCTGGTCATGGCATCGAGAGGCAGCACGTGGAACACACATTGGTGGTGCATTGAGATGACTTTTGGTGGTTCCTATGGGAACATTTAAAATTTGTATGGCATGTTTTAATCTATGTGTTTATCTCCTATTTATGGCAAGTGATACTATCATAATAGGTAACTGTTACATTTTTAAATAACCTGACTGATATATAATTCACACACCATAAAATTCACCCTTTGAAAGTATACAACTCAATGGTGTTTGGTATGTTCAAAGAGTTGTGCAACCATCCCCAATATTCAATTTTGGAACTTGTTTTCGCCCTAAAAGGAAACCCCATACCTATTAAGCGGTCACTCTGCTCTTCTCTCTCCTTCTCTCCCCTCCGACCACTAATATCTGTCTCTATGACTTGCCCATACTGGACATTTCATGTAAATGAAATCATATAATACATGGCTTTTTCCACTTAGCATTATGTTTTCAAAGTTTATCCATGCTATTGGCTATTGTCCCATATTGGCTTTTCATTTCTTCTTAATGCCACATAATATTGCATAGTATAGATAATAGTTTCCTTTTAAATAAAAAATAGAATTGCTTTAAAGAAAAATATCAATGAAATAATGATGTAAGGCTATGTAGATATAGATGAAGAAGGTAGCATGTAAAATGTCAAAGTCTGGGAAACTGTAAATAGAAACCCCGTTTGGATTCATGCACAGTCCACGAGAACAACCAGGGGTGTGCCTTCTGGGTGTGCAAACATTCTTTAATCCTGTGGTTTGGATGGGTGGATCATTCGTTCAGTCTTCCCACCAATGCTGGTTTCACCCTCTTCTACAGAATAGGAAACTATTGGGTGTGGACAGGAAATGCTCAATATCTGTTCTCTGCTCTCTTCCAACCCTCCCTTCTCATCCTGTCCAGAGGAGTAGCTGTGTTGCCTTAACGAGGTAAACCCATCCACAGTGAGTAGAGGGGTTGAATGATACTTCATTTTGACACAATAGTGTTCTAACCCCAAGCACCAGGGAAAAACATCTAACTTCTTCTCAAGTTAAATATAGTGTCAAAATTAAACATGATCTCACTTACCTGTGAAATCCAAAACAAAACACAAAACAAAGCAACAGCAAAAGCAAAACAAAACCCAAACTAAACCAAACTCAAAGAGATCAGATCTGTGGTTATGAGAGGTGGAGTGTTGGGGGAGAGGGAATTGGAGGAAGGTGGTCAAAGGTACAAGCTTTCAGGTGTAAGATAAGGAGGCACTAGAGAGCACTCTCCAGCACAGTGACCACAGTGAATAGTGTGGTTGGGGATATCTGAAGGTTGCTAAGACAGTAGATCCTGAGAATTCTCATCACAAGGAAAAAAAAAAACATTTTTTTTCTTTTTCTTTTTTTGATATGCATATGAGATGATGAATGTTAACTAACCTCATTGTGGTAATCATTTCACAATGTATGTAAGTCAAATTATTATACTGTATACCTTAAATTTATACAGTGCTGTGCACCAAATATATTTCAACAAAACTGGAAAAAATGTTGAAATGCTAAAAAGAATTAACATTGATTTGCCAATCTTTTATTATGCTTGAGAAATTACATTGTATTCTAATGACAACAGATTAAACCTGATAAGTTCATTTATAAGTCAGATACTGTAGGTCTACTTCCTCTATTTTAAAATCAGTGAGGATTATACCTGTACCAATCAGAGCTGAGTCAGGGAAACAAAGACTATCCCAGTAATTATGTTTGTTTGTTTTAAATAGACTCTTTATTGTGGAATACTGTTAGATTTACAGAAACTTGCAAAACTAATACAGAGAGTTCCTGTTCTATTCCTGTGATGTCCACATCTTACTTAACCAGGGTACCTTTGTTAAAACTCCTGTTGATGCAGTGCTACTTAGCTAAACTCCAGACTTCAGAGTTCACCAACCTGAAACCGGAAAAGGTGGCCTTCGTGCTGCCTGTCACTACCAGATTCAATAGCAGAGACAGGGATTGGATCTTTATGGGCACTTTATTCAGATGGTGAGAGGTTTGAGAAGATGGCAGGTTTATACCTGAACAGACTGTCTTAAATTCCATTTTAAACTGACCCTTTTTATTAGGAGAAGAAAAGTGTAGGTAAAGGGTTTGGAATTCAGGGAAAGAGTCAATCAGATAAAAGCTGCAGCATTCTTCCATCTGTGTCCTGGGCGGTGGACTGTCTCCCTGGAGCACAGTAGCTCAGATACCATCTTGATTGCTGGTGGTGTTCCTGGGGCACAAAGGTGGAACTGTTTATGGTTTCCTGAAGTCAAGGTGGGTCACACTTTCAGTTCCTGGAACAACAGCATTTTACATACACTGATTACTAAGCTTACTAGCTATTACCTGAAACTAAAATTTCCCAACTCTTGGGTCTCTCCATCAAATTTACCCACAAATGTTCTTTTTCTGTTTCAGGATCCAATGCAAGATACCATGTTGCATTTAGTAATATGTATTTTTTTTTTTGTCTCCTCTTATCTCTGATAGTTTCTCTGTCTTGTCTGTTTATCATGACCTTGGCAGTTTTAAAGAGTGCTGGTTCCATATTAGAGTGTCCCCCAATTCAGGTTTGTTGGATGTCTCTTCTTTGTTAGAATGGTGTTATGGAATCTTGGGAAGAAAACACCCATGCATTTATTTTTTAAAAACTAAATTTTAGACTTTAGCTTTTATCAGTTTTTTCTGTTATTGCCCTCTTTCTGTTCTAGTCTTCAACCTCAGGTACATCTTCCCAGTCGCCTTTGGGATAATTTCTTACGTGCTTCCCTTCTCTTCGTGACCTTGACAGTCTTGTGGAGGGCTGGACAGGCACCATTAGCTGTCAACCGCCTGGGTTTGTCTCATATTTTTCTCATGATTATTTAAAAAAAGTAACTATGTCACATACCAAAAACCAATGAATTATATGCTATAAATGGATAAACAGCATGGCATGTAAATTTTATCTCAACAAGGCTTTAAAAATACCTGTTTGGAAAGGACACTTCAAAGGTGGACCAGTTACATCATATTTAATGACCTCACACTTAACTGCATCATATCAGGGGGTACACGAAATGCACACGACGTGTCTGGTGAGGTTGACCTCCTCACCTGGTAATGCATAATTCATTGTTTTTTGGTATGTTGCATTAGTAACTTAAAAAACTGATAAAATATGTACAACATAAAATTTATCATGTTAATAATTTTGAAGTGTACAATTCAGTGGAGTGAATATTTGTGATGTGCACCAAGATCACCATCTATTTCTAAGACATTTTCATCTATAAGGGTGACAGGGTAGAGATGAGCACGTGGGGGCTGGGGACCAAGCTAAGACTTTTTTAATCTAAGGAGCAGTGAAAGATTTTAAGATGTGCAGCAGGTCAGACTTTCATTTTATCACTTAAAGAAATCCTCCTCCAAGGATATGCTTATTGATTTTAGAGAGAGATGAAGGGAAAGAGAGAAACATTGATGTGAGAGAGAAAAATAGATTGGTTGCATCCTGTACCAGCAACCTTCTGGTGCACAGGATGATACTCCAACCAACTAAGCCACCTGGCTAAGGCCACATTTTTATTTTATTTTATTTTTTATTTTTATTGTGTAATATATTTTATTGATTATGCTATTACAGTTGTCCCAGTTTGTCCCTCTTTGCTTCCCTCCACCTGGTACCCCCATTCCCTCCAGCAATCCCCTCCCTTCGTTCATGTCCTTGGGTTGTGCATAAAAGTTCTTTGGTTTCTCTATTTCCTATACTGTTCTTAACATCCCCTTGCCTATTTTGTACCTACCATTGATGCTTCGTATTCCCTGTACCTTTTCCCCATTCTCCCCCTTCCCCCTCCCAACTGATAACCCTTCAAATGATCACCATATCTATGATTCTGATTCTGTTCTGCTTGCTTGCTTAGTTTTTTAGATTCAGTAGTTGATAGTTGTGCATTTGTTGCCATTTTAATGTTCATAATTTTGATTTTCTTTTTCTTATATAGTTTCCTTTGGCATTTCATGTAATAATGGCTTGGTGATGATGAACTCCTTTAGTTTTATCTTGTTTGGGAAGCACTTTATCTGCTCTTCAATTCTAAATGATAGCTTTGCTGGATAGGGTAATCTAGGTTGTAGGTCCTTGCTTTTCATCATTTTGAGTACTTCTTGCCAGTCCCTTCTAGCCTGTAAAGTATCTTTTGAGAAATCAGTTTATAATCTTATGGAGACTCCTTTGTAGGTAACTCTCTGCTTTTCTCTTGCTGCTTTTAAGATTCTTTCTTTATCTTCAACCTTTGGCATTTTGATTATGATGTGTCTTGGTGTGGTCCTCTTTGGGTCCAACTTGTTCGGGACTCTCTGTGCTTCCTGGACTTGTTTGTCTATTTCCTTCACCAAATTAGGAAGTTTTCTTTCATAATGTTTTCAGTTTGTTGCTCTTCTTCTTCTCCTTCTGGCACCTCTATGATTTAGATATTGGTATGTTTGGAGATGTCCCAGAGGCTCCTTATTCTATTCTCTTTTTTAAAAATTCTTTTTACTTCTTGTTGTTCTGATTGAATGCTTTTTTCTTCCTATGTTCCAACTCGTTGATTTGAATCTCAGCTTCATTCCCTTCACTGTTAATTTCTTATGGATTTTTCCTTATTTCACTTAATGTAGTCTTTATTTATGCCTGAGTGTTTTTTACGTTGTTGCAGCACCCAATGATTTGTTTCTTTTTTCAAAAAAGATTTTATTTATTTATTTTTAGAGAGAGGAGAAAGGAGAGAGAAAGAGAAGGATAGAAACACCAGTGTGTGGTTGCCTCCCACATGGCCCCAACCAGGGACCTGGCCCACAACCCAGGCATGTGCCCTGATTGGGAATTGAACCGGCGACCCCTTGGTTCGCAGGCTGGCACTCTGTCCACTGAACCACACCAGCCAGGGCTCGGTGATTTCTTTGAGCATCCTGATAACCAATGTTTTGAACTCTGTATTGGATTAGTTGCTTATTTCTATTTAATTTAGTTCTTTTCCTGGAGTTTTGTTCTGTTCTCTCATTTGAACCATGTTTCTTTGTCTTCTCAATTTTGCAGCCTTCCTGTGTTTGTTTCTGTGTATTAGGTAGAGATGCTTTGACTCCCTGTCTTAGTAGTGTGACCTGTTGTAGAAAAGCACATCTGTAATTGTGTGGGGTGGAGCCTTAGGTAGTTGCCAGGGTGGGGCAACCCGTTTCACCACTTCGTAGCTCTGTGTGGGCAAGGGCTCATGGAGTGGACAATGCCTCTGCCTGGCCTCTGGAGACAGCCTCTGGAGACTGCTTGAGAGCAAGCTGTCTCCCTGGCACTTGCCCCCTTGCCAGTCATTCCACCTTCTCCCCTTTTCCCCGTGTGCCACTTGTGCCCTACCAGCTATTGCCCTGTTACTGAATCCCAGAGGGGATGGGTCTGCATGAGTCCTACATCCATTGTGAGCCCTTTAAGAGAAGTCTCTTGAGAATCCTGCAGTTTCTTCCACCACCCCAAACCCCACTGATTTTTGCAGCCAGAAGTCATAGGGACTTAATCTGCCTGGTGCTGGAACCCTGGGCTGGGTTATCTGATCTGGGGCTGGGATTGTTGTTTCTGAGATATCCCTCCCAATTTCTATCCACCACACTTGAATGTGGGACCACCCCGTTCTGCCACTCTCCACACCTTTCTGTGCTTCTCTGTGCCTCTGTGTCTCTGCCCTTTCTACCCATCTGGATTAATGTGGCTTCTTTAAATCCTTGGTTGTTGGACTTCCATACAGCTTAGTTTTCTGACAAATCTTGGGTGTAATTTGTTTTGTAGTTTAGTTGTAATTTTTGCTGTAGTTTTATGTAGAGGCGAAGCATGTTTATCTACATCTCCATCTTGGCCGGAAGACTCTAGATTTTCATTTTATTTATTTATTATTTAAAAAATTTAAAAAGATTTTATTTATTTTTAAAGAGAGGGGAAGAAGAGGAGAAAGAGAGGGAGAGAAACATCACTGTGTGGTTGCCTCCTGCATGCCCCCCACAGGGGACCTGGCCCTCAACCCAGGCATGTGCCCTGACTGGGAATCAAACCAGTGACCCTTTGGTTTGCAGGCGGGCATTCAATTCACTGAGCTACACCAGCCAGGGCTAGATTTTCATTTTAAAATGATGCTTGCTGCAGTTGGAGAATGACTTGGAGAACGAATGCTGTGAAGTGAACACAGCATGAGCACGGGGCTCCCATTCCTGGGCCCCTCCAAGGCCCCAGGAGAGACCTGGCAATGTGCTCATGGTGCTGCACGGACTCTATGCTGGTCTTTTTGTATTTTTCTTTCTCTTTTTTTAAAGTATATTTTACTGATTATGTTATTATAGTTCAATTTTTTCTACCCTTTATCCCCCTCCACCCTGCACACCCCCTCCCTCCAGTATTCCCCCCCCACTCCCCAGTTCATGTCCATGACTCTTACATATAGGTTCTTTGGCTTCTTCATTTCCTATACAATTCTTAAATTTCCCCTATTTTATGTCTACCAATTATGCTTCTTATTTTCTGTACCTTTTCCCCCATTCTCTGCCTTCTCCCTCACTGCTTACAACCCTCCATGTGATTTTCATTTCTGTGATTCTGTTCCTGTTACAGTTGTTTGTTTAGTTTTGTTTTTTTTTTGTTCAGTTGTTGACAGTCATGAGTGTATTTTTTTAAGGAAGTACTCCCACACCAGTCATACAGGTTCTGGATCTGCCCCTGGTACCTAAAAATGAGCTTTCAGGATAAATTTTTAAATCCTTACTAAACCATTGAGAGAAAGCCTTACTCAGGAATCTTGAAGAATTAAGTCGTGGATTTCAGCACTGTGTTGCCTGTTGACATGGGTGTGGCTCTTGGTGGTGAGCCATTCTGGCTGACTTAAACAAAATGAACATTTGTTGGAAAAATATTAGAGCAGGGGTTGGTACATTTTTCTGTAAAGGGCCAGATAGTAATTATATTTTCAGCTTTCCAGGCCATATGTTGTCTGTTGTAGAATGTAAGGAGCCATTGACAATATATAAATCAATGAATGTTACTGTGTGCCAATAAAACTATAAAAACAGGCTGAGGCTGGGTTGGGTGAGTGGGTCATAATATGCTGACTCCTGCATTTGGAGACTCTAAAATCATTGGGTGTTTGGAGCACAGGTTTGTACCTAGGTGGGTCTACAGGGCTCAGTATATGCATCACCCCAGATCTACTTGGTCCTGTGTACTCACTCCTCCTTGACCGCTTGCTCTTTTGTTCCTACGGATAAAATCCTGACTGCTGTCATGGCTATCACCGCACCATAGGCGAGGAGCCCTGGGTCCATTCCTTCAGAACTTGGAGACTCTAGACAAGTGGCTCCCTCATGATGGGGTTCAATGGGATCAGGGATGATGTGCCTGTGCTTCCTGGGGTGCTGCGAGAAGAAAGACTTTGAGGCTACACCCCAGTTAAGTAGGAAAGAAGGTGTCATTGATTAGTTATGCCTGCAACGGGCACCTGGATAGAAAGAGGTGATCCTGAAACTAGCTAATCTCCCAGGTCCCTTATGGTTCTGAAAAGCTACAGTTCTGTGTCTGGGTACCTTCTTGGGAATATTCTGGGGATGGGACGATCTTATAAAGTATAGCTACTTGGCACACAAGTGTGACCTGTAACTTTACAAATTCCTAACACATCTGCTTTTATGAGAGAGATGGGATGAGGTCCCGATTCTCTGTTCATGATAGACACACCTGGGAGGCAGCTGGGCATTGGGAGAAAGAAACCAAATCCATAATGCTTTTCACATTAGCCTCATGGTTTACATACACAGCAAAGATTCCAACACATACATTTAGTTTGACAACTGTTTATTGAAAGCCCATTATGATAATCAAAGTTTGTTCCCTCCCCTCAAGAAATTGTAATTGTCAGTGTCTCACCCTAGGTAAGAGGGTAGAACCAACTATTAGGAATGACTTTCTGGAATAAGTATGGATGGGAGGTAGCAGAAAGAAGGTGAAGGGAGAGAAAGGGCATGCCAGTTTGGGGAAATGGTGATAGCAAAGGCTTAGAGGCAGAGATGAGTAAGAGGACATTAGTCTTGTTGGGAGTGTGAATTCATGATGGGGGAGGTGAGGGATGAATTGAGCTAATTGTTGGCTGGAGGTGGAATTATAAGGGTGTGAGAAATCAGGACGTGGAGTTTGGCCTTGCTGTCTAAATGATAGGGTGCCACTGTGTCTTCTTGGGTGTTCCAGGAAGACCAAGAATTGTAGATGGTATGGAGGCAGAGGAGGGGTGAGATGGTCAAGAGGTAAGGCAAGGAAGGAAGCTGCTACAAAGGTACCAACATGTGAGGGTGGGACTTGCGCCTCGGGAGTGACATGTTGGGGAAGAGAAGACAGATATGAGAACTGTTTCAAAGTCAGGCTGGGCTGGACATGGTGGCATAGGAAGGTTGCAAGAAGAAGGGTGTTATAGAAAACTGCAGATTTCTGAATCTGGGGTCCGAGGTTGAGGGCAAGAGGAAACAGTTGGACGATGGACCAGGAAGAAAAGACTCATCTTTAATCATGAGTTTTCAATGATGGCAGATATGGCCATAGGTTATTTCCATGGGAAAGGTCCAGGCTGGAGATACAGAGACATGTATCTCAGACTTGGAAGGCAGTGCGTTTGATATGGCTTCCAACCCAGTGCTAGAATTTCACAGAGGTAACCTTGAATGCTGGTTATCAAGGATTTCTAGACGTCTTCCAGGGAGCTCCAATTTCTAGGGTAGGATAACTTTTTGTCAGGTGGTAGCTCAGTTAGAAAAGTGTTCTGATGAATCAAGGCACTTGGAAGGGTGCTGAGATGGAAGCCAGACCTTGCCCTTGCCCTTGACTTACTGTGTGGCATTTGACAAGCCATGTAACCTCCCTGAGCCTCTATCAAGTTGTCTACAAAACAACAGGGTGACACTAGGGGATCTGCCATAGTTCCAACATGCTCTGATTCAGAGAGGTGAAAGTTGAAACTGTAAGAATGGATGAATAGGTGGAGTTTCTGGAGAGAGGGCAGAGTCCAGGGCCTGGTGGTGGTGGTAGGGGCAGTGTTGATAAGGAAGGAGAGATCCAGAAGAGGAGGAGGCATCTCCATTAGCCAGAGAGAACTCATGAACTAGGAGAAGAACAGTGTCAAGGCACCAGCTTGCTAGCCAAGGAAGAAGGGTCTTAGAGAGAGGATGATTCTTGCCTTACTGAATTTTTAGGAATTAGGAGGGAATCTCTGAGAGATGGGAATGGTTGTGGGTTCAGGAAGAGGTTTTAACTCTGGGTGAGATTTAGGAGCCAGCAAAGGTTTGATAGAGATGGGAGGTGGTGAGTGGTTTATTAATGAAAAATCTTGAGCTTTATCTGGTTACATTTGTATGGGTATGATGCATAAAGGATAGAAGAGGGTTTCCAATAAGCATAGGAACAGAAAGTGGGACAAGTGATTACCCCCTTAGTTTGCATTAGTAGAGGTAAAGAGTCCAGCCTGAGGGAGGTGATGTTATTGCTACCATCGTGCCTTGTGCTCAGTTTGAGCTGGATTGCTTTAAGAAGGGCAGTGACAACTGGAAGGAGGACTTCATAAGCGGTGTGATGAAAGAAGGACTGAGTACCATTCAGCTTTGAGGAGAGAAGATTTTGAGGGAGTAGGGAGAGCTGCCTTTAAACATCCGAGGGGCAGAGATAGCACCTGAAAGGAAGCCCCTCTCTGCCATTTCTACTTCTACTGCAGATACAGTCGTTTCCGAAGGGTGCTTTCGACTTGGGGGTTCACTTTCCTCGCTCTCCCTTCCTGAACCAGCTCTGCTTCCGCCATCCGCCGGGTAACCTGCAGCAACAGGTGTGGTCAGCTTGGGGCTGGGCCCCTGGGGGAATCGGTGTAATGGGCTTATGGGGAAAAGTTTAGAGAGGAAAACAGGTGGATATCCCTGTCCTCGGATGGGTGACCTTTATGTCATCCTTATGCCATCATCTCTATGGAATCATCAATGACATTCTTGTTATGTGTTTTTTCTAATCCACCATAAAAGCATACAGAAATTTTTGTTTTGTTTATAGAAAATTATCTCTATTATATCTAAATTATCTCACATATTATGGGCTTCAGAGTTTCCTGGAAAGGGAAAGTCATCGCTAGGAGATGGGTTCCTAGTGTTGGAACCTGGGTTGGATTTCAGGCTGGGAGCAGGGAAGGGGGAAATGCAGAAAGTTTGAAAGAGGCTCAGCCAGCTCTGCTTGCTCCCTGCTCTGGCCAGGTGGGGGTTCCAGGTACCTTGTCCTAACTCACCTCTGTCAGAAGCTCTAGGATGGGTCCTTCCCTCTTCGTGAACACATCAGTCAGGGTCTGGATGAAGTAGGAGCCTTCTTTGTCATGTCTGTAGGAAATGTACCCTGGGAATTGCAGAGAAATGGGCTCAGGGGAGCTCCAATGAAGGTGGGAGGGAGGGGGTGTGGGGGGAGCAAGAGGGCCTGGAAGAGGGTGGGTCCTGGAGGAATGTCTCAGGGATCAGAAGCGGTGGGTGAGGGGGGTGAGGTGGGTGAGGGGGTAAGGGGGTGAGGGCCACCCTGGCTCAGCTGGGAGCTCATACCCTCCACTGTGGAGTAGACATGGAGGGTGTCTGTGTATGTCGGGATGGTTTGGAGACTGTCTTTTGTGATCATCTCAATATTGTCTCCACCTACTGCTTCACCAGGGTCTCTTTGTTCTGAAACACCAAGAAGAGATAAAGTCAAAGTCAGAGAGAAAGCTGGGGAAAGAAGATCATGAGACAGAGCAGCAACCCAAGACTTAGCTGGGGCTCTAGCTCTGGGATAGGGCTGGAGCAGAACCACAGCTCTGTGTTTTTGGCTCCATGCCCACCTCCTCGACAGGCCTGCACGATGTACACCTTAGGCTTGGCTCGCAGAGCTAGGCAATTCTTGTTATTCAGAACCTCGAAGAGGTCCTCCAGCTTGACCATCTCCTCGTCTATCCCTTTGAGGTAGCCTTCTCGCCCGTGTGCCATGAGCACTACGAAGGCACAGCTGACGAAGTCTTTCCGGGCATCAATGGCCTCCTGGAATTTTTCCATTTCTTCCTGGAATTGCTAGAGCAAGAGGAATGGCCAGACTCAGGTGCATCCCTGGAGCCCACCTTCCGGTCCAGCCCTTCCTCTGTTAGCCTGAGTGGCTGCACCATACCTGGGCGGTGGGGTCTCTTTTTATGGTACTCTCAAATTTCAGCTGCTGGAACATGTCTTCCAGGGCAACTAGGTCTTCTTCTGAACCTTCGCGGGCTTTGGTGACACACAACGTCAGGGCTAGGCGGGCGCCAGACATGTCATATGCCTCCTGGGCCAGGAGATGACAAAAATCATTAAAGGGGTAAGGAAGTCAAGGAGAAGCAGGAAATGTGGTCCAAAGAGGGCTGGGCTTAGGGCTTCTGGGTAAAACACCGGATGCCTAGTTATACTCAAATTTCAGATGAATAAATAACATTTTCAGTATAAGTATGTCCCAAAGATTGCATGGGATATATTTATGCTACAAGGTTATTTTTTATTGATGTGAAATTCTAATTTGACTGGGGAGCCTTTATTTTTTATTAAATTTATTGAAGTAACCTTTGTTAATAATATGATATAAATTTCAGGTGTACAACATTATAATTCTGTGTCTGTGTACTATATTGTGTGCTCACCACCAGAAATCTAGTTTCCTTCCAGGGGTCCAGCTCTGTTTTAGTCCTGTATGAACTTGGACAAGTCACTCCTATCTGAGCCTCAGTTTCCAAATATAGATAGTAAATGTTTGTGTGAAGGATTTTGAAGGTCCCCTCTAGCCATGTCTGGTGTGGTTCAGTGGACTGAGTGCCAGCCTGTGAACCAAAGGGTTGCAGGTTTGATTCCCAGTCAGGGCACATGTCTGGGTTGCGGGCCAGGTCCCCAGTAGGGGACACATAAGAGACAACCGCACATTGAGGTTTCTCTCCCTGTCTTTCTCCCTCTCTTCCGCGCTCTCTAAAAAATAAATAAATACAATCTTTGAAGGTCCCCTCCAGTTGTTATACTTGGTGGCTTTGTCTCTCCATCCTTTCCATGAGTGTTCTAAGTATGACTTTCTCACTTGCAGAGGTCCCAGAATTTCTGAATCTAATGCTGAGATCCCACTTTATCCCATCTTAGGATGTTTGGGTCAAAATTCCTTTTCAGAAGAGAAGTAGGATACTTTGAGAGAGATGTAGCTGGGCTCCCTAGCCCAGATTCGGTTTCTCTCTGAGTCTTTTTCTCCATTTGAGTGATCATAAAGCGCCTTCTAGCTCTGAATTCAGGTCATAATTTTTTTATCCCCTCCTCTGTCTCTGAAACTTTAAGTTCTTCACTTTCCCTTGCCTCAGAGGCTCCCACCCCTCAGAGGCTCCCTCTCCTCAGAGGTTCCCACCCCTATTCCCCAACCTGAACCCAGCCCACCTCCTCCAAAGGCTGAGGGTTGCTCATGGCTCCTTTGATTCCCAGTCCGGTTCTCCACAGCCTTGGCTGACCCTGGGGGTTCAAAAGAAGAGAGATCAAAGCTCTTCTGTCTCGGGGTACAGATTAGCTTGTACACCTAAATTTTTGACACTGAATGGGACCCCAGTGGTGAGAACTTGTTGCATGGTCAAAGATGAGCAAGAGATGACAGTCCATGAAGTATGTCCTCTCTAGTGTGACACTCCAGTGATGTTTTCCACCCTTGGATTTCTCTAGAACTCTTGCTAGGCCCATCCCCACAGGGCTACCCATCTGGAAACTTCCCTTTCCCTTTCCCAGGACACTCACCAGCCCGTGGCAGACTGAATTCATTACTGGACTGGTCAGCAGGGTGAGCGGCCCCATGTATTCCCCTTTGCCACCCAGGACCTGACTGGTTGAAGAGGCATCAACAAGGAGATGCTTCGGGTTGGGTTTAAAATGAGATCATCCAAGTGGAGAGCACTGTTTTGAAACACTCTCCCTTCTGCCTTGAGCCTGAACCTTTAAGCTCTTCATTTTCATCTGAGTCCTATTCTACTCTCTGGCTGAACAAAATGACTTTTGTCATAATCTTGATGTTTTCCCACCTCCTTGCCTTTTCTTACACTTCCTTACTAATCAAGACCCTTCTCTGCCAATTTGGGTGGCATCATGTCTGCTATGTCTTTCCCCACCACCCAGTTATCTCTCTACTTATCTATCCACTCATCAATCCACCCATTGATTCATCCATTGATTGACCCATCCATCCATCCATCCATCCATCCATCCATCCATTCATCTACTTATCCAGCCAATCACCCATATATCTATCTCCCCAGCAAATACCTTCTGAGTGTCTGTTATGAGCTACACACCGAGAATACTATACAAGACAGACGTGCTCCTGGCCCTCATATAGCTCTAGTCTATGACAGAAATGAATATGAAATCTCCCACTCTTTCCATCTTACACATATATACAAACATGTCTGTGTACACACACACACATGCTGGAGCCCGTGCTGGAAGGAAAGGGAAACCAAATACTGTGAGGCAGAGAAAGTAGGCAGATAGAAGGAGCATGGATTCAGGAACCAGATAAACTAGAACCAAGTCCTGCCTTGGCTTCTTCCCAGCTGTGGGACCTTAAGCATCCCACTCTCCTCTCTGAGACTCAACTTTCCCATCTGGAAGAGCCTTGAAAGAGCACTAGATGCTTTACAGTCACAGCAAGCAAGGTAGGTTTAATGATTCCTGTTAGGCCCCGGGAAGTTGCCTCTCCCTTCCCCGGACTCCCACAGCTCTGCCCGTTTAGACTTGCATTACAGCAGTGCTTTTGATTCTTATTCTCGTGGCTGAGCTGGAAGCTCAGTTCTTTAGGACTAAAAGCCTGAATTCTTTACCTCTGTCTCCATCAGAGTCACCAGAGTGCAAGTGAGTACAGAGGAGGTGTTGGGGAGAATTTGTGGAGTAAACAAGTAAACAAATAAAAGGATGGGTGGAAAACTGGCCAGAATATGCATTCATGCAGTGAAAGGGGGAGAGAGAGAGGAAGAGAGAGAGAGAGAGAGAGGCAGAGGGAGAGGGAGAGAGAGAGAAGAAGCAGCATGTGCCAAATCATTTACTCTCTGTAGAAGTAGCTGCTCCTTAAAGTCAGGCCGTCTTCCAACTCTCCTAGCTGCCAACAGAGCTGGGCACCAAAGAGGAATCTGGCCCACGGGATGATCTCAGAGAAGCGGCTGCAGTGTAGAATCTTCCCAGGTTTTTCCCGAGTGTCCTGTATGAATTGGACAGCACAGCTGCCGGGGCCTTTATTACCCCTAAATCTCCAGTCACTCGAGAAACCTCATGACAGGAGGACACACCCTTGATGAAGA
Organism: Macrotus californicus; assembly: GCA_007922815.1. Classification (NCBI taxonomy): domain Eukaryota; kingdom Metazoa; phylum Chordata; class Mammalia; order Chiroptera; family Phyllostomidae; genus Macrotus; species Macrotus californicus. The sequence continues at coordinate 17,811 of VMDR010000386.1, read as the reverse complement.
AATGAAGCCAAACACCCACGGAATGGGTGATGGCAAAGCTCAGCCAACACTTCCTGGCTGAGGGGGCTGAAGCAGAGCATCCACACCAGCTAGAGCTTTTGCACCAGCTCCCCAGGAAGCACCCCCAGGCCCAGCTGGGCTGGCCATCATCAATCCATCATTCCATCATTACACCCACCTCCATCTCTTCCATGTTCAACTGTGCAGATAATGCCAACTTCACTTATTTATTATCTCGTCAAGTATTCAACAGTCTCAAGAGATCAGCATTGTTTGCTCTCATTTTGCAGAAAAGAAAACTGAGACTCACGGAGGTAAAATGACTGCCCAAGGTCACTCAACTGACAATTGGCACAGTTGACATTCAGACCCAGGAGTGTTCAGCCCCAGAGAGCCCCGTCCAGCTGCCTCAATTGATGCTTCACAGCTGATTCAGCTCCTCTCTTCTCTTCCTCAAGACTTCCTCCTCTAGTCTTTCTTAGTCTTTATTGCACTTCATTTTATTTTAACAACTTTAAAAGAGATATAATTCATCTGTCATACAATCCACCTATTTCAAGTGCACAATTCAATGGTTTTTACTATATTCAGAATTGTGCAGCCATCCTCACAATTTTAGAAACTTTTCATCACTTCAAAAAAAAAACCAAAACTCTGCACTGGCTGGTGTGGCTCAGAGGATTGAGCACCGGCCTGCGAATCAAATGATCACCTGTTCGATTCCCCATCAGGGCACATGCCTGGGTTGCAGGGCTGGTTCCCCGGTTGGGGGAGTACAAGAGGCAACTGCCTGATGTTTCTCTCATTCTCTCACACATTGATGTTTTTCTCCCTCCCTTTCCCTCTCTCTAAAAGTAAATAAATACAATCTTTAAAATGTTAAATCTTTAAGGTTTCCCCCTTACTGACCCTTTAGTTAGAGCAGGTGTTTGAAAAAACAAAAACAAAAACCAAAAACCAAAAAGAAACCCTGTGCCCTTTAGTTATTGCCCCCAAACCCTATCCAAATCTCTCAGCCCCTGGCAACCATTAATCTGCGTCCTGTCTCTATAGATTCCCTTTATAGACATTTCACATGAACGGAATCACATGATTGTGGTCTTAAGAGTTTGGCTTCATTAAGCATAATGTTCTTAAGGTCCATCCATGTTGTAGCCTATATCAGTATGCCATTTCTTTATGGTTGAATAATATTCCGCCGTATAGGCATTCCTAATTTTGTGTATTCATACATCCATAAATAGAACTTTGGATTGTTTCCAAATTTTGGCTATTACGAATGATGTTGCTATCCAGGGGTATCTCTCCTTTTGACGTCTCTGGGCAGCACTGGAAGAAGAAGAGTTGTCTTGGGCCACACATTAAATGCACAGACACTACAAAAACTGATGAGCAAAAAAAAGTTTTAAGTAAATTTACGATTTTGTGTTGGGCTGCATTCATAGGCATCTTGGGCCACAGGTTGGACACTTCTGTTAAACACACATATCTTTGTGTGGATGTATGTTTTAGTTTTTCTTGGGCTTATATGTAGGAAGGAAATATTCAAACAAAACTGAAATGGATTCAGCAAAATGGTTAAAATGGTTAATTTTATGGTATGTCCATTTTACCACAATGACAAAATTTAAAAAAACTGGCACATCTCAGTCTCCCAAGTTTTTCTTCTGTTTCAGCACGGCTCAGGCACCACCTCTGTCTGCACCGACTCACACACTTATAGCTGTTTGTTATGCAGGTTGGCTCATTCTATCGAGTTGTTCTGTTACTTGCCTCGTTCACTTAATTGTATGTCTGAGTCACCTTTCTATGTTGGTATATACGGAACAAACTCATTTTTATTTTCTCAAAAAGCTTTTTATCAAAGAATAACTACATGGAGAAAAAAACCCCACAAATCATAAGTATGCGGCTTGATGAATTTCCACAGACTGAACACACCCATGCCACCAGAACCTGATGAAGAAAGAATGTGGCCCAGTCCCTGCCCCTGGATTTCCTCTCCTGCTCCCTTTCTTGTCACCCCACCCCTGCCTTCCCCAAAACTATGTCCATATACAATACTACAGATTAGCTTTTCTTGATTTTGGTACTTCATAGCAATGACATCACACAGTGGGTCTCTTTTTCATCTTGTTTTGTTCATTCAACATTATGTTTGTGAGATTCAATCTGTTTTTCATGTGTCCGTAGGTATTTCATCTTATTAAGAGCAGTATTTCTTAATCATTTTTCATTATCACCTCCAAGAAGACATTTTAATTATCCCTTGTGAAATTTAATACTGCAGATATGCTATGTATTTACATCTATCCATGGTCTCATCTACCTATCTATCTACCTATCTATCTATCTATCATCCACCCATTCATCAGTATCTACTTATATCTTCATACTGTAAGTATATCTGCCTATTTTTTACTCCCCAAAACCAATTTTTGCCCCACGAGGAGGTAAAATATTGCTACCCTTGAGGACACATGCTTTGTAGCATTCCATTGTGTGAATATAGCACAACTTATTTACCCAATCTGTTATCAATGGGCATTTGGGTTGTTTCTAGATTTTTTTTCTAGCCACGGACTATACATATTCTAGCACATGCCATTTGATGAATATATATACACATTTCTATTGGGCATATATTTGAGTGGAATTGCTGGGTAGTCGGGATTATATATGTATAGCTTTGTAGTTATTGCCAAACCATTTTCCAAAGGGGTCTTGCCACTTTTGCCCTCCCACCAGCAGTGCAGGGGGGCACCAAATCTATGCAGACATTTCGTATTTTCCATCTTTTTTATTTTAACCATTCCAGTGCTACATCTTTAGTCTTATGAGCTGCACAATATTCCATAGAATGGATGTGCAGTCATGTGGTCAGTCACCCCCCTGATGATGGATATTCCACGTGTTTTCAGTTTTTCTGCCATGACAAGTATCGCTGCCATGAGCAACCTTGTGTATTTCTCTTTAGGCACAAGACTGAGCCTTTTTTCAGAGGAGAGGCTCCTAGGAGTAGAATTATTGGTTCAAATGACATAGGCATCAAAAATTTTGGTAAATTCTGACTTGCCAACTAACTACCACAAGCCTTTAGCAATTTGCTTTCTATCTCAAACAATATATGAGAGAATGCCCAGTATCTCTGCATTATCAATAATACAAGATATTCCTATGAAGCATCAGTTTCCTCACATGAGAAATGAAGACCTATAAGGGCTGCTGGGGAGATTCAGAGAGGCATCCTGTACATAAAGCACCCAGCAATGCCACTTCTTGGTATGTAAGAGGATGCTATGCTTTCTTCTTTTCCATCTTTCTCTCTTCTTCTTTCTAGTTTTTCTTCTTCTTCAATCACTTTATTAAAGAAATATTTATTGAGCACTGTGTCTGTTGCTATGTCAACATTGCTGAATAAACCTGAGGTAGCCTCGATCTTCGTAAAGATTACAAACTCACGTCACCTCGTTCTCTTTCTCCCCCGCCTCCTCCACGGTCACCAATAGCACTTTCAGATCTTGCAAAGTGCCTCATTAACCCTTGCACTGTAGCAAGTGCTAATTACAGATCATGTCCCACCCAGGAATCTTCTGTGCACAGGGAGGCTTTGGGGTCTGTTGGGTTGTGTATACAAAGATGTAGGAAACCACTCTCTCTCATGTTTCTTCTCAATGACTCAGGTAGGGTCCGGCCATTCCAGGAGATGACAGAACAGCACAACTGGGAGTGTTGGAATCATCTACAGAGTTTGGGAGACATGATGTTGCTTGGCTCTGTGATGCTGTAAAAAGCACACATTGTTCACTGAGAGAGAAGAACCAGAGAAAGACCTAATCCAACTGGACCCAACACCGGTCCTGTGAGGCCAAATGTTTTAGCTAAACTATGCTTCTGCCACATTCTTCCTTCTTGAAATCTCATACTCTCACAGAGTCTGGTCAGCCAGAACGACTGAATCAGAGGAAGGTATTGGGAATATGGGTGTTCGCAATGGTGTGTTAGAAAATGTTTAACAAGTGGCTTTCTCTGAACAAACAAAAAAGCTCTGATTTGTAGTGTTTGCCAACTTCCATGGTGTAAGTACGCTCCTGGCTGATTTCAAGTTACCAGCATGACGTCACTGAATGTGGAGTTGGGAAGAGCGGGCTGCAGCATACCACTGAGTGCCTCCCAGGGAGTCTGTGAGAGGGCGCAGCCTCATGTGCCCAGGATTCAGGAGTGTATTTCCCAAGGCATCCTTTCTTCAGGAAAGCAGGGGGGTCCGGACAGCCCAGTCCCTGGGGGCAGAGGCCATGTTTGAGCATTTCATTTAGAGTCAGGCACATAGTAGGTGTGCAGGAAGGAAGAGCTGAGTGGATGAATGAGTTGGGATGTCTAATCGTCTCCTGAAATGGAATGTGGCATGGATGACTCTTTATCAGTCTCTCCTCAGACAAGACTTCAGAAGGTCCTGGCTCCTTTAATGAGACATGTATTTGTACAGTTCTGTGTGTGAGAGGAGGGTGTGTTACTCCTGACTGGAGTGATTATTAATTAATCAACTAGTTAAATTGATTAATTACATTAATAAGAGATATCTGATAATTAGATATCAGAAAAAGACAACCAGGTGAGAAGACTCTGTGGATGAATGTATGCTTAGAGATTATAAGGCGGCAGATTGGCTTCCCAGAGGAGCTGGCATTTTTTAAAAAAAGATTTTATTTAGTTTTAAAGAGAGGGGAAGGGAGGGAGAAAGAGAGGAAGAGAAACATCGATGTGTGAAAGAAACATTGATCGGTTGCTTCTTGCACACCCCCAATTGGGAGTGATGGAATCATCCTGGTCAAGGCACATACAATCCAGGTATGTTCCCTGACCAGGAATTGAACTGGTGACCTTTTGGTTCACAGGGATGGTGGTGGTGAGAGGTGAGTCCAGGAAGGGGTGGGATCATGAAGGGGCTTGAAGCCACTCTAGGGAGTTTGAGTTTGGTTGGGTTGCAGGGAGATCAGCCATCCTGGTATGCCCAGGACTTATGGGTTTTCTGGGATGTGGGGATTTCAGGGCTAAAAAACTCAGAGAAGCCCCAGGCAAAGTGTAATGAGTTGGTCCCTTATCTGATAGTCAATGGGGAGCCATTGAGGAATTCTGAGCTGGTTATTAAAGATGAATTGGCCCTCAGGTAAAATGAAGCTTCTGCAGGAAGCTGTCTCTGAACTCTCCCTGGACCAGGTCAGGGCCCAGCTTCAGGGCTCACTCCACTTTTCCTGGGCAGCCACATTCTAATATAATGCTGATTTGATGTTTGCCTTCTCCAAAGGACAGTTGGCTGGTGAGATCACGAGCCACACGTGTAGTTTCCTCGGCATCTGGCATGGCTCATGGAACATGTTCAATAAGTTCCCGTGAATCAGGAACAAATGCCTGGTGTTGTCAGAATTGACCCATGCACCCCCTAACCCTATGTATAAACTGGGAATAATACTACGTCTGTCAACAAAGCTGCAGTATGGACACATCTAGCATGAGACTTGGGTGTGGGAAGGGTGCTCAAGAATAGGTGTTTAAGAAATCTTAGTGGAGTATGAACCAGAGTGGTAAGGGGAAAAGAATAAGTCAACATGGACTGGAACAACCATTAGTTATTTAATCAATTAATTAAACTGATTAAATATATTTATTATTACTAATTTAATGGTTGCTTAATTTTACCACTTGATGAAATGTGATTGTTTTCTTTTCTGATAGTGAACTGACTTCAGAGAGCTCTCAGGAGGGATCCAGACAGCCCTTGGACAGAGGTTAAGGTGACCAGTGCTGAGGTAAGGGCACTGGGGCTCTGGGAGCCTAGAGGTACCTGTGACCTGGCACAACATAGAAAGGAGGTGGGACTGTTTCTGGACTATGTTCCCATTCTGTCTTGGCTGCAGGCTGATCTTAACTGTTCTGAGCCAGAATTGCCTTACCTGTAAAAACCTATTTTGAGAACTATTCTGAGGATAAAACAAAATGATGTCTGTAAAGTTACCTAGCATCATTTGATCATTGGACAGGTGCTGGGTGAGACCCTGTTTTTGGAGCTGTGGACACACAGTCTTCATCAGCTGATGTATCAGGGCAGGGTTTCTCTTCCATGGCTGCATGATGCAATTACTTGGGAGCCCTTAAAAATACAGATATCTGGGTCCTCTTCCAGAAGATTCTGATTTAAGTTACCAAGGTTGGGTCTTGACATTGACATTTTTAAAAAAGAGACCCAGGCAAATTGAATGTGTTACAAGATCAAATATAATTGGTTTTGTGGGAAGGGAGAGAGAATAACTGAAAAAAATGAATAAATAGGATAATTTGGATGGTGACACTCATTAGAAATGGAAATAGACAAGATGAGATGATGGAGAATGATCGGGATGGTTGGGGTGAGTCTTAGGGGAGATGGCACCCGAACTGAGTTCTGGGAAGTGTAGGTGCTCAATTCACAGGGCTTCTTCCTCTGTCCTTACATCATTGGCTCTCTGACTTGACTGCACATTGAAATCACTGAGGGAGTTTTAAAAAATATGAATGCCTGGCTCCCATACCCAGAGATGTAATCAGTTGGGGCCCAAGCTGTGCATACATAAATATACCATTGCAACTATTCTTATTCATAGTAACCAAAAAGTGAATGCACCCAAATGGATGAATGGATGAATACATAAAAAAACATGCTCTAGCCATACAATGGGGTATTATTCAAGACATAGGAAAGAATGAAGCTATGATATATGCAACAGTATGGATATACCTTGAAAACATTATGCTCAGATAAAGGAGCCAGACACAAAGGGCCACATAATATGTGGTGTCACAGCATTTTTAAAAGCCCCAGGTGATGCTGATGTGCAGCAAAACCTTTAAACCACTGCCTAATACTGTATTGGGTTTCAATCAGTGAAAGACTGATGACCAGATATGGGTGACATTGCTCGAAATTACAGTCAACAGTGGCATCCCAAGCTTAAAACAAACTTATTTCAGACAGATGTGGGTGAGGACGTCCTGTCCCCAAGCTGCTCAGTCCCTCTGACTGTGCAGAAAAGTGATGGGAGAGGCTTCACTGAACACACACATGCTTCCTGGGCACCATTTTCCTGTGAGTTTACAGGCATGGTTGGCACACCCTGCTTTCACACACACCTACCCAAGGAGCTCGTGCTCGCCCCTGGACGCACGCATGAACTCATCTTTGCAGCAATGGAACCCTTCCCTTGTTCAACACCTCTGTCCTCATCTGTGTCATCAACCCATGGTTCCATGTAGCCCTCAAGTCCTGACCTCTGGGGCCCCTTTGCCTATGGAGTGGCAGCAGTGAGATCTCATTGTGATGAAAGGAGGTGGTGTTGCTTAAAGGCTTGGCAACTTCTCATCATCTCAGGCTTTCTTGGAAGGTAAACAACCCATGGGTGCCCAGCAAGACAAGACGTGTTGATATCTTATCCAACAGGATTTTGTTGGCTACAGTTGAGGAAAACGCCCAAGTGCCCCAGGAGCTCCTTCCCTTTTGAAATGTATCAAGATTTTGCAAGTTGCTGAGCTTGCAATGCAATGGGGAGCAGAGGCACGATGCAAACTCTCGTCCTGACAACTGTGAGATCGCACAGAGAAAACAGGTTTAGAGAAGTTAGGTTGGCCCAAAGGTGGCACAGCTGGGCTCAGAGGGCAGCTCTCTTAGACTCCTGAGTCCCTTTACTTTCCTTCCTTCATGGCCCAAGGGTCAGATCAAAGAAAAAGAAATAAAAAAAGCACTTAGCTAATCTCCCAACTCCAGCCGGAGAAGGTCACATGAGCTCAGCAGAGTAAGGAATCCAGCCTGAGCTTCTCAGGATGACCTGAAGCAGGTCTGGCAACCAGAGAGTTCTCTCTCTGACCTCTGTGTGGGCTGGGCACACATCTTTTATTGTACAGTATAAGGCAGTGGTTTGTAAGCTTTGCTATACATCACAGATATCTGAGGCTTTCAAAAATCCTGTCATACATTTTGTGTCTGGCTCCTTTAGTTGAGCATAATGTTTTCAAGGTCCATTCACTGTGTTACATATATTAGAGTTTCATTCTTTTCTGTGTCTGGAATAATATGCCTTAGTATGGATAGAGCACATTTTGTTTTTGCATTCATCCATTGATGAATATTTGTGTTGCTTCTACCTTTGGCTATTGTGAATAAGAATAAGCTAATCTGCCCTGGCTGGTGTGGCTCAATGGATTGAGTGCTGGCCTGCAAACCAGAAAGTCACAGGTTCAATTCCCAGTCAAGGCACATGCTTAGGTTGCGGGCCAGGTCCCCAGCTGGGGGTGTGTGAGAGGCAGTTAATTGATGTTATCATATATCAATGTTTCTCTCCCTCTCTTTCTCCTTCCCTTTCCCTCTCTCTAAAAATAAATAAAATCTAAAAAAATAAGCCAATCCACAGAGACAGATTGAATCAGAGTCATGGTTGCTAGGGCCGGCAGGAAAGAGTGGACTGTTCAATGGGCCTGGGGTTTCCATTTCGGCCCACTGTGTTCCATGACATTCTCCAGCCTGGCCCATCCCTTGGGCATTTATTCTTAGTTGGTCCCCTTCCCACCAATTTTCTGTAGATGTAGTTGTATTTGTACATGATTATGTGTGTGTATGTGTGTAAGGGGGTACAGGTGGAAGAGATGCAAATAAGTGGATAATCTCACTCTATAGCAGGCAGATAATTGAGCAGAGGGCATGACAGCACAATGGTCAAAGTCATAGGCTTCAGAGTCAGAATGTTTGGGTTGTGACTTGAATTATGAAACTGCTTGGTAGCTCAGTGTCCTTGTCTCCAAAGTAGAGCTAGTAATTTTCACCTCACTTGAGTGTTGTCAGGGGTTAATATATTCAAAGTACTTAGAAAAGTGTCTGCTATTTAGAAAGCACTCTATTTTACTTCCTAAATACCTCTCAGATTTGTCCTTTTCTCTCCAAAATCAATTCCTTGTTGAGGTGGCCAATATCCATGATCTGGACAGCAGCTGTGGACTCCTAATTGATCTGCACGAGCTGACTGGTGACCCAGACAAGCCCCTGCCACACCCAGGACATCAGCCTCTTCAGTCTACACAGGGAGATTGGCTCTGGTCAGCGACCGGTGTTTTGGAAGCTGCATGGTGAGTGCACTGCATGTCTCCTTCATGATGAGGGTGAAGGGAAGGGAAGGATGGAGCTGGCTGGGAGCTGACACTACCAATGAGCTGAGCCAGGTCTCCTGGGGTGGACCTGGTTTGCAATGATTTAATAACAATTAATGATGGCTGTTGTGCTGTTAATGAAGCATGAGATGAATAAGAATGGGGCAAACTGCAGAGACAGAATGAATCAGAGTCTTGGTGCAAGGGCTGGTGGGAAGAATGGACTGCTTAATGGACTGTTAAAATAATTACCGTGTGTTCATGCCACAGCCCAGCAGAAATGGCAATTGTGGTTACTCTCGAAAGGAGGAGTCATAAACATGTTCTCATGTTCAGACGTGGACAAGGAAAGGGGTGGGAACAAATGAGTGAGACAGGATCCCAGCCAGAGGGCAGTATGCGAAAGGAGCCTGTGTGGAAACTGCTGCTGGAGAAGGGATTGCAGTAGAAGTGCCTGCAATGCTATTGTGTCAAAAAGCCTATGATTGTTCAAACCCCAAAACATCTCTGGCTCTAAATCTATCCTAGTGGGAAGTAAACTTTGAACTCAGCACCCTCCTTCCCCAAGGTTTTATCTCTTATGCCCACCTAAGATGTATTTTTGGAGAGAGACGTATAAGAAAGAACCTCCAGAGGCAAAGCCAGAAGCCATGGAGGACAGTGGACATGGAGGAAATTTCTCTAAAAGAGAAGAATGAAGTGGGAAAGTAACACTTTCAATTCACCCTTAGCTTATCCAAATTCCCACAGTGGCTAAACATGCAAATCACACATGACACTTAGAGAAACCCCTTACATCCTGAGAAAACAACACAGAAAAACGCAACTGGTCTTTTCTTAAATGGCTCAACAGTTTTGCTTAGCATTACACCCTAAGCAGATTAAATATTGGGTCCCATGGTAGGCAGCTTCCAACATCACTCTCAGAGGCTCCATCTCCTGGTGTCCACTCCCCTGTGTGACCTGCTCACCTTGAATGTGGACTGCACCTGGTGCCTCCCTTCTGTTTTTGTTGTTTGATAAAAATATCTACTAGATTTTAGAGTGAGAGTACAGCATGTGTTTATCCTCTGCTTCTGATAATGGAACTGTTGGCTGAGTAGGTTCCTGGAGGCTGAAAGGTCAATGAGTGGACAAGAATTCACTACTTTTTCATTCCGAGTGCATCTGCTCCACACAGAACCTGGCTCTCCCCATGTAAGGACTACTCTTTCAATCAGTGTGACTGCTTTGTTCTAACTGAGCCTCTCTATCTTCTATTTCTTCTCACAAAGCATTCTGTTACTCATTGTTTTTCTCACTCCATCGATGCACTGATGTCTGTTTCATTGTTTCAGGCTATATTTCCCCAAGTTATTCAATAGAAGTGTCCCTTCTAGCTATCTGGTGAATGAAGTGATTCACTTTTAGTGAATAAAATATGACAACAGCAACAGGATGTCACTTCTGAGATTAGGTTACAAATGCCCATGACTTCTGCTATGTTCTTGCTCTCTGGCTTGTCTAATTTGCCTTGGTTTTCACACGTTAAAGACACGAGCTGCCAGGTAGCAGAGGCCTGTGGGGCAGGAAATGGAGGGTGGTCTCTGGCCAACAGCCCCTGAGGAATGAAGTCCTGCCTCAGCCTCGTGAGTGAGCCTAGGAGCACAGCCTCCCCCAGTGGAGCCTTCCAATGAGACCACAGCCACAGCCCACACGACTTCAGCTGAAAGAAGACTGAGGGACAATAAATGTTGTTTTAAGCCCCTGAGTTTTTGGATAATTTGTTACGTAGCAATAGATGATGAACACAGGCCCGTATGTTGCTGACTCCTTAAAAGGAAACACTGAACTTGTGTTGCTGATGGAACCACGGCACAGAACCACGGTGAGGAGCTGCTGTTTTTTTCTCCACCAAGTAGAATGCTGAACATAACAACCATACTTTCATGGGTTTAACTTTTATTTTTTTAAAAATTTTTGAAGATTTTATTTATTTATTTTAGACAGAGGGGAAGGGAGGGAGAAAGAGAGGGAGAGAAATATAAATGTGTGGTTGCCTCTCACGTGCAGCTTACTGGGGACCTGACCTGGCCCACAACTGAGGCACATGCCGTGACTGGGAATCGAATCAGTGACCCTTTGGTTCGCAGGCCAGTGCTCAATCCACTGAGCCACACCAGCCAGGGAGGTTTAACTTTTAAATATATGTCAAATGTTAATTCTAAGAGCCAGTTCTTTGAAGGGAGACTCCCTTGCAAATTAATAAAACAAAACAGATTTTAAGCTTTCAAATTTACTCCTGAGTTTTTAAAAACAATTTTGAAAATTGAGATACAATTTTGTCAGTTTAAGAGGTAGAGGCCTACCTCATCTTTCTTATGTATGTATGTATGCATGTATGTATTTTAATCTTTACTGAATTTATTGGGGTGACATTTGTTAATGAAATTATATAGGTATCAAGTGTACGATTCTATAATACATCATTGTATATCATATTGTGTGTTTACCACCCAAAGTCCAGTCTCTTTCTGTCAGCGTTTTCCCTTTACTCCCTTCTCTCTGCCCCCACCCACCTCTGGCAATCACCATACTCTTGTCTGTGTCTGTGAGTGGTTTTTTTTTTTTTTTTTGGCTTAATCTTTTCAGCTTTTTCACTCAGTCCAAACCCCCATCCCCTCTGACAACTGTCAGTTTGCTCTCTCTCTTTCTCTGTCTGTTTCTGCTTTGTTTGTTTATTGTGTTCATTAGTCCACATATAAGTGAGATCACATGATATTTGTCCTTCTCTAACTGGCTTATTTTGCTTGCCATAATGCTCTAGAGGTGCATCCATGCTGTTACAAAAGGTAAGATTTCCTTCTTTTTTTTATGGCTAGTAGTAGTTGACTGTGTAAATGTACCATAACTTTTTTTCCACTCCACTCACTGATGGACACTTTGGCTGCTTCCAAATCTTGGCTATTGTAAGTAATGCTGCAGTGAACATAGGGGTGTATATATTCTTTTGAATTAGCATTTCTAGTTTCTTTGGATATATTCCCAGAGGTGGAAGTTCCATGTGTAACTTTTTGAGGAAACTCCGTACTGTTTTCAATGGTGGCTACACCAGTCTGCATTTCTACCAACAGTGAACAAGTATCCTCTTTTCTCCAATGCCTGTTGTTTGTTGATTTATTGATGTGTGAGGTGACATCTCATTGTGGTTTTCATTTGCATTTCTCTGATTAGTGATGTTGAGCATCTTTTCAAATGTCTATTGGCCATCTGTATGTTTGTCCTCTTTGGAGAAGTGTCTATTCAGGCCCTTTGCTCATTTTTAACTGGATTGTTTGTTGTTTTGGTGTTGGGTTGTATAAGTTCTTTATAAATTTTGGGCACTAACCCCTTATCAGATGTATCATTGGCAAATATGTTCTCCCATTCAGTGGGTTGTCTTTTCATTTTGTTGATGGTTTCCTTTGCAGTGCCAAAGTTTTTAAATTTGTTGTAGTTCCATTTGTTTATTTTTTCTTTTGTTTCCCTTGCACAAGGAGATCACAAATATACTGCTACAAGACATGTTTGAGAGTTCCGGCCAAGATGGAGGCACAGGTAGAATCCCTTCGCTTCCTTGCACAATCAAAAGAAGGACAACAACCAATTTAAAAAACAATAAACAAGCAGAAGTGCCAGAAAAACAAACTGCATGGAACTCCGACAACCAAGGAATTGAAGAAACATTCACCCAGACTGGTAGGAGGGGCAGAGAGGGGCAGCCAAGTTGAGAGGACACTTAGCCAGATGGTGGACTGTGTGGGCAAGGCAGGGCTGCTGAGCGGGGAGACCAAAGACTCAGAGCTGGCTGTAAACCACTGCAGGGGTTGCCACGGTGGGAGAGACTCCCAGTCTCACATGAGAGTTTGTTGGAAAGCGGGGCTAGGGCTGAGCAAGCGAGCCACATTGTTCACTCTTGGACCCTTCCTCCACAGACAGTGCCACAATGCAGCAAAGAGGGTTGTCTTGTCCAGGTGAATACCTAAGACTTTGTCCCCTTACAACATAACAGGTGCACTGAGACAAAGAAATATGGCTCAAATGAAAGAACAGATCAAAACTCCAGAAAAAGAGCTAAGTGATGAGGAAATAGACAACATATCTGATGCAGAGTTCAAAACACTGGTAATCAGGATGCTCACAGAATTGATTGAGCTTGGTAGCAAAATAAAGGAAGAAATGAAATAAAGCAAAATATATAGGGAACAAAAAGTGAAGGGAAGAAAACCAGGACTCAATTCAATGATTTGGAATAAAAGGAAGAAATAAACATCCAACTGGAACAGAATGAAGAAACAAGAATTCAAAAAAATGAGGAGAGGCTTAGGAACTTCTGGGACAATTTAAAATATTCCAACATCCCAATCATAGGAATACCAGAAGGAGAAGAAGAAGAGCAAGAAAAATGAAAACTTATTTGGAAAAATAATGAAGGAGAACTTCCCTACTCTGGCAAAGGAAATAGACTTCTAGGAAGTCTGGGAAGCTCAGAGAGTCCCAAAGCACTTGGACCCAAGGAAGCACACAGCAAGGCACATCATAATGACATTACCCAAGATTAAAAATAAGGAGAGAATCTTAAAAGCAGCAAGAAAAAAGGAGACAGTTACCTACAAAAGAGTTCCCATAAGACTATCAGCTTATTTCTTAAAAGAAACCTTGTAGGCAAGAAGGGTCTGGAAAGAAGTATTCAAAGTCATGAAAGGCAAAGACCTACATCCAAGATTACTCTATCCAGCAAAGCTATCATTTAGAATGGAAGGGCAGATAAAATTCTTCCCAGATAAGGTCAAGTTCAAGGAGTTCATCATCACCAAGCCTTTATTATATGAAATGTTAAAGGGACTTATGTAAGAAAAAGAAGATAAAAAATATGAACAGTAAAATGACAATAAACTCACAACTATTAACAACCAAGCCTAAAAAAACAAAAACAAAAATGAACTAAGCAAACAACTAGAACAGGAACAGATTCACAGAAATAGAGATCACATGGAGGGTTATCAGTGGGGAAGGGTGGGGGGAGAATGGGAGAAAAGGTACAGGGAATAAGAAGTATAATTGGTAGGTACAAAATAGACGGGGGGTGTGGTGGTGGTGGTGGTGGTGGTTAAGAATAGTATGGGAAATGTAGAATCCAAAGAACTTATATGTATGACCCATGGACATGAACTAAGGTTGGGGAATGCTGGTGGGAGGGCAGTATAGGGCAGAGGGGAACAAAAGGGGAGAAAAAAAATGGGACGATTGTAAGAGCATAATCAATAAAATATATTTTAAAAAAGAATTATTGTTTTTGTTGGTGTGAAAAAAATAAGGCAATGCACATAGAAACATCTGCAAACTTTAAGTTCATCTGTTTCTTTGTTTGTTAATTCAAGTAACAAGTATTCACCTGATGTTTGTGATACGTCAGGGACTGGGAATACAAGGGTAGTAAGACGGATAGGATCCCTCCCTGTAGCAGATGTTGTTGGTGCTACACTCATATCTCCTCAGCACCATTCTCATGGTCTTCCCACTTGCTAGCCCCTGCAACTGTCTCCCTGAGGGCTATTTCTGGCCATTCAAGCTGGCTTGGCCCATGCAAAGGGTAGGCCAGAAGTTCTAGCCTCAACCCCTGAAGCAGTCCTCAATCAATGACTGACTAGCATTGGTAAATAAGCACCCCAGCTCCCTTACCCTTTGGCTGAAATAACTGAGGTGCATGTTTTGCACAGTCTCCGAGAGGTCCCAGCAGAACTGAGCCTCTGTTGCCCATGCGGTAACCTGTTTAACACCTGTTACTGGCTGCCTTCTCCTCCCTGCATTGCTACCCTGCTCCTGTTCTGCGGTTTCCTGGGATTGCCTTTTGGATCAACTTCTTACACTTGAATTCTTGTTCTGGGTCTGTTTCTAGAGCACCTCAAACTAAAGCATTACCCCAAACTACGCTCAGGGACTTGACAGTCACTGGACTGTTACATACAAATAGAATGAGAATTACAAAGGAGAAGTTCAGGGTGCTATAAAAATGTATAAATGGAAGTTTCACCTAGTCTATGGGACAGGAAAACTGATAGTGCTAGAGAGGAAAAGGGGTTGAAGGAGAATTTTTTCTTTCTAATTTTTTTCCCCTCAATGTAGCTTTCAAGTAGTGTTTATGGAGACATCTTTGTAACAAGTGTTCTTAAACAATTCAGGACATGCATTACAGAATGGGTATAATCTCCATTCAATGATACAGCACTGTGGGAGAGAATTTCCTAAGCAGAGAGGAGTAACATGTGAAAAATGCTTGGAGGCAAAGGAAGTTGGAAATTGGGAGGAATTAAGCTACTTGATATCCAGCTTACTACAAGGCCATAGAATCAAATCAGCATAAAAACAGATACAAATCAATGGAACAGTCTCCCAGAAATAATAGAAAGCCCAGCAATAAACCCATGCCTTTATAGTCAATTAATATTTGACAAAGGAGGCAAAAACATACAATGGGGTAAATGCAGTCTATTCCATAAATGGTGTTGGGAAGATTAAACAGATACATGCAAAAAATAAAACCAGATCACCTTCTTACACTGTACACAAGAATAAACTAAAAATGGATTAAAGAGTTAAATGTTAGACTTAAAACCATAAAAATACTAGAAGAAAACATAAGCAGTAAAATCTCAACATTTCCCGTAACAGTATTTTTTCTGATGTATCGCCTTGTGCAAGGGAAACAAAAGAAAAAAAATAAACAAATGGGACTACTTCAAACTAAAAAGGTTTTGCACAGTAAAGGAAACCATCAATGAAATGAAAGACAATCCACGAAATGGGAGAACAATCCACTAAATGGGAGAACACATTTACCAATACATCTGATAAAGGGTTATTGCCTAAAGTTGATAAAGAACTTATACAACTCAACACCCAAAACAAAATAGCCCAATTAAAAATGGGTAAAGCATCTGAATAGACACTTCTTCATAGAGGGCATAGAGATGGCTAATAGACACTTGAAAAAATGCTAATATCACTAATAATCAGAGAGAAGCAAATTAAAACCATATTGAGATATCACCTCCTCATTGTCAAAATGGCTATCGTCAATAAATCAACAAATAGCAAGTGTTGGTGAGGATGTGGAGAAAAGGAAACCTTTTTGCATTGTTGGTAGGAAAGCAGACTTGTGCAGCCACTGTGGGAAGTAGTTTGGAGTTGCTTCAAAAAATTAGAAATGGAACTGCCTTATGACCCAGCAGTTCCACTTCCAGGAATATATCCAAAGAAACCGAAAACTCTAATTTGAAAGAATACCCAAACACCTGTATTCATTGCAGTGCTATTTACAATAGCCAAGATTTGGAAGCAGCCCAAGGGTCCATCAGTGGGTGAGTGGTTAAAAAAGCTATGGTCCATTTACACAATGGAATATTACTCAGTCATAAGAAAAAAAGAAATCTTACCTTTTGCAACAGCATGGGCGGACCTGGAGAGCATTAGGCTAAGTGAAATAAGACAATCAGAGATAGACAGGTATCATATGATTTCATTCATATGTAGAATCTAATGAACCAAATAGGCTAACAAACAGTTCTGTCCAAGATGGAGGCATAGGTAGAAACCCTTTACTTTCTCACACAACCAAAAGGAGGATAACAACCAATCTAAAATCAATAAACAACCAGAAGTGCCAGAAAATCAAACTGCATGAAACTCCAGCAACCACAGAATTAAAGAAACAGTCAAACAGAACAACCAGACTGGTAAGGCGATGGATGGAGAGAACCCATGGTGAGGCGGCAGACTGCACGGGTGGGGCTGATTTAAGGGGAAACTGAGACTCAGAGGTGGCTGTGGACTAGGGCGGTTGCTGTGGTGGGAGAAACTCCCAGTCTCACACCAGAGTTCGTTGGAAAGTGGGCTAGAGCTGAACAGGTGAGCTGCATTGTTCCCTCTCTGGCCCCTCTCCCACAGGCAGCTCCACAGCAGCAAGGAGGGTTGCCCTGCTGGGGTGAATACCTAAGAACCCACCCCCTTACAACTTAACAGGTGCCCCGAACAAAGAAATATGGCTCAAATGAAAGAACAGAGCAAAACTTCAGAAAGAGAGCTAAGTGGTGAGGAGAGAGCCAACCTATCTGATGGAGAATTTAAAGCCCTGGTAATCAAAATGCTCACAGAACTGATTGAGCTTGGTCAAAAAGTGAAAGAACAAATGGAAGATATCCAAAATGAAATAAAGCAAAATATTCAGGGAACCAACAGTAACAGGAAGGAAACTAGGACTCAAATCAATGATTTGGAACAAAAAGAAGAAATAAACATCCAACTGGAACAGAATTAAGAGACAAGAATTAAAAAAAACAACAACAACGAAGAGAGGCTTAGGAACTTCTGGGACAACTTTAAAGTTCTAATATCTGAATTATAGGTGTGCCAGAAGAACAAGAGCAAGAAATCGAAAACTTATTTGAACAAATAATGAAGGAAAACTTCCCCTAAGCTGGCAAAGGAAATAGACTTCCAGGAAGTCCAGGAAGCCCAGACAGTCCCAGACAAGTTGAATCCAAAGAGGAACACACCAAGGCACATCATCATTACATTATCCAAGATTAAAGACGAGAGAATCTTAAAAGTAGCAAGAGGAAAGGA